>OZ022589.1:7073336-7103336 GCA_963669155.1 Arbacia lixula
CCTGATTCTACGAGACACCAAAATGATTTAGATAAGTTTAAAGTTTCTCTTAAAAGGTATTTATTCAATAATGAATCTATACAAACACACACTCAAGAACTCATTGTCCAACACCCTAAATGCGAAACCTTGATTCTAAGTTACTGTATCCTTACTAACTATAAGCGCATAGGAACATGTTATCTAGCCTTCGTTATGCGCTATAAAAGAAAGCAGCATTGTTAGTACTTTAAGGATTAGGGTTCATGAATATTCCATTCAATTAAAGTACACATAGTGTTCTTGAATGTTTTTAAAAGAAGGAAATCAATTTACAGTGCAGTACAAAATCCACCATGTCCACGTCATCACAGTTAGGTCGAATATTTCCTCATAACTCTGAAATCGAACTTTGATTGTCTTCATTAAAATCTTCTGCTGATTTTTCATTCAACGACCTTTTTTACAGTACAAAAGAAAGGGAATTCGAAAGAAAAATGTGCCTATATCTCTGCTTATGACGCTTAGTGCACACGGATGGTTATAATTGAAAGAAACGTAGAGTTTATGTTTATTCGTTATTTGCCGATATTTGTATTTCCCCTGTTGCCATCCTTATTTCTTGCTTTATTCCCTGTTTTGATGTCTTTTGTGTATTTTTATCAAGTTCAAGGCGCATGCACCACACACTTTTCTGTAATGGCTCTTGTCGCCCTCGTTCATTAGTATATACATTTCAATTGCAATACCTCCTTATTATTGTAAGTTAAATATTATTTATCATACAAACTCTTTAAAGCTGTTTTGTTACCTTAGTGTGCATGTACATGGACGAAGAAAAAAATCCCTCATCTGACGGAAAAGTTTTTTCCTAGATTTTAGTGAAAGGGCTTTCAGGGGTAGTTTTAATTTTGAAAATAAATATTAGGCTTACACCAAGAAGTAATAGGAAAAACGCGCTAATCCTGTAAATGAATAAAAAAAAAGTCAGACATAAATCTTGGAACCAGAAGGATTTGAACTTGTACTGCTTTCCGTCCACCGACTTGGTCTTCCACTCTTCCGTGAAATATAATAGGTAGGTGAATACACCTATCTATCACAGTTTCCCAAAAAAGAATTCTTTATTGATACATCCAGCAGATTTGCAGACTGTCAAAATAGTTCATGTTATTTCAAAAGAAAATGGGTATTTTGCCACCAGCATATTTGACAATATTCTTTCATTTCTACTCTCTACTGTTCAGCGTTTCAATGTAAACCGCGTCGGTTTCGCCTCAACATGTTCCAGTCTTCCGCGAAAAGATGCGGGAGAAGGAGAAATTGAAACCCACTGACATTTTAGGAGATTTATATACTTTTTTCACTGCCTTCAGTCAGACCTCGGTGTTTATATAAAAGGGGAGATTTGTAAAGGGAGGAGGAATGGACTATGAGCGCGGAAATGGCGAGAAGAGACGGCTGAAGTTGGAGGAGTAAACAGCGCACTGCCTTTTGTTTCTTTATGTAAGGCGAGCACGATTCTATGCATTTATTCAGGCCGCGATCTCCCTCTCTTACAGAAAGATGGCTGTCGATTGCCCGGTCATTCAATTTCTGTTGTGTATAGAGAAGTTTTTGCCATCTTTGCCTCTGGTTTTCATCACAAGGAGTTGGGTGTTCAAGTCGACATGGCCTAAGGAGTAGATTAAGATTACACGGAAGTATTCAAAAGGAAAAGAGCGGAATCATAATTATAATTTCAGGAGGGAAGAAGTATATGCTCGGAAGCAGGAAGTAGGAAGGAAATAGGAAGAAGTGTGTATTTTATATTTAAGGGGAAAATCTAAATATATAATTTTTAAATAGCAGATTTCTTCATTGGACAGCATTTGTTCATATATTACCATGTGAAACGTTTGCTTACTGGCTATAAGCTTCCTCAGATTTGCGATTGTGGCTGATGTTTCTAGCCGTGGATCAGTCAATGAGATAAACGTCTTTAAGAATTGTGTTCTATATAATACGTTCAGGATCATTCGAACTGCTTTGGAGCGTCCTATTGGATTTGCACTCCACCCTAAGTTTAACCGAAGGTACACTGATAGGTAAAGCGACATGGTTGTCAAAGGACAATTCTGAAGCGATCAAATAACAACATTCAACACAGGTGGATATGGGCATATGATAAACATGAAAAGGGTACATATGAGATCCTGAGAAGATTATTAAAATTCAGGCAGCACACTGTTTGTTTTGTCTTTTTGTGGTCACTGTTGACATCAGCACCTCCGAGTGATGACCGCTGCGAAGGCTCAAGCCCAAGGCATGTCAAAGAAGAATGTTGAACTTGCGGGTACAACCACCATTGCGGTGTGTGCAAAGCAATCCAAAATTGCAAAACTTTTTGCGCGAATGTGTTTTCATTTCCCTCGAATTTTATTAATAGTATAACTTAACCTGATCCTAACCCCAAATCTGACCCCAACTGTAACCCTAAGCCTAATTTGCGCAGTTTAATTCGTCCACAACATTATTTCTTGCTGCCTTTTAAAATAGGTGTCGAAACATTCGCACGAGTGTGAAATAGTGTATTCATACAATGGTGTCCCCAACGCAACATTCAGATAATAGCAGACACAGCAGTAGCAGCGATATTCACTTCCTTTTGTCTTACAACTCAATATAATTGTTGAAATATTAGCATTCAAGTACACCGTAAGGAGAAGGTAAGATGAAAATAATCAATATGATGCAAAAGGAAACTGTGGGCGATTATGAACAATTATGCAAAACACACTATACAGTAGACGATATGCGCTCCTCTACATAAATGTTAATTGTTGAGGAACAAAAATATTTTTTATCACGGTCATTAAGGAAACTGCTCCTAAAGTACATAAAGGATATTTGAACAAAGAACTCAAGTGGGCGGACAAGGTGTCGAGAAAGAAAATATATAACTTAAAAAACTTCTATAACCGTTGTAAAAATGTATTTTCAAGTATAATTCTAAAAGGTCACCCTTTTAAATTCATTACAATTACACCTTGACGAGTCGATGTTAAATTCAAAGCATCAAACAAAATTTATTTGATATTTCACTATTTTAGTGAGTATGAACCATAAAGGACAAAACAGGTTGAAAACTTTAAATGAGAAACTATCAAGACGAAAAATAGAGTACAAGGAAACACTAGAGATGGATGTGCAAGATAGCACAACAATTTATCAAGAGGGTAGATTTATATGCTTATGTATGCGTGTGTGCGTGTGTGTGTATGTGTTTGTGTGTATATGTGTATGTTTTGTTTGTGTGCGCGTGCGTGCGTGTGTGTGGGGAGATTTAGAGTAAAAAATCATTAAAAAACATGTAAAAGGGAAAAAGTAAGGAGACATAAGATGACGACAGCAGAGTTCATACAATGCTATATTTCGGGGAAATGTTTATGTAGGGGGACAGTAAAAACAATTATGAAAAAACTTGAAGAAGGGGAGGGGGCGTAAGGATACAAAGGATGACGACAACAGAGTTCATAAAATGCTTTATTTAGGGGAAAGAATAGAGGAATCCCAGAAACTATTCTACACGAAATAGGATAGTTGGTGATCCCATAGCAGGTAGGAAATTACAATACTGATGATTTCAGGAAGAAAGGGGAAAAACACTCACTGAGGCAGGGAAGCAGGAAAGAGGGTTTGTAGGAAAGGTTTGATCGAAGCGGGACACAGTCCGAATGTATCACTAAACATTAGAAATATACATTGTATTTGAAATCTACCGGAATTGATGAATACAAGAGTAGGACAGAAAGGTATTTTTGAATAAGAGAACAAGTAGGTCTAAGGCTAATATTATTATAAAGTGATTGTCAGAGACAGTCATATTTAATATGTGTGTCTTGGTGCATCTGTCTTCGTCGTGTAGTTACATGGCCTTTTTTCACGTAGGCACATAGAGAAAATTGGGCTAAAATTCAGTGAAAGCTTGTTATAGAGACAGTTAGGTGTATTTGTGTATCTGTCTTCGTGAATTTGCATGATTTGTACTGCCCTATACATGTACATGCAACGGGAAACCTTAAGTGTATCGGGCATAATTTACCCACCCACGATAAACATGAAGTAAGAAAGAAAGGAAGGCCTCTCTGTCTGAGCGTGATGCATTGAATTGCATAAACGTTCCCGCCGAGAAAGCACAGAGTCCGGATGAACGTAATGCCCGATGCCTAGCAACCGATCCATGGTTGCTAGGCGACGGCAGCTGAGCGGCAAGTACCTCGATTGGGTATCACCGAGGCGGTTGAAGATGATTTCTTGAAAGGACAGGAGCTGAGTGGGGGAGGAGGGTCGGGAGTAGGAGATTGGGTATCAATCATGTTAAGATGTAAGATGTATTTGAGATACCAAAGCTTGTATATAGAGACGTATGTGTGTGTTGGTATGTACAGTATATGCATTTGTGTTTGATAATGTGTGTCTTTGTGTTTTTATTCATGTGTGATCATTAAGTATCATGGAATATTTGAGAGAAGTAGTGGGCGCAAGCATGCAAATCAGTTATTAGACATATCGAAGAGAAATGGTGACAATTGTTGAAAGTGGTGTGTGGGCGCGAGATGAGAAATTGTATACATTTCAACGAAAGAAAATTGAATTGACATGAAAAGCAGTGACATATATAGACACTACTGGGGAGTTAAAAAGGCAGAATAGTATATAACTGATAAAGGTCGCCAAAGGTACTGGACAAAAGCGACATAAGGGTGGGTGGAAAAACGTAACAATTGCGCAAAGGACGGGGGTTGAGCATATCTCTAACACTCAGGAAAAAAGAGAAATATTAACAAATGTGATACAATAACAGTCAAGATGGTGCTATAGAAACGCAAGAACATATGAGATAGCGCTCTTTAGAAGACGCATGGGGGGGTCAACATACATACATGCATATGAGCTATTTTAATGTAGATCAAGATATAGATAAAAAGAAGTGAAAAGAGGTGAGGAGCACGATGATAAAATGTATTAAACGATTTCAAAATATGCAAAAGTCAGAAGGCAGGACTGACTGGCTCAGGCCTATGCTCGGATGAATAACGAATAACGGCTAGTGTAAATGAGGGCTGTAATGAGCTATGATAGTAGTACTAATATTGATGATAATGATATGAATGCAGCACCAATGTTCTGGAATTCCTTGCCAGTTAACGTTAAAGAAAAAAGTATAAATACATGTTTGTTTAAATTAGCATTTCATTAGGAATTGGATTCCAATTTCTCTCTCCTTTCCTCACCTTTCTACTTGTCTTGCGCCTGAGAATACTAGTCACCTGAGACATGGCGCATTACAAGTGCTATGTATTATTATTTTTATTGTTGTTAATTATAATAATCATCAGTATCATCGACCTAACTAACGATATTCAATACCGTGTTGTGCTTGTATTCAATATTTCAAAATATTATCCGTAAAGCACGTTTTATAGACGTCAAATAGCTTCACAAACAAACACGTACTTAGACATGTCAGAAAGTGTCTTACCAATCCACTCTGCAATAGAATTGTAGATAAACACTCTTACAGTAATGTGTCAGACTACAATGGTGATTGACATTTAATGTCCCAGACTATACATCCAATCTCCAGTCCACTTTGCAACGGAATCGTTGATGTTTGTAAACAAGTGTGTCAAAATAAAGTAATTAGGGAAATGTGAGAATACAATTGATACATTAGTCATTTATGAACAAGCATCACGCGTGTGGCTTGAATATCACTTGTACTCCGAGCCGTCATAAGCAGCTACCGTCTTGAGGGTTCGAGTTCGTTGCCACCATCCATCATCATTTCACAGTCTTACGCCTTACGTTATCTGAAGAAATTATTCTTCCGTGGTACATATTCAGCCAAAGAATCGACATGACTTTGTTTTAAACAGTAAAGTTGTTGCAAATTCTAATGGTTTCAATCTGGTTCCAAGACCATCAAGGTAGTCATCGTTTTAATATATGTTGGTATTTGAGTATTATTTTCTTTTTGTTTATTGTGAAGTTCAAACCTTATCAATATGCTGTATATAGAGCACGTCCTTTTTTCACCCAAAAACCAGAGCGCAACGTGGATGAAGAAGGGGGACGGGGGTCAGAGAAGAAGATATTTAAAATGTTGACAACATTTTCAGCTCGTTTTTATTAGTAGGCTGAAATTTACCCGGAAAATGCAATTTACCTAGATTTTATGATTTGGATTCGTTGAACTAGCAAAAACGATTCCATTTTCGTAATATGAGTGAACTTGATTTATCGTATGATAACGCTCACACGTATGCACGATAAAGTTTATTATATCAATGTATATACACACATATGTATGTGTGTTATAAACCTTATCATTATCTATTTAGTTATGCGTAGTTATAAGGGTGCGTCAAATTATAGAAATTATGGAAAATTAAGAATTCAATTCACACAAATTAATAATAATAACATATAAAGGTTTATGACAGACAAACTGAAAAACTACTTCTCGGCTTCTTTATTCATTTGTTTGTTTTTTCATTTTCTTTTTCAGCGCATCGCAACCTCATAACTACTGACACGCACACATACACACCAATTCACAGAATATAGTCCGTTTTTCTTTAGTGTCGTAGCCATGGCAACAACATCTTTATCCTCTCCTGATTGATCACAGGTGAGCTCTAATTGAGGACAATCGATGGTTTTAGGCTCCGAATGGTGCTTCACGTGCCGCGTTTAGACAGAGCATCTTTGCTCCTATCTATCAAACCGGACCAAGTAGTCGATATCCAAAACCAGTGCACAGGTTACTGTTCATTCGTTATATGAAAGTTCATCACGAAAAAAAATTGTCCCTCTGCGCTCAAGTTTAACAAAAAAAATCGTAAGAATAAAGTAACTTGGAGGCAATCTTATACATAAGGGTGTTGGACACTGAGTTCATATAAAATACGTGCATGCATGAATTAATGCAAAAAATAAATAAGAAATTTTGAGCAAAATCATCAGCATTCTTAATTTCTTCTCTTCAGCACGTAAAATACACATACATTAGGACAAACCTCCACATCGTTAACGATTGTCTGTTTGAAGGTTGAGTCGTAAACAATTATCTCTTTGAACGCTGAACAAGGACCCATCTCCACCCCCGGACTATCTAAACTTTAAGTTAAAACATAGTTATTATGAAGCCCTCACTTGAATCCTTGCATGTGGATTCTTTAAGTACAAGGAAACTTGAAATGACTTCTCCGGAGTACCAGGAATGTGACTAATTAGCTAGAGACAGTACCAAAGGTCGTGTGGTCCTTAATTTGGATCTGCAGTGCAGTGCAGTAACGGTGAAACAAACGCGTGAGGTCTATCGCAGCTAGCCTCGTACTTTGAAGATGTCAGTCAAATAGCGTGAACCAAAGATGGGGAGAGGTCGAGTGTTCCTGGAGCCATCGTGCACGTAGGATTGAGGATTGAATCAATAGCTTCAGCAAGGTCACGAGGTTGAACTCCAACACATTGACGTTGATATTTTCGGCGTCGTGTACATTGCACGTAACAGAGAAGCTCTTTACTGATAATACTGCTCTTTGATTGGTTCAGACATCTTTTCCTTAAACAATATTTCTCCAAGGGATTTCCAGAAATATGATCTCGAACGGGAGCTAAACAATTCCACTGCTTATGATTGCACACATCAACCGCATTTGAATGTAATGACAAGTACCTAACACAAACAGACATTTGTACATTTGTACATTTCTGGGAACTGAGTTTTTACATGGCATTATATGTATTCTTCGATTATCCCTGTACGATTAAAGAGGTAATTGCATAATTCAAAGGGTAAACTACCTATTAAATAGTGATACTCGGTGAACTTTATCAACGATACTACCTTATTAAGCGCGATGTAATTGGAATAACTCAGTAAAAGCCAGTTACATGATGAGAGTTAAAGTAGTTCCGTTGCGAAAAAAGAGGTGGGTGGAAGAAGGGTGGGAGAAGAAGGGTAAGGGGTGTGCGTGCCCCAAAACAAATGAGTTGAAAACGCGCCTGGGAGAGCTAATATTAAAACAAACATGAAAATATGAGAAAAAAAATGTATCAAGCATTACATGGTTACGAGTAGCAAATTAATGAACTTGAACACTACATTCCAATACTTTCTAATAATTTAAAATCCACGCAGATTGAAAGGAATTGTTGGGGGAAGGAGTAAAGATCGAAGATGGGGTAGAAGGAAGTGGGTAGACGATATGACAGAAATAAAATGAAGGATAAGAAGGAAACAAAGTAAGAGGAGGAGTGTATATAAACACAACAAAAAGAAAGCCCCCCCCCCCCCCCCCCTAAGCAAAATAACACAACTTTTTATTGAAGAGGTGTTGGGCAAAGGAATTTGGTAGGTTTATTTCTTAACCTCTTGACTAACTTCTGTGTGGAAATCATATTAATCCAATTAGTCATGCATGAGTGAGCAAACTTTAAAATGTCACTTTTCAAAAGTCACAAGGGTAATTGTTTATGCCATTTTAACAACACATCTTGATATTTTTTGTGCAATTTTTAAAATGTTTTTACTCAACCATGAGACAAAAATGACTTCTTGTGCTTACATACCAGGTCATATTACATCTTTGTCAAAATATCCAGAGTTTTTTTTCACCAAAATAAAGAGTTTTTAAAAGTTTCAAACGCGAGAGGGATGAGTATTTGTTAAACGGTGCTCACTCAACCAGAACAATGAATTTAGTGTCGGGATAGGTATTGGTGCATCGAGAGATGGATGATAAACATTAAAAGGACATAAATTATGCACCAGAAATGGAATTCATAAAAAAAATCATATGACAAAATCCCCAAATTACCCTTGTGAAACGTAACATTTTTGCCTTGAAAATTTGCCCACTCATGCATGACTGATTGGATTAATGTGATTTTCACACATAAGGCAGTCAATAAGTTAAAAAAAAATATCCTGCCAAATTATTTTGCCCAAGACCTGTACGATAAAAAGTTATGTCATTTTGCTGAGGGGGGGGGGCTTACTTTTTTGTGTGTGTTTAGTATAAGACAAAATAAGAACTCCGTCAGGACAGGAAGGATGGGAATGTCAAAAATGCAAAAGAGGAAGTCAAAGGAAAATGTTGATGAAAGAAGAGAAAGAGACAAAGGAAGAGAAGAGGGGGGACGAAAGGAGAAGAAGAAAAAATGATGGTTACGTAACACTTTGCCAGGTTGTCTGATGCCCTATAGCATTTCTGTGTATTACTTGTGAAAAATAACACGTGTGACACAAATAGAGTTAAGCGGAGTAAGGATGAGTGTAATGCAGAGGTGAATACAGAACGTGAAGAAAACCAAGATTGAAGCTTTTGATCCAAATTGCATAATGTCATTATAGTTATATCGTTAGCACGTATCTAGGGCGAATTCTTCTGCATACCACTGTTATTAAGCGGGAGATATTCACTCCGATATTAAGAAGCTGCAAGCCTCGGAAGACACGATTTCTCCGTCTTCTGCGGATGATTAATGGAGTGAAAAACCGCAACTGACAATTTGAGTGTGTCTTATTTTCTTGCCCTGGGCGGCGGTACGTGGAGTAATTTATGATCAACGCCTTTCCAATAATCTCACACTGCCCGCTGACATGATGAGCCTCACATTATCTATAATCTCTCATAGCTACCATTCTGTTATGACACCTGCCTCTCCCCGATTCTGATTAATAGTTGTATAGGCATGGAACTGAAGCGAGATTAATATTTACAGTGGGAAGCAAGCCAGGGAAACGGGGTTAGGTGGAAAGCAGGAAGGCACATGCCATATGATATTAAATAAGTTTTCGTTTTAATGATTGAATTAAACACGTGAAAACTATTATTTAGTTCTGAGAAATATCGCTAGTCGTTTCCACATTTTCTCTTCCACATTTACAAAAAATAATTTGGGAGGTCTCATGGGAAAGTAGTTGTGAACTGTAATTGAAGATCTCGAGATTCTAGATACATATTGTACCATCGTATCTCGGCCAAGATAGTCCACGTAGGATTCGTTTAACAAACATATAATCAGCATTTCAATCGTGATTAGAACCGCTGATAATAGAAAGTAGATAAACACACGCCCTGCCTAACGGAGCGTTCATAAATTTCTAAAGTTAGAATCAACATTTCTAAGGGTGCGTTTATGCTCATTTTTGGGGGCCAAAATTAGCGTTTTGATACGCGTTTAGTTCAAAACGCGGTTCGCAAAAGCGTTTTGTGATTGAGATAAATTCTAAACGCGTATCAAAACGCTCATTCTATCCCCAAAACGTTGAGCATAAACGCAGCCATAAACGCACCCTGAACTTGATAAACGCACCCGCTGCTATTCTCCGCCTAGTTAATGTCAATTGCCTGTAACTGGATTTGCATAACAAAGCATGAACGAGGGTTGGTGTGTAGGGGGTTGGGAGACGGGCGAGTAAAATGTTTGATTGTCTTATTCCTAGCTATTAACAAAAGAATATATCTCTTTAGGAGTATGTCTTTTATATGCTTTTGGGTCTTTTGTTTTTCTTTTTTATAACTGTTAATTTTGCCCGTGTTGTTTTTACATAACCAACTGATGTATAGAATTTCCCGCTCAATTTTGGCGGGTTTTTTTATTTTGAATATAAATGTTGCCCTATTGAAGCAAAAGCAGCGCAACGGTCAAATTATAATTCAATATTGAACTTTTCCGATCCACTTTCCCATCCCGTAAAGGCAGGTGCTCTGGGGTTTTTTCTCAAAATTAATGCATGTCCATTGATATGCAAGTATGCCAATCGAACGATTCAAATTCACCACCGTCTCTCTTATCGGCCCTTCGTGTGTTTAATATTCACCATTGGGCTTTCAAAAGGAACATTTTTGCCTTGGAATTCCAAGGCCCGTTAGAAACATGAAGAATTACATTTACATTTATGTTTCAAATGAAGTATAATAAGTATGTAAGAGTCATCTCGTGTAGCATGGAGCGTTCGACACAGCAGTACCATCTTACCAAGGTGCCTCGCCCTCCAGCAGATTGAAGAATAAACAAGAGAGGGAGAAGACTCGCTGAGTGTAACGCCGTGAGGTGACGCCTAATTATGAACTGCCATTTAAAGGAAATATAGATTATATCGCATACGGTTTGACAATATGCTAAATGATGGTAAGATCCTAGCTCAATTTATATACAAACATAATAATCAAAACGATGAATTCCAAAAGAACATTATACATTTCTTTTGAAGATGCCGATGTGTTTTGAATAGTTTCAACGTGACAATGAACGTTCACGCATCGTCGCATCTACATCATTCAAATTCATTCCATGTGCAAAACAAACGCAAAATACACAATTTTGCAACATTTCATTTTTGACCTTGCTGCATTACTCGTAAAGTCTGCGTCTTCCATGACTGCGAAAGCATTACAAGCGATACACCAATGTACAGATAAATAGTCAAGCTGTCTTATGGTACCGCGTCTATGATCATGATGCAACTAAAGATATACGACCCCTCAAACATGATTTGCAGAACTGTTTGAGGGGTTTATGTGCGTATGTGAGTGCACATCTTACAACGCACATCCTGCTACTTGAATATTGCTGTGATTCCCCACTATCTACTGGTCTACACATAATAATCCGTTAACATACTATTTCACTTTCCGCACGGTAGCTTATATACCTATCCTCCTTTTTTTCTTCCTCATGTCTAATTTGTCCACAAACAATATTCAAAAAATAGAATTTGTACAGAAATAAACCATAAATCACTGCAAATGAATAAGAAACCTGTTTGTGCGAAGTTAAATTTTAAAAAAAATACAAATGTTAAAGATTACGCTAAATTTCGAAAAGAAGTAAAGAAAAACCGAGAGAAAAATAGCTTAGGATCCAAATTCTTCGCACCTAATAAAATTTGAATATCATTTAATGTTTTTTTAATACACACTGACAAAATTGAGCAAACCTATACTAAATACTTGGAAGAAGCCTCAGGCACGTCAATGGCAAGCGCTTCTATTCTACATGAATGTGTCTTTTGTCATTTTATTTTGTTGTGTTTTTTACCTTGCTTGATGTATTGTAATTGATATTACATGAATTATTATTGTCAATATTGCATTTTTTATTGAAGGTGTGGGTAATAAAGGAAATAAAATAAAATGTAAGCCACCTGTTTTATATATTCGTGCATGACTTTTTGTACGAACAACTGAATTTGGCGTGTGTCTGTCTTTCTGTGTACATTTAATTGATGAATACCTTCACAATATGTTTTATTTTTCATCCAGCTACTTTGTACAAGTGATTATTAAATGTGATCGAATATACAATTTTCGTTATGTATGCAGCTTTTATGCACGTCGTTCAAACAAGTCGTTACTAACTGAGATCGGCGCTTCTCAAGAGAGCGAGGTGTTGGTCTTGTCCAAGGTTGGTTCCGATCACCACGATCAAAACGCACGATTAGATGCGATCTCTCGCGCTTTGTCACGATCTGATGCGATGATCACGATTGACAGTTACTCGTATTGACCAAAGAAGTATTTCGAATTTTCCACATTTGGTCTACCATCGACACGATTGCTACGACTGACCTTAATATCTGATAGCATCACCACGATTACTCCACAATTTGCGTCATGATTTTAATTGTGGCGCTAGTCATGAGAGTGTGATTGTAGCAGTCCATGTAGTAGCGTTAAGAACACAAACCGTTCGAAAGAAAGACTTAACGCATTCTGTTCAATAGTGTTCAATGCAATTTGTGTATAATGCTATGACACCTGCACGTATACTGTAGATTCTCAATGCGATTTGTTGTGTAGAACTGGGGCCATATTCATGAAAGCTTACTAGCCTAGTTAGTTACTAAAACGGCATGCAGCTGAATGCACTTCAGTAACTAACTAGGCTTAGTAAGGTTTCCTGAATACGTCCCCTGGACTACAAAGCGACGTTTAGCACGTACACATGGTACATGGATTAATGTGTGCCGTTCACGGCTAGTATCCAAAGTGTATACAGCCAGTCATCCAATACGTGAACGAACACAACAGCGTACCTTTTCAATATTCTCCATTATTCATTGTTGGAGAGGGGAAGCGGTGAATTCTCCATCCCTCCCCTGGGATGCTTTTCCTAAATAAAGCAGTTTCGACCATGCTTTTGATGGTCTTCCCCGCGCTGTAAATGTCAACCGTCTAGTATTTCATGGGTGTGTTTTTTCTAGTTCACTAAGAACTTGGAAATCTAGGTGCTGTTATGTATACATAAATATTGTATGCTGAGAAGAGAAGCGGACGAATCTGTAAAAGTGAAAAAAATAAGACTCTCAACTTCTTCGTATAATGCCTTAGTCACAACTGGTACTTCATCTGTTGCACGCGCGTGTCCGCAGCTTGCGTGCCAACTTATGCGATTCCTCGCGTTTGCAGGCAAGGTACGTACCTCCTTCGTACCGACACTCACGGGCGTCTTGCGCCCTCCTGAAGCCTGGGTCACACCAAAGACGTTCTCAAAATGTCCCACCCCATCCTAACAAAATCGTAAATCTGACTGTAGTCGAGAAAGAAGGTGTAATTTGATCAAATACTTTGTAGCATAGGTTCTAGCTTGTTCATGAACAGATCACAAGTGCATTCATCTCGTCCTTATCCCGTTCACAGTCCATTGGTGTTAAGTTAAGCTCGTGCAAAAGCAATATCACCCCCACAAGAAAGGAGGAATGTTTGTTGTACTTGTAGTCGAATTAATGCCCGACTGCCCACGTTTTATACCACGTCCTAATGAGGATGAAGTATGGCAATGCGGTGTTTTACATGGTTACTAAATTAGAAAAATAACTCCTCACTAATCTATGTAAAATTATCCACTAAAAACGAATTTCACATTCGTTTGCCGCAATAAAGTCTCATTTTCAAATTTGAAAAAAGCACGCCTCAAGTGATGTATGAAAAGTCAAAATTCCATATATTGTACGGAAGTCAACAACAGACCATTTTCGTAATGTATTCACAATTTTCCCCCCTAACTGCGTAGTAACGCGTCATTGCATTCACCTGTATCTTGTCATTCAGATTCAATGGAAGGAATGCACTTCGAATCTATTAGTTGTTGCTACTCAGACAAACCTCGGTCAAGCTTTGGGGTTCCCATTGGTAACGTATTGTTTGAATTGCGTGAATAAATCATTTTATTTACGCTGTTGGCATTTGTGACATTTTGACTTCTCATACGTCACCGGAGGCGTGCGTTTTTTTTTAAATTTTCGTCAAAATGAGACTTTATTGCGGCAAACGAATGTGAAATTTGTTTTTAGTGGATAATTTTACATAGATTAGTGGGAACTTATTTTTCTAATTTAATAACCCTTTAAGTATGTTGTCACTGTTTAGGGGATGGCAGCCAAATATTGTTGAACACGCTCAAAGTTCTAGAGCGCCTCTTCGTTCCGAGCCAGTCCATGAAGTGCATAGAAACAACAGTTAAAAGTTGGTACTACGTCCACTACGTTTGCATACAATTTGAGACTGTCCAGCAACGTCCAGCCTGTCCAAGAACATAGCGACATCTAGTTTGGTTTGACTGGGGTATTACAAACCAGAAAAAGCGTAAGAAGAAGGTGCAACCCTTGTGCAGCTTATCTGCAGCTGCCGTGCATGCAATGTAAGGGTTCGGACGATGTTTGCAAGAAGGGCTTGCGTGTGACACACAAAATATTGGTTCGTGTTTCATTAGGCAAAATATTCATGGAGAGTATTTGGGAATATGAAGTCAACTCTGCATCCGTTCTTCAGTGTCCTAGGTTAAAAAGGCTTGTTTTACTAGTTGGCAAAGAAAAAAAAACCTCTGACAACTTTTGACAAATAATCCAAAATAAATTACAACCCGAATCAAGCTAGAAATTGCACATCATAAAGTAAAGGGAGCAGGTTTTGTGACATTTAAGTTTTTACTGTAAGAACATATTATCTACCCAAACAAGTCACAGGTTGAGCAACACTGATTCAGAAAGAGACGAACGTGCAAAACCAATTTTCTTGACGGCTAATTTGGTAAAAAAAAAAATTTGATCGCCAATGACAAGCTTGTGTTATCACGACAATACGTCAGCAAGGCCTTTGAAAGTGCCCCTTACCTAAGGCTCTTACCTGCTTCCTGAGACTTAAACAGTGAGGCATTTTAGGCCCTCGTCACAATTGGTTTACTAACCTTCTTTTACTAAACAGTCTCAGTCTCCGACGACACCGATATGTATTCTTCAGAGGACATGGCACCCTTGCATTATGCATGCGGAATTCTATACTGATGTGGAACCACGCATGTATCCTATTCCGATATTACTCCCCCCCTCCCCGACCCCCACCCCTTTCCATCTCTCTCTCTCTCTCTCTCTCTCTCTCTCTCTTTCTCTATCTATCTATCTCTCTGTCTCTCTGTCTCTCTGTCTCTCTCTCTCTCTCTCTTACTTTCTCAGTCTCTTGCTGTTCTCCCCTGTATATGAAAATCTCTTTATATCGCTAACTCCATTCAGTTGCCCCCCCCCCCCTCCATGTCTTTCTATTCACGTTCGGCTGTTGGCAGGTGACTGCATCCTTTATCGTGAGATAAAGTTAGATGATGACAGCAAACTGCCATAGAATGATATCAGAATCACATGTGATTGGGAATCTCGAAGGCAAATGAAGTTTAGTAGTGACAAGTGTCCCGTTATACGTAAAGGGGAAAACTCTTCCTAGCTTCTTTCATCCGATCTTGATTCTTGTTACGAGTCAACCTTATCTGGAGAAATAATTAAATAATAAGCTAGGCTCATTCTGTGAAAAAAAATGCAAACACGGCATACGCAATATGGCAGCGCGCTCGGGATATATCCTGCATACGACGCGTGAAAGCTTTTAAATAATATATTCAACCTGTTTAAGTGCATCAAAGTTCTCGTATTGATTGCATCATTCGGGGGTTTCTTCAATGGTAGTATGGGACATATTTTGTGTTAATTTTTTTTACGAAGTATCGATAATGGCAAGTGCTTAAATAGTTAATGTTTAATAATGTGTATTCAAAAACGCAAGAACGCTCTTCACTACAACATGTATGTCACCTTGGGTTGTTTAAATATGTTTATTCTCATTCAATTCGACAATGATATTGACAACTTACAAGTAAGAAAACAATAGCGACGGCACGTGAGGAAAATATATTTGAAAGGCTGGGGATTTTATTGAAGAATTAATATGATTAAAACATGCAATTCTCAACTCTCCGTCAAATCAGCCGACAGTCCTGGAGTAGTAATTTTACTAAGTGCATGCCTGGAGACAAGCCATGCATAGATTATATATGTCGACACGATCCAGAGACGTAGGCCTTTAGGTAATATGTTGTACTGTATCATGGATAGACCTCGCTACGATATCCAGGGAAGAAAATATCTCACCGATTAAAATGGACTTGAATATATATTTATATGATTAGGAAAATTTAGGAAAAGGTCATAAGGTTCTCATAATCGTGACCATTTGATCTGACAGTTTTTATGGGCAGAGTCTGACTCTGATGGCTTGATTGCATACATCGTAGGGAGTAAGAAAGAATAAAAGATAGAGAGAGATGGATGGAGGGGAGGAGAGAGGGGGCGAGAGAGGATAGGGTGATGGAGATGGAGAGAGCGGGGGGAGAGAGAGAGGGCGGGAGGGAGGGGGAGAGAGAGAGAGAGAGAGAGAGAGAGAGAGAGAGAGAGAGAGAAAGAGAGAGAGAGAGAGAGAGAGAGAAAGAGAGAGAGCGTGTGAGCAAAGTGAAGATGGATGCATGCCGACAGACAGAGGCATCATAGAAGCAGTAACCTGTCGATGACGGCCGAGAGAGGGCGACATAACGGATAAAAGGGAAGCCGCACCGGTGCCTGAAAGCAGAAAAAATGAACTGTGTCTCTCTCTCCGAAACGGCTGGGGTAGGAGCCCGTACTATGCAAGGCGACATGAGTCATCCGCCGAGATGAGCGATGGTGACATGAAGCTCAGGTGGGACAGGGTTGTGGGTGGGTGGGAGAGGTAGAAGCAGAGAGAGAGAAGGAAGGACTGGAAGGGATAGGAGAGGGGGTGAAAAAGACAGATGGAGCGGGGGAGATACATCACTATATATAAAAAAAAATACAAAGAGACAAATAAAGCGGGACAAAACAAGGTCGCGAAAGAGGGAAACGGCATCCACAAGGGTGGTAGAATAAAGAAAGAAGCATGTAATCCTGAAAAGTGAGGTATGAAATCAAAAGACAGCATGAGGACTAGAACAGTCGTGCAAAAATTGAGATAATAAGAGAAAAGGGAAAGGGGAATACATGGGGGATCAACGCAGCAAGGAAATTGATGGTATTGTCGTGTAGACTTGTCGCTGTAATATGGATCTAGGTTGCTAAGTAATCTCAGAATAGGGTAGCTGCGAGGATCCACAGCAGCATAGAGCAGGCGCTATGTTTCGACCTAGCTCTCTCCTTCACACGCAGATTTGCTAGTTTGGATAGGTTGGAAATCTCTCTCTCTCTCTCTCTTTCTCTCTCTCTATCTTTCTTTCTTTCTCTTTCTTTCTCTTTTTCTATGTCTTTTGTCTATATGTGTCTCTCGTTCCATTCTTCTATTTTCCTTTACCCTCTTACTCGTATTTTTTTACCCGTTTCTCCCACAAACACGACTTTCGAAATGTGAGCGTTACTACATGTGTGCATGTATGCGTGTACGTGTGTGAGTGTGTGTGCGTGTACGTGTATGTGTGTGTGCGTGTACGTGTATGTGTGTGTGCGTGTGCGTGTATGTGTGTGTGCGTGTACGTGTATGTGTGTGTATGGATGTGTGTATGTGAGTGTGTGTGTGTGTGTGAGTGTGTTTGTGTGTGTATGTATGTGTGTGTGCGTGTGAGAGAGAGAGAGAAAGGGAGAGACAGAGACAGAGAGAGAAAGAGAGAGAAAGAGAGAGAGAGAGAGAGAGAGAGAGAGGGGGAGTGGAGAGAGAGAGGGAGAGACAGAGACAGAGACAGAGACAGAGACAGAGAGAGAAAGAGAGAGAAAGAGAGAAAAAGAGAGAGAGAGAGAGAGAGAGAAAGAAAGAAAGCGTGCTCACCAGTCCATCAGCAAACAAATACTCAGGCAGAAGGCAAATTAAGAACTGGGAAATACGGACATAGAGTGCTTACTATCTCACGCTACGGGCAAACAAGAGGATGAACGAGGATTAAATGCATTCGGACAAAAAGACAGACAAACAGAGAGTATACGAATGTCCCCTGCATTTATCTGCTTGTACAATAGGCTTTACTGAAGTAATAGGCGACTTGTTATTACCATGATTATTGCTCAAATCACCTGTTGAAGAGTACCGGCGATACTATCTCAAAAAATCCTAAACGGATACATCGTCTTCCATCTCCTTCTCCTTCTTCTTCTTTCTCTGCTATTTCATCCTCTTAATCTTCATCTTTTCGTCTTTTTCTTCTCCCTGTTTTCTTCTTCTTCTTCCTCTTCTTCTTCTTCTTCTTCTTCTTCTTCTTCTTCTTCTTCTTCTTCTTCTTCTTCTTCTTCTTCTTCTTCTTCCTCTTCTTCATCTTTTCAGAAAACGTAGCAGTAGTGCTTTATGGGAATGTATTCAGTATAAGGAATGTACTTTAAGTACTTTAAGTCTGGTATTATAGTAGTACTACACAATACCTAATTAAACCAAGAGATATAACGTCATACGCAGGCATCTCCTTTCCTTCACACAAATAGTATGTGATTGTTTTTTATCTTTATAAGAGAATGAATACAAACACGTAGTAATGTTATCTGGGGCACTCCGAATAGAGCACAATTACAATTCTAAACATAGAAGTGACCGCTCGTCCCAAACAAAGTCAAGAGGTGTTGATTGTTGTTGAAAAACGAGCTTGGTACAACGTGACAACAACAATTTGTGTCGGACATCTCTTTCGCCTTTAAATCTTTCTATCCAATGAGGATAGAGTGGGTGAACCGGGATTAGAGTGGTTAACGCAAAATCGATCAAATCTGCAAGGTGATTCATCGCATGTCAAAGACAGATCGATATTAATCCGTTCGCCTGGATATTTTGCTCATTATCAGGAGTACAGCATGATACACGCACACTGCTGGTAGAGATTTTATATTCTCATATCAGACAATGGCATGCAAGGTAACATGCAAACACACACACACACACACACACACACACAAATACGAGAGAGACAAAAGTGAGAGGGAGCAGAGACACGAAATATGTGAATCCTGTATAAGAGGAGAAGAAAAGTGAGACTAAGGGGGAGGGGTTGGTGGAAGAGAGTGAAGTGGCGGGGAGGTGGAGATTTGGAGAGAGAGAGAGAGAGAGAGAGAGAGAGAGAGAGAGAGAGAGAAACTCATATTACCCAACACACCGCTTCATCAACACAGTATTGTAACCAATTCATTCCTTCTCTAGCTCACGGAGATTTGCTCGTACACTTATTTGCAAATCTACAGTAGATGTTAAGTAGTGCTTACTCGTAATAGACTGCAGAGGGCGACATTGCCATGTTGAGGCTAGAGTAATGCAAATTACACAGAGTTTTGCCAACTCGGTGTCAATAGGTCACAATTTGGTTCGTGTTGCTCTTTGGGGGAAAATAGATAACAAAAGAAAATACGGCATGCTGCTACCTATTGTAACGAGTTGTCTAAGTTTTGTTTATGGATGGCTCTGGTTTTAGCAGGCCGTCGATTAACAGATAGATGGGTAGTAAAAGATGCAAAAGAAATCATCTTTCCTCTATCTTGTTGATTCTCACTCTTTGGGAGTTATGTCTTAAAATAAAGTATTAGGAAAAATGTCACTTAAGCACCAAACTCCCAATTTTAATGAGTGTAAAATACATTGAACCAATGTAGTTTGAACTAAGTAGTTTAAACACATGGAGTGCCAGCAGCCATTTAATTAATGCAGATTTATTACACTCTGCTTACAAAAGAACGCTTTACAAAGATGTTCTCTTTGATCTCCCATGCTCGAATCCGCCGATTCTCTGGTTGATTTTTGCCTGGATTTGACGTATAAACAAAATCGGATGCGCAGATGAATTTTATGATATATCCTCACCCCATATATACTTGCGCAGTTGTGACAAGTAATACCTACGATGCATCTATAAAGGTTCAATCGAGGAATATTGTTACAATATGGCAAAAGGGCTCTAAAGATGATATCAAGTTGCAGTACAAAAATGTCAATTTCACAATGTTCCGCATCATATTCCATTAAAAATTGCATTAAACGTTGCTATCAGATATTTTCCTTTCTGACAAGAAACATAAAAAAAAAACCGTGGCTAGCTGCGCCCAAGCTAGTATTTTCATTTCAAAAAGTACCAAATTTTGTATTCGATTGTCCTTATCAACTACATAACAAAAAAGTTCAGCAGCTCAATGTATGCATGTATAGGAATGTGTATGACCTATTATTTACGATCACAAGCCCCGGGTCACAGGAGAGGATGATGTAGGGAAATCCTTCACAATTCAAATTCTACCAATTATTATCCAGGTGAACGTGACGCAATCGCGTATGCATCATTATTGTTGAGAGCAGCTGCTAGTCATGACTATTTAGTGGCGGAATCAAACCTTGTTCAAAGGGATAGATATCCAAGCACGTACTTAAACATCTTTGCTTGAACCAAGCACCTATAGATTTTCAGTCCCAGATAAAAAAAAAAAAATCAGTATCGGCCATATGTGACGACATATCCTGACTGTGTGCAAATTCATAACTAAACATAAATAAAGTAAAATACCTAACAAATATAAACCAAATTTATAATCTTCAGTCGCAGTTTACAACACACGGCCAAATAACGACATATCTCCATTTGTATGAGGGGGCATGTATCCTGCATATGTGCAAATTGATAACTAAACAAAATAGGATGGAGCACGCTATCCTTACTACTGGGTACATGCCTAAAAATTCTTTGTAAATTGAAATTACCCCCAGAAAGCCCTTTCACTAAAATCTAGCTAAACAAAATAACTAAACAAAAGTTAACTTAACGACAAAACAATTGAAATAACCTGATATTTAGAGCTGTAATTCGTTGTTGCTTTATAAGGAGCAGTTGATACTTAGGGTGGGTGGAGGTAGTTGGGATGAAGGGAGAGTAAGGACGAAAGGAGAGTAGTAGTGTGTCTACTCCAGGGGACTCTTTTTACGAGCTCCGGAGATATTTGCCGAGTTGAGTGGCGCATAATGAATCTGCCCTTTGAGACAGGGCAGGGCGGAGAGAGCGAGGGAGGAAGCGTTTGCAAGGGAGAGAGAGAATGAGAGAGAGAGATGGAAAGAGAAAGAGAGAGAGAGAGAGAGAGAGAGAGAGAGAGAGAGAGAGGGTGAGAGAGAGAGAGAGAGAGAGAGAGAGAGAGAGAGAGAGAGAGAGAGAGAGGGAGAGATGAGGTCGAGAAGCCACAGTTTATAAGAGTTTATAAATATATATCATGCGTGCCCGCGCGTGTGTGTATGTGTATACGTGTGTGTGTGTGTGTGTGTGTGTGTGTGTGTGTGTGTGTGTGTATAGCTGGAGTGGGGACAGAGTTGAACGGTGAAGTGGCAGATTCAGAGGGAAAGAGAGGGAAATATAATACATGTATGCCCTGAGAAACAGACACACTCTTTACACCTACATCACTTAGAACGTACACACACAGCCAGCGAAGAATACGGAGCATGCAAAGAAAGGAAGTAATGCATATCAAGAGCGAGACAGGACGAGAGGGGGAAATGGAAGAAGCGAAAACTGAGATGTGAACATCTCGTGAAAAAGAGGCAGGGAAAGGGAGAGACCGAGAGAGAATTCGTTTATTCTCTCCGAGTGGCTCCCACCTGCCGCAGAGGCATACCCACACATTGGCAGCGAAACTCCCTTTAGAAATGATAGGCGAGTGTACAACCGACATGTACGAACAGCACGTAGTAGTCATCGTAATACAGATAGATAAACGGCAATGTATGACACATTCATCATAAACCTACAGATTTATCGACCTACAGATTTACAGCCTGCTATCTTCAGCATGTTTAACATGGCATCAGTTGTACCATGCGGTATGGTCATGAGCAAATTTACAGCCTATTTGACATTCCTTGATTAAGTCTAAAATAGTTTCCTATTTTTCCGACAACTAAGAAATCTAGATCTAGAAGTTAAAGTACACTACACGGGCGCTGCAATAATAAGATGTGGAAACTGATTCCAGCACAGATATCGTCATTGTTAAAGCATTGTGGGCAATCATGCGTAAATGTTCACATCTCAATAGCTTACCATGTTGGTACACGACTTGATTCCCCTTGATATGATATACGCTAGGGTTTTAGAAATCTTTGCACGAAGAGGTTAGATTTGATTATAAATCCCGATTGCTTTTTATGTATGACGAAGTAAACGAGTATTGAGTAAAGAGATTTCTATAGTATTTTAATAAACATGCAAATAAATGTGCACATAATAGCAAAATTGTATACAATCCAAATAATTGTTATTGTTATGATTATAATCAAGAAGTAATTACATGTACGTTATATACATGTACATGTATATTATATGAAAACACTTTTAGTAGATAAGACGCGTTTATCCAACTGAATGTTACGAGCTTAAAAACGTCGGAAAACCATGAAAATAGATGTCGCGATTATAAATGATTATTGTGGAGGTAATTAAATGGGCATGAATAAACAGGATTATGGTGGACATTCCATTGATGTTGAATGGCGTGTTAGTTATGAGATGATAGTGGGGTACCATTTTTGTTCGTGAATTTACGATCACAAGACCCGGGTCACAGGAGAGGCTGGTGTGTGGAAATCCTTCACATTTCAAATTCTACCAATTACCCAAAGATACCCCTGGTGTATGTCCAGTGTGGGGTCAAAGATCATTTGGCGTAATTCCGTCTTCGTTTTCTCTCTTATCCCCCCACCCACCCCTCTTTTTACGTCTTTTTCTTATTCAACTTTTCTTATCTTACTTGTCCTTTTCCGATTGTTCATGCTTTCTTCTCCCATTCTGTTCTACTTTTGTTCATTTACCTTGTCTTCCAGTGTCTGTTAATTACCGTTATCTTCAATGTTATTGCTAATGATTTAAATAACATTATATTATCGTATTTTTCACCTTCTCCTTGTCCTAAAAGAAAAACAGAAGACATAACATCTCGTGCTATTTGTGTTAGGTTTTTGATGAAGAAAACATTGTGAAATATATTATTATTGTTACTATAAATACGAAGCATGCACTCAAGCCATTGTAATGAAAATATTTTCCTCTTGTGACAATGCCATCGATCTCAAGATCACGACAGGAGCACGAGACAGAGGCATGAAGAACATACTAAAAGAAAAACAAGTGCAAGAAACCCACATGATTACAGGGTTGTGGATCTGCTAACATAACAAATGTAAAGGTTTGATCTCAAAGACGCCTCCATTAGACTAACAACAGTCTCAGGTGCGGAAGAATTATCATTAAATTAAATGACTCAAGAAGATGCTTCACTTTCCTCTGACTTTTCTTAAGACGTAGTCTAACAGAACATGATACAGTGTATGTCAAAAAAATATGAACCAATGATACTATAGTCTCTTCTGTGTAATTTGGCTTTTAAATTTCATTGTATTACAGTTTGATTTAATTTCGTTCTGTTAATTTTAGTATACATTAGCTCTATTGAGTTTTGTTCAATTTAATATATTACATGTAGTTATAAATGTATATATATGTTAGTTTTTCATTACGTTTCTTTTTCTTTTTCGTGTTTAAATTTGTTTTCACATGGAAAACCTCCTCAGATTCAATGGAAGTGTAGAATGGTACTTACTTTGTAATTAGATTTACGAAGAGTACGATAAGATGCAAAGGGCGGGAGGGGAGAGACAGATACATACAGATCGGACAGAAAACACAAAGACATGGCGCGACAGACATCCTGAGTGACATAGGGGAGGGGGGATGACTGACATACACACACGTACAGACAAACATTCAGTCCGATAGATATTGAATCATCATGCCGGAGCTGCAACTTAAACTGTGAAAGACATAGTACCATGAGTTCATGATGTCTTTTTGACAGACCTTATAGTTATGGATGGCAGCATCGCATTACTAGTTGAAGGTATGGATTGTTTACGACCTCGTTTTCGTGCCATTGCAATGTATTTGTTCAATGAATAATAGTGTGTTGTTTTTGCAATTCGGAGAAAATTTTTCGAAATAAGTATATTTGTATTTTTTCAGTTTTTAGATGTCTGTATATAGCTTTTGATGAAGTGACAGGACAAATTTATACTAAAAGAACGTTATTTATATATTGTCTGTTAATAATGGATGGATCAAGTGTTATTCAAAACATATAGGCTACTTTCAAATACAAAAGAGCACCAATGTAGCGATAAATATATATATATAGATATAAATATAAATATATATATATATATATATATATATATATATATATATATATATATATATATATATATATATATATATATATAAATGAGAAAAAAAAAGTCTAGGAGCTGGGGCGTAGCTGGACCATCCACGTTTATTTAAGAGCTTTCGGCTGTTAGGCCTTCTTCAGTCAAGTTCTTGCCTGGCGGCGGTTGTCTGTGACAGCTACGGCCCAGCTCCTAGACTCTCTTTTCTCATTTATATACTCTGGAGCAACCGCTTATCATGTCAAAGTTGAGAATTCTTGCACTCTTATATATATATAAAGAAGAATAAAGGGTGCGATGGCGCTGATTTCTAGGTGAAGACAAACAAATTGAATGAAACGCCGGAGAAGACAAATCATTCGAATTTTTGGTCATAGACCTTTATCAAGAATCATTCTTGATAAAAGTCTATGACCGAAAATTCGAATTATTTTTCTTCACCGGCGTTTTATTCAATTTGTTTGTCTTCACCTATATATATATATATTTATATATATATATATATATATATGAATATGTGTCATCTCCACTATAGGAAGCAGTCCTTGACCACTGCACGATATCGGCTTTGGGTCAAGCTGATTCACCTCCTTCCAAATACCCATTTTTTTTAATGACGTATCTTGCCGTAGGTGCCATAGTGGGTGTTGACTCGGGTACATTAAGAATATTAGTCACAGTTCAAAGACACTTCAGCACTGCATCTCTAATAAACTATTGAGAAGTCAGTGTCAACCTGGTAGATGGCTATAGTTTTTGGTGAAGTGAAATATGTTTAAGAGTAGCAAAAACATCTTTCCAGCAATGTCAGAAAAAAATATTAAAGGTATTGTGACTCTTTTGTCGGTCACAAAAATAAGATTGTCTAAATACCACAAAAAGGAATAAAAGAACTGTAACAGTTTCCCTCGCAAGATTAGAGCTGGAATCTGAATTTAAGTGGAGTCATATTGATCGTGAGATTTCGAGTCCAAAAGTCAGCGGTTCCTGTAGCATACATACCCATGTCTGCAGTAACGCGCATCATAGCTCTCCGCACCGCACTAAACGGTGCAATACGGTATATGAATGTAGACTGCGATCGCTCAGTAACGGGATGCCTCGAACGCTAACAACAATAGTTGTTCACTTTCTTTAAAAGGTTGGTGAAGCGAAGTGTCTATGAGATTTCATATGACTTTAAAAGGTATATTTTTGATCCATGAGATGTTTCGGGACTTTCATGCACTCTCATTAACTTTAAATATTTCGAAATCATACAAACAAATATGCGTACACCTCATGTGTTTTTTCTTGCTACACGGTATTTTTATAATAGGCGGGTACATGTCAGTGGTTGATTTTTAGTATACGTTGTAGATCTTTATCAAGAGACATTGAAATGAGAATACAATGATAAAATGCAACATTGCATGTATGTAATGTTTCTATTCTATATCGATTAATGATTCAAGCCCAGTCACGCTGCAAACTTGAGCACTTACACTACCGGTAATCCCCTGTCTGGAAATGCCAAGGCAGCTTCTTGCGTTTCTTTGACGAGAGCTCAAGACGTTGTATGACATCAAGGAAGTGGTTGACTGTGCGTAGTGTCTCATTAGTCGCTAATGATACGCGTGCGAGAGAGAAGAACAACGTGGAAGGAGGGAAGAAAGAAAGAAGGATAGATTTATACTATATAGATATATTGATTGATAGAAAGCTGGAGATTTACATACATACTGTACTTAGTAGGTAGATAGGTAGACGGTAGATAGATCGTGAGATAAATAGATACATTGATATCAAGATATGTACATGTTACGTAGCTGAAATAATGTATGAAATGGACGGAACGATGAAAATATCGAAAGTGACAAAGATGGCAGAAAGAAACAGATGGTGAAATGAATACATAACTCAAACAAAAAAAATAAAACGCGATAATTTGAAGGTTGGAGCACTTTGGTAAACATCACTCATCTACTAATATACTCAGGACCTATTACGGCCCGTAAGCATGGATATCATAGCCGCGGTTGACATTGTAAAAATAGATGGCGCTATAACACTGGCGCAGCCACAGACGTACAGCTACACCGTGGACTACTAACATATCTAACAAGGGAGGTGTAAAGATTGGAGTCAGCAAGTCAGTGCTCAGTAGCATACATTGATATCACATGGAATATTTGACGCGTTTGGCGCTTTGGTTAGGGACATCCGCCGTTAAACAAGCAAGACAGATTCAGGATTCATTTTGAGGAATGTACATTTTGTAATCGCAGAAGATTTCAAAATTCACTTCATTTACTAAAGAGCATGTGGAGTATTAGTATGTCTTATAGTGATACAGTTCCGTTTATTTCAAATGAAATTGTTGTTTCGTTCAAGCGATATTAAGTACAGTACATTGTAGAAAACATTTCAGAGAAATGCCTCTATATCGCACGTCTGTCAATCAAATTTCCTAACAAATATCTTGTAAATCATTTATTGAGTCTTTCACCCTCCATAACATAAATGGAAATGTATACGAAAGAGCTCTTCAGTTTCAAACGGAACTTGGAATTCCAATGCACAAGAGTTAATTTTGAAAGCCCAAAGGCGAAAGGGGACTTCAATCGTCAAATCCAAGTAGCGAGTAAACATAATGTCTATTCAAGTTAATATCACTGGAATTTAATTCAATTTAATTTCATTTCATTAATTAGATTTTGTTTCATTTCAATTCAATTTAATCTAATTTCATTTTATATAAGTGAAATTAACTCAATTTGAAATGATTTGATACGACTTCATTTGACACGGTTAGTTCTATTTAGTTTAAAGACAGGGTGTCCTTTTTGCACGTCAAAAACAACATTTTTCAAATAAAAAACGGAGAATTGAAGGGGATAATGTGTCAGAGCTTTCTTCCCATTTATAGAAAAAAAAATGGAAACTGACTTTAAGCGAAATTAAAGCGATTGCTAGATTTTGTGGAGGTTTTGGGTGGTCGCCCGAAACCTATTGCCATATATCGTATTTTACGGTAAGCTTATGTGCTTAGATGTGAAATGTCAGGACCATGATGAAAAACAGTTTTGTCTGATATTGTCGTCCTGAAATGTTGAATGAATCAAATGAATCTGAAGCAAAAAAAAAAAATGGCGTGACACCCTATACTATTGACATACACAAGCAGTAATACTGAAAAGTGGGATTCAATTGTAATTATTGGGTTTTTTTTATAGCAAATGACAATGTATTACGTTTAAACTTCAAAATGTATGCTATTCTGTATGGAAATTTAAATAGTGAAATAAATTCAATTGCTAGCACTATTAAAATGGTATTTTGTTAGGTGGACAATATTTTTAAGATGGCCCGTCACTTTTATAAATATCTGCAAACTTCATGAAAGTTTGCACATTTTTAGCACGTATTTTAGGGATACCAAGTGCGAAATTGTAAGGTCAGAGGTACTATAACTCTCGTAGAATAAATGAAAATCTAATACTGAGATTTGATTCCATTTGATTGCCAACTGTTGACTTTTTGAAATTACGATTATTTACGTGGTACGAAAAAAAGAAAGCTCGATCAATTATCGAAGATTATTTCCTCAAAACCGAATATTACGCTTTGTCGATTCCAGGAAAAGGTTATAGCCACTCTCTCTCTCTCAAATGATGACAAAGTCAGGGAACTTTTAGAATTAGGTCTGCAAAAGGGACGGGATACCTTTAAAGCGACTCGTTGAAATGTTGTCCGCATAACAAAATACCACGTCCATAGTGATCCTCAGGTTGATAAGTACTAGGTGTTTAAAAAACAAAGTTTTAACATTATGTTAATGAAATATAATTGAAAAAAGGAAAAACTCGAATCAAGCTAAAATTAACACATCATAAGGTCAAAGGATGTCATTTTTTTAAGCACGTTTCGTGACATTTCACCAATTATTCGTGCAATAATCCATAAAATATTTAATGAGATTTTCACTTTTGGACAAATTTGAATCTAAAATTGTGGGCGCATCAGATAAGTTATTCAGAATACAACAATGACCATTGTGGGTCACACCTGCCAATTCTCTAGCAACTACCATCATAGTGTCATTAATAATGCATAATGTTTCTGGCACAAAACCCATTGATGTGTTCTAAAAAAAAATCATCGGATAAACACAAATGTTTAGATCCGAATTTGTCTTCAAGTTAAAATCTCATTACATATTCACAGAATTATTACAAGAAAACTAATTAATGAAATGTTACAAAACCTGCTTCTTAAAGAACTGACATTTTCCCTTGACTTTATGGTGTGTAAATTTTAGCTTGATTTGAGTTGTAACTTATTTTTAATTATTTTTCAGATGGGTCAAAAGTTATATTCCAGAGAAGCTATGTCTCACCATGGACGTATTAAGGATGGACTGTGCTCGGACGACCTGCTTTGATCTAAAATGTCCGCCGCCTCATTAAAAATTAACACAGCTTAATACACAAACTGTAAATTAGTTTGGGGGTGAGTGATGGCAAATTTTGAAAGAATTGTAGAAAGAACCTTACCCCCCGCCCCTTTCAGACACATTCGGAAAACAAATTGAGATCGTTTCCTTGGAGGGTGAAACACTCAATGAACGACTTCCAGCATACTTGTTCGAAAATATCATTGACTGATGTGCGATATGGAGGCATTTCTCTGACATGTTTTCTGCAATATTCGCCACTAATCTCTTGAACGTTAACGCCGCCTACAGGGATATCTTGGAGTTCCACTGTCTTCCATATGCAAGACGAGTATATGGGCACAATTTTCGACTGTAGGATGACACCGCTAGACCGCACAGGACCGCTGCAGTAAGGGAATTCCTGGAGGCAGAGGGCGTCGTACAGTTGCCATGGCCAGGTTGTGAACCCCATAGAACATGCATGGGATGCCCTAGGCCGAGCCATCAATGACAGAGAGGTCATTCCTCAAAATCTGCAGGAGTTGGCAGATGCTCTTAGGGAAGAATGGGACGCTATGCCTGTTGACGCCATCAACAAGCTAGTGGACAGCATGCCACGTCTGCATGCGCTGGTTCGTGCGGGTGGGTGGACATACCCGATACTAGTGACTGAGAAAGAACAATGACTAAAGTTTGGTCCAAATTTGTCCATGAAATCACGAAAAAGAAGTCATCTAGAAAACTGGGAGAGATTGAAAATAAATGTCTCATAATCCTTTAATTTACTGTTTATTGTCGACATTGTTGTTCTATGCTCATGACATCCATCGCTTAGGAGATAAACTTGTAAAATTTCACTGTCAAACGTGTGTAAAAGGCAGAATAATAAAGTAGAGTGGTTATCATGCACCATAAATGCCATATTCAAATCATGTGATAATTACGCGGTGAAAATTTGGTGAAAAAAATATTCCACCTTTATGACCAACAGTGCATATATATATAATCTTAATACGTTGAATATAGGTGTATGATTTGACACAATGAAAAACAGAAGAGAACATA
>OZ022589.1:7113336-7120141 GCA_963669155.1 Arbacia lixula
CCGCCTCCATCACCATCACCACAGCGCCATCACCACAATGCCATCACCATCACCACACCGCCACCACCATCACCACACCGACATCATCACAATGTCATCACCATCACCACACCGCCACCACCATCACCACACCGACATCACCACAATGCCATCACCATCACCACACCGCCACCACCATCACCACAGCGCCATCACCACAATGCCATCACCATCACTACACCGCCACCACCATCACCACACCGACATCATCACAATGTCATCACCATCACCACATTGCCATCACCATCACCACACCGCCACCACCATCACCACACCGCCGTCACCACACCGCCATTACCACAATGCCATCACCACATCGCCACCACCATCACTACACTGCCATCACCACAATGTCATCACCATCACCACATCGCCACCACCATCACCACACCGCCACCACCATCACCACACCGACATCATCACAATGTCATCACCATCACCACATTGCCATCACCATCACCACACCGCCATCACCATCACCACACCGCCGTCACCACACCGCCATTACCACAATGCCATCACCACATCGCCACCACCATCACTACACTGCCATCACCACAATGTCATCACCATCACCACATCGCCACCACCATCACCACACCGCCATCACCATCACCACATTACCACCACCATCGCCACACAGCCGCCACCGTCACCACACGACCATCATTACAACACCGCAACCACCATCACCCCCGGCAACTACCACCACACACGGCCACCACCATCACCACACGGCCACCACCATCACTATAAGACCACCATAAGAATCACCACACTACCACCACCATCCCCACACCATTACCACCACCACCATCACCACCACACCACCACCATCACCACACCGCCACCGTCATCACTTCTAAAGAATTGAACCATAAGAGACATCTTACTTGAGCCCAGCGTATTTCGGGGTTGTTCGAGCCGTCTTATAGAAGTCAAAGCGCCGTTCTCCTCGACGCTTTCCATACACAGGTATGTCTACCGTCACAAGCAGGGCTGATGGAAGTCAGTAAACAGAAGGAGCATAATAAAAAAAAAACACAGGGAAAATGTACAGGTACGGGGAGTATGAATAGATGGAAAACAATAGGGACTTAGAGTGGGCTAATCTGACTTTAATGCATGGTGTACTCAGCAAAATGGTTGAAAGCTAGAGAGACTAATAGAAGGATTATAAGGGCAAACTATGCAATAGATGAGAATGAGACTGCGCGTTGAAAAACAATATGATGATAAAAATAGATATCTATCCTTTGAAACGAAACTACATGTACATGTCACCACTGACCGATTGGATGCATACGTTATTGCGCCATGTTCCCCTCGATGTTACATGTTAACCTATGCCTAAACGTATTTATGTACATATTTACATTTATATTTTTTACATATATTTCATTACATATATTTGAATTTTCACTGATGACCTGGCAGTTCTGTCATATAGTGCTTGTTTTGTAATATTCGAGGACAAGTAACTACGAAACTTGGTGCTTTTAAGATGAGAATATTACTTTGGGAGCAGCTGTAGGTCTAATTTTAAAATGTTATAAAATGACATTGACAGCATTTTTTTTAATGAAACCTGATGCGACAAAGTGTGGAATCGTTATTATTTTAATTCACATTTAAGGCTTGTATAACTTATAAGAACAATATTCTCGACAAAATCTTTATTGGTGCGTTGTAAATATTCAAGCTAATGACTAGGCATGCATTAAGTTCATATATCTTCTGCACATTCCATTTTGTTTAAATGTGCGTAAAAAAAGCAGAAAACCATCCAGGGATAAAAATTGAAATCTGAATTAAACTCTCTTCGTGACTCGAAAGAGAGTTCAGTGACTCCGCATTACAAACATGGCCGATGATACTCAATGTGGTTTAAACATCCTTGGACCGAAGCAAAGAAAAATCAGACAATACAAACTTACGCTAACCTTTGAAACCGGCTTTCTCAGCCCTCCGTAGGAAAAGTTCAGTGATCTTTGGATCTTGGTAGAGGTAAGTCTGCATCATCTTTGGGACGTTGGGGGCGGCCTTGCCGATGTCTTCTATCAAGACGTTTGCCCCACAGCTCATCGAAAAGGGTATCCCGGCGGCCTCAGCACCTAGATGAATCAACGAATTGATTATAGATCAATTAATCAAGAAACCATGATCGACCATGATGGAGCTCCTTTCCATTCTAGTTCTTTCCTGATGTTCCCCAAAAGACCGTGAAAAGTTGGTGCTACAACCACTCCGTTTGCATACAATTTGAGCCCGTTCGGCAACATGATTAAAATCGTAGTTACAACTAGTTTGGTGTGACTGGGGTATAACCAACCTAACTTTCAACCCACCCAGCTCACTTATTTACTTATCAAACACCAACCCAAGTAACTTATCAACCACGCACCCAACTAACCTAACAACAACACACTTAGTTCAGATTCTGAACGATTTTATTATAAGAGCAATCTCCCGAAGATTGCGATATCCCCCACCGCTGCCAGGCCGAGAGATGGCGTGATCCCGAATTGTACGGGCGAGGATCACGCCATCTCTCGGCCTGGCAGCGGTGGGGGATATCGCACTCTTCGGTAGATTGCTCTTATGATAAAATCGTTCAGAATCTGAACTACAACACACCCAACTAACTTATCAACAACCCACCCAAACTTATCGACCACGCACCCAACTAGCTTATTGACCATGCACCCAACTACCCAACAAAATAATCACCAGGGGTTTGCTCCTTGGACAGACACAAATTCATGTACTGCTTATCATCATGTTAACTATTCAGGAACTACTAGCAGCTCAACATACGGAAGCCAAGTCTGCACTGTACCTGGGACATCCTAAACACTCTTCGTGACCTAACGGTGGTTAACTATCATTTAGTAGTCTCTGGAAAGCAGTGTGAATCCATTACGAAAATGGTCTATTGTTGACAGTCTATGGCATTTTGCCTTCTCTGACGTCACTGGAGCGTGCGGGTTTTTTTTTCAAATTTTCTTCAAAATGAGACTTTATTGCCGCAAACAAATGTGAAATTCGTTTTTAATGGATAATTTTACAACGATTAGTGGGAACTTATTTTTCTAATTTAGTAACCCTTTAAAGTTTTGATTTTGTGACGTCACGTGCGAGGTGTTCTCCCAAATGTTGTGTACAATTTTTTTCTCGAAAATGTGCATTTTCTCAAATAATAAGTATCTTTTTAACTTTGCATCTGATACATCATTAGAAATACGTTTTTACACACAAAACCTGTGCGAAAACAAAAATCATTCCTTGAATGTTTCCATGGTGAGAGTGTACTAATAAATACTATTTAGAAAATAGCAAAACTTTCGGTAACACCATGTGGTTGTATTCTTTCGGATAATTGGCCCACTTATGGGGTGAAGAAAGGAAAGGAAAGTGAAAAGTGAAAAGGAGAGGTGAATTTTTATATTTTATAACACTTACACAAGACTATTTTTAGCTTTAGTTTTCGGTGTTTTAAACCGAAAATGAATGGGATGGAATGGAGGTAGAAGAAGAGGGTGGGTGTTGATGAAAGTTGTGAACTAGTCACAAAGTAGTGATAAAGAGAAAAGAAAAGAAAAAAAAAAAAGAGAAAAGTGTAGAAAAGTTATAGTCAGTTCTGCAACTAACTATAGATATCTTTCAAAATCTGAAAGAGGGAGTATCAGTCTCGACGTTTCGGGCAGTGTGCTCTGTCCGTCATCCGGAGAATAACTCGAAGAAACTAACGAGCGCGCCGGGTATTTATGTGATCCGAAGGGATCCGAAATAACCCGAGAGTGTCCGAAATCAGCCAATAGGAATATAGCGTTTCGGCGCGAATGTGCTGTGTGCACTAGAGCGTGAAACAGCTGAATAGGTGCGAAAGTGCGGCGCGAATGCGCGGTGTGCACTGGAGCGTGAAACGGCGCGAAAGTGCGGCGTATTCAATTCCCCGAGCTTTCGGGTAGGTCGTCGTCCCGTGTGCGTTGTGCGTGGTGGTGCTGCCGGTGTGCGTGGTGAAGAAGTGGCATCCAGATATCGTTGATCACAAGTCCGCTCTCCTGTGGTACCGTGTCGTGTTGAAGAATCTCGATGGCTTCTCTCACGCGCCGGGTGTGCCAGTGCTTAATGGATGTGATGAGTTCTGCGTTGGACCAGTCGATGTGATGATTCTGTTGCTGAGCATGTTTGACGATAGCTGATTTCTCCCACTCGTTCCGTCTAAAGCTGGTCTGGTGTTCCTTGAGTCTGGTCCTAAGGCTTCTTCCGGTTTCTCCAACGTAGAACTGACCGCATTCACACGGTATCTTGTAGACTCCTGGTTGAGTGTCCGGCGGCTTCCTGTCTTTGTGGGTGAAGAGCTTGGAGTGCAGCTTACCTGAAGATCGGTGCCTGACCTGGATGTTGACGTTCTTGAGAATCCGCTGAATCTTGTGGGAAGCTTGTCCTATGTAAGTGAGAAAAACTGAAGCTAAATGTGGCGGAGCAGGAGTGCGCGGACGAGGTAGAGATGTCTTCACCTTTCGAGGAGGGTATCCGTTGATGCTGGTGAGCGCTGTCTTGATGTGCTGAAGCTCTTGTTGAAGGTGTTCCTCGTCGCTGATGTCGTGTGCTCGCCGGATGAGAGTACTGGATACTGACTGTAAAACAGAAGGGTGATGAAACGATTTAAAATTGAGGTACCTGTCCGTGTGCGTCGGTTTCCGGTAGACTTGGTGTGATGCCTTTCCCTCAGCTGTCCTTGTAATGCGTACGTCTAGAAATGGGATGGAAAGATCCTGCTCTATCTCCATGGTGAACTTGATGCTTGGGTGCCTGTGATTAAGATGGTAAAGAAATTCCTGGAGGTCAGTTCTGCTGTGCTGCCACACGACGAAAATATCATCAACATATCTAACCCATAATTTGGGGCAGAGAGTCGATGTTTGAAGTGCTGCTGTCTCAAATTCCTCCATGTAGATGTTGGCGACGATGGGGGAGAGAGGTGACCCCATTGCTGCTCCTTCAACCTGTTTGTAAAAAGAGTTACGCCACTGGAATGAAGTCGAGTTGAGGCATGTGAGAAGTAGATCCTGGATGTGCTCTGGAGACATAGCTGTCCGTTCTGGTAGGGCGTCGTCTTCCTCTAGTCTCTGTCGGATGATACTGCAGGCTTCTGAAACAGGAACATTGGTGAAGAGAGATTCAACATCAAAGCTGACAAGCGTATCTGTAGGACAGATTTGAATTGCGTTGAGTTTCTCAATGAAATGCTTGGAGTTGGCGATGTGATGAGATGAGTTCCCAACAAGTGGTTGAAGAATCGTAGCAAGATGTCGAGCCGTGTCGTATGTCGGAGATCCCCTTGTTGCGACGATGGGCCTAAGTGGCGTATCTGGCTTGTGTATTTTAGGTTGTCCAAAGATCACAGGGCAGGTTGATGACGAACATCGAAGCTTGAAGTATAACGGCTTGGGTATGATGTCCTCTCGATGAAGTTTCAGCAATTTCTCGTTGATTCTCCTTTCTGTAGCAGCCGTCGGATCTCTGGACAGTTTGGTGTAGGTTGAAGTGTTGAGGAGGCTCTCCATCTTGCTGTCGTATTCGTCCTGTCGCATGATGACTGTTGCGTTTCCCTTGTCGGCCTTGAGAATGTGGATGGATGGATCCCTACGAAGTCCTTGGATGGCAGCTCGTTCTTCCTTGCTGATGTTGGCTCTAGGTGGCTTGGCAGTAGAGAGAACCTGTGAAACTTGAAATCTAACGCTGTCAGCTGTTGTCTTGTTCAAAACACGAAGATTAGGCTCAATTTGCTGAATGACCTCTGCGAAGGGAATTTTCTTAGGTGCCACAGCAAAATTGAGACCAAGTTGTAAAACTTTTTGTTCGTCTTCAGAGAGGCTCCGGTCGCTGAGGTTGATGACAGTCTTCCTCCTGGCTGGTGCTGACGTATCCGCTGGTTGTTCTCTAGTAGGGTGCAATGTGCTAAATTTCCGGAGCTGCTTGGCCCTAGACCTATTAAAGGTCTTCTTGTAGATTTCGTCGTTAAATGCCCCAATCTTCTTGAAGTCTTCTTGGCTCAGCTTTCCTTGTAGTAGAATCTGGAGTGAGTCGATGTCCTGGGTAACGACGTGTAGCTGCTCTCTGGTGTGGCTGATCCGTTCTCTGGTGAGGGCCATGCTTGCTTCCTTGATGATGCGTTCTGCTCGGCTGGATTGAATAGGTGACTTGAGACGAAGACCTATAGGAATGATCTGGGAATTTCGGCAACGCTTCAGGAAAGTTAGGTGATTGAAAAGCTTGGCTTGCTTGATGAAATCACGCTGTAGTCTCCTCGAAGCTAGAACAATCTGCTCCCCGTAGAGCTGGATTAAATGTTCTTTGAATGTTTCCATGGTGAGAGTGTACTAATAAATACTATTTAGAAAATAGCAAAACTTTCGGTAACACCATGTGGTTGTATTCTTTCGGATAATTGGCCCACTTATGGGGTGAAGAAAGGAAAGGAAAGTGAAAAGTGAAAAGGAGAGGTGAATTTTTATATTTTATAACACTTACACAAGACTATTTTTAGCTTTAGTTTTCGGTGTTTTAAACCGAAAATGAATGGGATGGAATGGAGGTAGAAGAAGAGGGTGGGTGTTGATGAAAGTTGTGAACTAGTCACAAAGTAGTGATAAAGAGAAAAGAAAAGAAAAGAAAAAGAGAAAAGTGTAGAAAAGTTATAGTCAGTTCTGCAACTAACTATAGATTTCTTTCAAAATCTGAAAGAGGGAGTATCAGT
>OZ022589.1:7120341-7260341 GCA_963669155.1 Arbacia lixula
GTACGAAAACAAAAATCATTCCGTTGTCAAAAACATAAAAAGTGCAATTTATTGAATTATTACACAGCACATGGAAATGCGCCCCGCACGTGATGTCATGAAGTTGATATTTGAAAAGATCATAAATTTCTTATCCCTTTACGGATATTCGTCAAACCTTTACTTCAATGTTTCTTTCATGTTTCTAATTGTATTGAAACAAACTTTATCTTCAGGGTAATTGTCTCTTTAAGACTCTCTCTGACCTGACGATGGTTGACTATTCTTTAGTAATCTCTGATTGGCTGGAAAGCACTATACCCCCCCCCCCCTTCAGCCGTACCTACACTGACCTGGTAATAGTAGACTATATTTCAGTAGTCTCTGATTGGCTGGAAAGCACTATACCCCCCCCCCCCCCCCCCTTTCAGCCGTACCTACACTGACCTGGTAATAGTAGACTATATTTTAGTAGCCTCTGATTGGCTGGAAAGCATTATACGCCCCCCTCCCCTTTCAGCCGTACCTACACTGACCTGGTAATAGTAGACTATATTTTAGGAGTCTTTGATTGGTTGGAAAGTACTATACGCCCCCTCCCCCCCCCCCCCCCCCCCCGCCCTCCCCTCCCACTTTACCTTTCGCCGTGGCGATCTCGCCATCTGGATGCGCAGCTTTGTGGAAGGCCGAGGGAGAGATGCAGAGCGGGAAGGCCACTCGCTGCCCTAAAATCGTGGTACTCAGGTCTCTCCTCGATACGTCTCGCAATACTCGAGGTTTGAAGCGGTATCTGGCATTGTTAAAGTGAGAGATCACCATGAAGATTAGCTTGTTTCAATAAAAGGAGACACATGAAAGAAACATATCAGTGAATGTTTGACGAAAATCCGCAACCGGATAAGAAGGTTATGATCTTTTGAAATCAATTATTATCATTAATTGAAAAGTGACAATTTTGCCTTTAATGTGCGCTCACTCATGCATGACTGAGTGAATTAATGCGATTTTCACATGGAAGTTAGTCAATAAGTTAAAGAATATTCCTACAAAATTATATTGTTCAAAACCTTTTCAATCAAAAGTTATACTGTTTTGCTTAGGGGGGTACTTACTTTTTTTGTTGTGCTTAGATCAAGGAGGTACTAGGCGAGTTGGAGATACAGATCGCGGATATTCTTTCGTACTAGCAGCTGCTCTCATCAATATGATGCATACGCGATTGCGTCACGTTCACCTAGATTTTATAATAGGTTATATGCATTCCTTTACATGAATACATTTTAGCTTTCGCTGGTGAACTTTAAAGTTTGTCACTAAATGCTTGTTATGTAGTTAATAAGGACAAGCGAATACGAAATTTCATACTCTCTGAGATGGGCGCGGCTGGGCATGTTTTTCATGTTACTTGTCTGAAAGGAAAATATCTAAAAGTAACGTTTCATGCAATTTTTCAACGGAATATGATGCGGAACATTGTGAAATTGAGACTTTTATACTGCAACTTTATATCACGTTTAGAGCCTTTTTGCCATATTGTAAGAATATTCCTCGATTGAATCTTTATAGATGCATCGTAGGTATTACATGTCACAACCGCGCAAGCATACGGGGGTGAGGATATTTCCCCGAATTCTTCTGCGCATCCGATTTTGTTTATACGTCAAATCCAGGCAAAATCATCTAGAAGTGCCATTCTCATTGGGCTTAAAAAATCTCGAAGTTAGAAAAATCTCGAATCTAGGGGACAGGGACAATAGGACGATTCGGCTTTTGGTGCGGTTGGTAGGCAAATTTCACCCTAATGCGATTTTTCTTTCTTCTCGATTTTTTAAGCCCAACGAAAATGGCACTAGAGAATCGGCAGATTCGTACATGGGACATCATTGCTTATAATAGCAATACGTGTTTTGATATAAGGAAACGATTATTTCCAAGTGAAAGATTGTTTGATGGTATTGTGTGAAGACATGTGATGCTCTTGTGGGCAGGTGGAGGTAGTCATTGCAATTATGTCTATTATCCTGCTAATTTGTACCTTTGATAATGTCACAAGGGGAATCTTGAGTTGGAGAATATTCTGGAGGCGGGGCTTATCAGTGCTGAGACCAAAAAAAAAGAAAAAAATATTTTAAAATATAGGACACATAATTCTATTGAACAGTTAGGGATTTTGTTATATACATATTAAGTTGCATCAAATTAAGTCAACATAAATTTTGATGTCTGGGGACCTACTTACGTTAGCGTATTTCCCTCAGTATTTCCGTCTCTCTCTATTATTGCCTTTACATATTTCTTTCCTTTTCTTCACTGCATTCCTTCACTTGATTTTCTTGATGTTCATTTACCATTTCTACCCTCCCTTCTCCTCCCCTCTCTTCTTCTATCACTCCGCTCTTGTGCTTACCTGCTAATGTCCTCACCCTCTATTTGCTTTATCTCACTTCCTCTACCTATCTTCTTTAGGAAAGTCAATATACTGAAATGGGACTGGTCAAAGTTCAGTGCTACACACACAATAAAATATGGCTTTGCATGCATATACCCCGGATATATACTTCTACATCAACAATGAATTAGCACTCAGCCCAGCCCGTATTTGGTCTAATACACCTATTTAGTTGTTCTCCTACTCATATTAGTGCAATTTATGTTTATTCCGCATGACCAGTTCGTTATTGCACCAAGGTCGGATAATCCACTGAATAAATACTACTAGACTGCTGACTGGGATTTTTTTTCATGAAGCTGTGTTTTTACAGTGTGACCGGAACAGCAATAGAAGCAGGTGCACATGGTAAAATGTTCTTTCACTACTTTTTTCAGAGCTGAATAGCTGTTGCCATAATTACATGTAAATTAAATTGAATTATGGTCGACTATCTAATGAATTCCCATTTAACTCTGTGAATAGTGAACTTGACCTAAAGTTATTTTCTACCAGCGATAGTCTGCTCATGCACAAATTGCCATTTCGAAGTGGCCCATTGTAGACAATGTTAAATATGCCGTCTACACACCACGCCCAATTTTCAAATTTCTAGTACCGTGCAATACTTCTAAAGGAAGGATGAACAGCCAGCCCATATTTGGTCAATACATATATTCACTTGTGTTGTATTCATATTCCCATTCCTGCAAGTTATGTTTATTCTACGTGTGTGTATTGTCACTTGTGCTAATTGAGATCATGCTTTGTTAGCAATATGTGTTATGTATGATGCACTATTGTTCTCTGTAGGAACAGTGCCTTTAAGAATAACAATATCGCAATCACTGGCAATGTAAACGTGGGTAAATAAAATTGTAAAACATAAAATACACGCCCCAACTGTACTCAAGTTACTGCGTACAAATGCATATAAAATTTGCTACTAAAGTTTGATTGATATCGAGTCCTCTTACCGATTGCTGTAACTTAAACGCAGTTCATGTGCGTCTTAGAAAATCGGGGTGAAGGAACTTGAAGGAGGGCGAAGAATTAATCAGGGAGTCATGCTTTGGAATGTTGGATATAACAAACCTTTTCAGCATAACTCACCCAAATTCTCCAATTTATTCAACTAGTTGCAATATTAACTCACCAATTTACCAATATCACGAGAACCGAGTATAAGACCAGACTGAACTTTAAACGTATTAGTTTTCCCCTTACCTAGAGAACGCTTCGCGACTATCTCTGAGCGTCACTTCGTCGTCCGATCCTCCTCGGTAGAATGAGTGCCACATCGGGTCGAGGATCTTCGCGGCATCGCGCTCGAAATCGTCCAGGCACACACGAACGTTACGTTTGGAAGCCATGATCTACACTGATGTCGATGTCGGATGAATTGCATGGATTGCATGGATTACATGGATTTCGCCCTACTTGCGCAATCGCCGGTTTGTTACCTGTGGACTTTCCTGTCGTTTAACAGAGGCGGGCAGCCTAGCGTATTCTTTTTTTACACGAAAGCCGTTAGTTTAATTCAATGAAATCGCTCAGTATGCTTCTACGCTCACTCGGCTAGCGAGGTTTACCGGTTTCATCATCCGTTGCAAATCTTACTCGCCGCGCCATAGGCCTACACGTACACGAGACTGCTATAGTCATACATACCACGCACAAAATTTACAAGCAGTGGTAGCCTACGTAGCACGAAATAATAAAAGGAAGGAGGATATAGAGGGTGTGGGACAGAGCTGGGAAATTATCATAAGGAAAGAGATTTGTAAAAAATGACTATAAAAGATGATATAACTGCCGAGCTAGTGCGGACGGGGCGCAACATCGGTATAATTTCCTAATGATCAGGGGGTCGAGGGGGGGGGGGATGAAGCCACTCCGCCCCCCCCCCCCACCCCTCCGCCCAACATAATCTGAAGGGGCTTTTTTTTATAAATACGTTAGTCTACTCCCTAACACTGTACAGTACACATAGGCTAACAATAGTACAGTATGCATCGGATCGAGGTACATGTACTACTATTACTAGATCTATACGTTACTTGATCGGCGGTGAAGCGGCAGTTAGACTCTTCACAAGCGCATTTATGAAAATTCATGGCGAAAAAACACAGGTTTGCGTGTGAAAAAAAAATACGCGGGCGGGTATTCGATTCACAGTGAGTATTCATCCCTTGTATAGGACACCGTTATGTTGGACTATGGACCTATTATCTATGCTTGTGCATCGACATGAATCCGAAGTCAGGAGCCTGGAGCCGTTTAGCTGACCTGGGAAACTAGGTGACCCCCCGGAAGTGTCTGATATAGCCTATTTCAAGGGTGCCCAAATTACTACTAGCTGCGTTGTAATGGCTTCGAGAATAACCTCAGTGCTAGCTATCGTATTTAGAAATCAGTTAGAGTTGGCATTGTTACGATAAACGCGTTCCTGTCATGGGAACGTCGAATTCAAGGTAAATTCATTAATATTTAATTGTGCAATGCGTTGATTGAAATATGTATCACATTTCTTGCAAAAGTGAAGATAAAAAAAGGTACATTTAAAATAGATTTGAACTGAAGAGCCTGCTGATAGTGCCAAAATTGTACAATGACCAGTGCGAGTATCACAGCAAATAGTACAGTGTGGTATATGGTTCATGTGAGGAGACAATGAGCAATCAACCAGTTATGAGCACTTAAGTTACCATAGTAACTACAACAATCCTCAATACATGTTTGATTATGAATATGCATCATTAGTTACGTATTTGGTTTGAATTGTCATCACAATATGTTATATTATTGAAAGTATAGGCTTTATGAGCCTTAGCAAGACTGTTGAGGATAAATCCTAGGCAATCATAATATGTGCCATGTGTACCTTTGTCGTTCTTTTGCCTCTAAGTGCCCCCTCTCCTTCCCTTCCCTCATCTCTCACTGTTCCACTCTCCTCTAAATATCCATCTATATACCCCCCCCCCCACCACACACACACACACACATACACACACACACACACACACACACACACACCTCTATCTCTTTATCTTCCCTATATCTCAAATTTTTCCTTCAATCTCAGATTTTTTCTCTCCAAATATCTAGGGCCTACACATAATTGGGTGTGTGTGTGTGTGTTTGTGTGTGTGTGTTTATGTGTGTGTGTGTTTGTGTGTGTGTGTGTGTGTGTGTGTGTGTGTGTGTGTGTGTGTGTGTGTGTGTGTGTGTGATGTCCATGACGTGTATGTACATATTATTCGGTTACACTGTACATAAGAGCTTCAGGAAGTGGATATTAAGCAGTTTAGTTTACGACCAAAAAGACACTGGTCACCATGGTTACTTCATTCATATTTTTTTAATATAAAAAACGGGTAACTTATTAATAAACAATACACGTATACATCATGTTTACATAGCACATTAGAGCATAGGGCAATAGAGCATATATCACAGTATTTGTATAGACATTTGACCTTTGTAAGTCTAAAAAACATGAACAAGTATACAACGTTGGAAAAGTTTTACTTTGTACATACTGTTAGTACCGGTATGGATTTCTTTTTTTTAATCATTCATTCCCTTTGAAAATGTTATCTAACAAAGAAGGATGAGCGATGTAAAAGAATACAAATCAATATCATTATAAATGAACCCAAATGTGACTAATGGATTCGGAGGTCGAACGTGGAACGAAACACAACAGAAAGAGTAAGAAAAATGACATAGCGTTTTCTAAATACACGCCGACTTCCTCTTACATGCACATGTGATATATGTTTGAAACAATATCTGATGCCAATTCATTCAATAAACTGAATTCGCTTGCAACTTCCGACTACGTTTATACTTTTAAGAAGTTGGTATTTAAATCTTTGAGCGCCACTGGGGCATTTTTGCACTATTAATACACATAAACCCGTCAGAAACAGTCAAACCACTTGGCACACAAAGAGTTAAATAATTGATATAGGTTGAACGCAGTTTTCTTCATGGAGGCTTCATGAACCCGGCAACATGATTGGCACATGATATGTATGTCATAAAACCATGTTTGGATTAGGCTCATTCACAGTTTTTTGAGACCAATGAACCGGATTTCAACCATCTTAGGCCTACAGCTTCCAACAATTCCATGAAGAATAAGTTTAATTTATACATTCGCTTTGAAGTGCAGTCTTCGTCCATTCCAAATTGAATAAGGATGTAAACTTGTTTTCAAGGTCATGTATTTTGAGTAGTCCCTCAATGTTGAAATTCAATTATTGGCAATCTTCCATTTTAGGGTCCGTGTTTGTTCTCCTTTCGAAACAAGTACAAATATTTAATGTCATGAAACGCGTTTGCACCTCATTGATACATAAGTAAGATATTAAGACACTAAGCCACCTGCTGCGTGTTTGCACAACAGAAGACATTAGAAAAGAGATTTGCAACTAATCATTTATGATATCAGACTAAACGGAGGCTTAGTCACTCCAGCCTGTCAGACCGACGTCTGCACTGATAGACTGTTTCCCTAACGCGGACAAATTAAGACATATTCTTGGGAAAAAGATCCTTGCATGGCAAAAAGTGTCGGTGTCTCGGTGTGGATTCCTTCAGAACAGCTCTGAAGAGAGCTGAAATGTCTTTACATCCATCATCCAACACAGCTTCGTAAACAAATCCTAGTCTGCAGTCTAGTAGTATTTATTCAGTGGATTGTCCCACCATGGTGTAACTACGAACTGATCCATTGACAGACGCGTTTCACGTAAAGTCCCTTTATACAGTTATGCTGTATAAAGGAACTCGAGGTTCATCACGCCAACACCGCCCTCACCAGAGCAGTTTGAAGCAGTCTGTTCCCCGCGATGATCTACCGCTGAGAAGTCCTCCATTCCTCCGTGTAGACATGTTGCGTTCGTTTGCGTGATCGCGACGACCACGTGCAACTTGTTTTCGGTCGCCGTCAGAAGATCCACTCTGAAAACGCTACCCAATGCGGAACTGCGGCGTCACTTTCCATCGTTACGTGAAAATTTCTTCAACCATTTAAGCGCATTCCATACACCGTGGCGTCACTGTATTCAGGTATAAGCTTATTGGAAAAGTTATCGAAAATTAACATCACTAATATTCAGAAAACCCCACATGACCGAGCTTTTAACGCATTCTCGATCACATCTTCTATGTTTTTACATCCGTGTTTTCTGAACCATAGATTCACCGTATCCTTTGGAATGTGACCATCATTGGTGCTGGCGCCATAAAAATGACTAAGAAACTGTCAAAATCCAGTCGGACTTTCTCTTGCTTCGTAGTATGTTCTATTTCCGCGGCGTCATCTTCTTCTCCTTTAGTTGAGTCTATTTTGTTTATGGTTATAACCGCGTTTCTTGCACCGTGACATTACCGGAACCGGTTGAAACTGTCGGAATACAGCTGGACTTTCTCTTATTCCGTTCTCCGTAACACCTCCGTGGCGTGAGCATATGATTCCACTGCTTCCGTACGTCCGGATAGCGAGCGCAGTGGAAGATGAAAATGAAGAAGCCTTGAAATGCCACGCTGATTGCAAAAAGAGCCTAGAAAGAAAAGGATGTAAAAGGGTATTCGTTAGTACTAGATAAAAATGAAAGGCCGTTTAACAGAGAGTACTCAAGTGGTGTCATCATTTGAGCATATTGCCAAGACAACTGGCTCTGAACGAAATCACTCCAGTGAAAGGTTTAACGGTCCGGTATTGTCTATCGGGCTAGTGTCGGGCACTTCCATTTGGAGTCCCCGATTCGATCACCGCTGTTTGCTCTACCCGCATAGTTAAGAACCAGTTGTCTTGACAATAATGCTCAAATGACGTCACACTTCGGTACTGTATTTGTGGATAACATTGATATCAATTCGTTTTTTTCTACTTATCATCTTCTCTTAATTTTTTCTCCACGTGAGTTGATTCATGATCACAAAAAAGAACCAGCACATTGTGCCACCGTATTGAAAATTCACCCATTGCTTCGTATATTTCACCAAATATTGTCTATATCATTGCTATCAAAAATGAAACCCCAATCAATATTTTTTTTATCATATTTGTGACTCTTACCTGAAAGGTGTTGGCCGTGGCTTGCGGCTCGTACCCCGAAGGTACGATGAGGAAGTTGACTGCGGCGGCTGCTCCGAAGATCCAGGAGATCCCGAGTAAGACGAGGAGGGCGACCGCCCCCTTCAGCTGGTTCAGGGGCGTCTTTTTTCCATCTGGTGTAAGTGTGGGGGAGGGGCGCAGAGAATGGTATGAGTTATTCAATAAAAAATATGACTTGATTACCATCACAACCATGACATAACAATTCTTGATGTACGTGACTATTAGCATGTTGAGGAATGGCATGAGATTTGGGTAACATAACCATTAATAATTTACGATATGACTTCATTATCGTCACAATCACGACATAGCTATACTTGATGCACTTTACTGTTAGCATGTTTGGAAATAGCTTGAGATATTGGTATCTAACAAAATACCATTAACACATATCATATATGACTTCATTGTCATCGAAAACTCAATGTAATAATACTTGATATATTTAAATGCTAGCATGTAAGAGAGTGATATCAGATATTGGTATCGGTCGATCGCTAATCAACGTTCAATTTGCGGTTAAGTGATCAATAGGCCCATTTCCACTGGTAAGCAAAAATCGCGATTTTTTTTTTCTAAGATCGCGATCTTTGGGTGTAAGTTGCTAGGCAACTTACATCCAAGCAACCAAAACATCGCGCCAGAAAACTCACTTCCCGGAGTGTGATTTTTTGCCAAGTAACTTGCAACACTCCTGGCGGGTTGACTTTTATCTTTCTCTGTAAACTTACTCGCACATTTTTGTCATTGTCAAAAGGCGCTCCACTTATGTCGTTATAATTACCATGTACCGCGCCCATCCCCTTTGGATGACCGGTTGGCATGCGCAGTACCTAGCAAAAAATCGCGATTTTTCAGATCGCGGCTTTTTTGGGAAAGTGTAAATGGTGAGACATAAAATCGAGATTTAAAAAGTCACGATCTTAGCAAGGGAAAATGAAGTTAATATCGACGTTAGCGATAAATTTCAGACTTGAGTGAAAGAAGCCCCAGTACTTACCTGTGGCGTAGATTTTCCTGATGACCCTGAAAACAAGTCCGAAGACGATGCTGTTGAAGGTGACGATGGTGAGCATCGGAATCAGGAAGAGGCAGTAAAAAGCTTTATTGCTCAGTCGACAGCTGAAGGGGGACAGAAAAAGAACAGGTCAATGGATAGAGAAATAATCATCGATATAAATCAGATTAACTGACGTCATACAGCGTTTGTGAACGAAAATCTAAAAACAATATTGTATTGTATATAAAGAAGCTTGGGTTTATTTGCGGTAATTCCTATTTTTGTCCCCAAATTGTTTGCACTGATTCTAATAAAACACGACAAAACAAAGCAATGATACAAAACATTCATCACGGTAAAATTTGAATTTCGAAAGAAGCTTAAAACTAGAACATGATTGTGGAATTTGCTCATTACCTGAATGTGCAATTGATCAAGATACCGTCGAATATTTCTATGTTTACAGCCGCCGGGATGAGGACTATTATGAGTGGAGTACCTGGGAGAGAGAGAGAGAGAGAGAGAGAGAGAGAGAGAGAGAGAGAGAGAGAAAGAGAGGGGGAAGAGAGAGGGGGAAGAAAGAGAGATACAGAGACAGAGACAGATACAGACAGACATAGAGTGAGGGAGACGGAGGGGCAGAGAGAGAGAGTTAAAACACATATTCGTTCATTTGGGACTCGCAAGGGGTTGCGTGGAGGCAGTATTCATACGCATGCGATGATGCAAATATTGATAACATTGATTATATAGAGTAGTGGATGACATTGTGCTATCGGAGAGCTTTTCAATCTAATGGAGAAGATACATGTGCTTCTTCATGATTTTACATCGGCCCAAAACCTACTCGATATCGCGATCAATATATTTCCGCTAAAAGTCAGTTTCTAGTTTTAATATTTTTAGGGAAGTTTTTAAACAGTGTTTTTTCGACTTCTGGGGTAATTTACACAATTTTATTAGTTTGACCTGCGAAAGAGAGGGCTAGCTTGTCTTGAAAGAAAAGCTTGAAATGTGCGGCATACCCCATGCTATCGCTCCGGCCTTCAGTACGAACCGCGAGGCGTGGGAGGCGAACACCTTCACCAGCGACACGTACATATGCACCGCCTCCACGCCGTTCCACATGAGTGAGACGAGGATCATGTAGATGCGGATGATGTTGGCTACCCGACACCCGATCACCGTATCGCAGAAGGCCACTGACGAGACGAGCAGGAGAAGGAGCAGGAGGATGGCCACGCACAAGTTGACGTGGATTATCGTTGGGCGACCTCGTCGGAGCTTCCTGAGCAAAAATGTTAATGACGACGTGATGTCATCGGTTAATCAATTATTATCCTTATCAGTACGGAAGATGTTGATCACCGTGGTAGTAATATCGCTAAAGTAATAATATTTTGTCTCACTGGAAATTACGTCGCAATTTCCACTTTTCCTTATCGTGAGACAAAAGATTATTACTTTAGCGATTATCCTCATTATTAACATCACGATCATATCACTGCTAGTCACCACCATTACGCATCATCAAAGTTTGTCATCGCCATCGTCATCACCATCCTCCCTTTTTCTCATGATCGTCATTATCTTCATTCATCAACATCACATTCGTCATCACGACATTTACCACTGTCATTGTCACCATCATCATGGATTATGAAAGTTGCCATCACCATCCTCATCGCCGTCATAGTCATCATCGTCACCATTAAGCATCGTAACCATCATCATCAAAACGTGCAACGTGACATATACTCTTAGAATAGCAAGAAGAATAGCTTGATGTCAAAATCAAAAGACAGCCGTCTGAGCCACGTTGCATATAGTTCTTCTTTTAAATCACTATAACTTACTGTCAATGGTCACTACCATGGCAACATGCGTGACAATGAGAGCTCATTCGCTGTTGCCATGGTAGTTACCAGATGTGCCTACTTACGGGAAGATGGCATAGGTGATGATGGTGAGCAGAAGACTGATGATAGAGATGCTGTAGCCGACATAACTCGTGATCGTAAGGCCCAGAGAGTTGGGGATCCCCTGGAAATACAAACAACCGCGTTACCATGACGACGAAACGTATTAAAGCGTCAGGATCTAGTGCGTTATATTGCCCTCGAAAAAAAAATGCAACTTTCTTATACACAGTGCTAAATCAGGGAAGGCGACAGAAGATCATATGCATAGACTTTTATAGTCTACAACCAAAAATGGTATTACGTAATACGATTTTGTTCATGTTATAATGTTGCCTGTGTAATGGGGTGAGGGTATTAAAGTAATTACTCAATTACATTCTGTCGACGTATAGCCTTTCAGATACCAAAATAATGTGGACTTGCATTAAAAAAATATTTGATTCCGTATCTCTATCCAACTATCTGCACATTGTAGTTGCAGTTTGTCTGATATACCGCCATGCATGCATGGAAAGAATTAATATTGCATGTATTACGTAACAAGCAGGGAACTTACGATGAATTCGAGGGGCCCCGGAGCTGCCGGTTGTGTAATCTAAAAGAATCAGAAATCATAAAATCCTTCATCGTGAAACATGTTACAGTTGGTAAACGCTTCGAACACGTGGAATACATTGTGTTGCACACCGTGAAATTTTTGTATATTTATAATGGTATTTTTTATAAAAGATTTGATTTGGAATACGAAATCATAAATAAATCATCAGAATCAGAAAACAACGAGAGCCAGGTGCTAGACTGTGAGTAGTTGCAGGTAAAACCCCTTTTCCGTCAGTCAGTCGTCCGTCAGTCAGTTTGTCAGTCAGAATCAATGGGCCATAAGTGCAGAGACAAGCTGATATATGAATGAACATGACACAGACACAAATGACAAGTTAAGTCAGTCGTCTATGCACTTTGAGTCAGTGACAAAATTCAGACGAGATGATATCGCATGCAGAAAACAGCATTGAGCGTGCGCCTTTTGCACCACGTAGAGGGCATCCATTACGTGTTCATGGACGTATTCAGTGATGTATATTACATAAGCAATGCTTTTACATAGCAAAGTAATGGTCAAATCATCATTAAATATTAAAACCAGCAACGCACTAAAAAGGTTGAAATCCCACTGTTATTTTTTAAATTGACATGATTATAGTTATAACTTCAATGATGCTGTCGTTTTGTTAATTCATAATGGAAGTTACATTCAGTGGTTGATTTCCAAATCAAATTTATTAAAGAAGAAAATGTTGCCAATCTAAAAGCATAATAGAGATTAGTTTGGCCCTAAAAAGTCCTCCGTTCCGAATGAGTTGAAGAGTACTAACCCTCTCAGTACCAGGCCTTGAAAGCTACATTGACTTATGACTCAATGCATACCCATACTATCGTAACGAGAGGGTTAAAATAAGCCGACAGGATGTGGACTTACTGGCTCCTCCGTCGGGATCAAGTCCTTGATGAGGCCGATGATCTCCAAGATGGTGCACATACACACCGTATAGTTTTCGTTGGTGAAATTCAGCGTACACTGCGATACGTCCCACTCCAGCTCCACTGCAAGCATGACAGGGGGTGGGGGCAAAAAGGTCACGTTCGATTATCAGTAAAAAAAAAAAGAAAAAATAAAGAAAGACAAAAACAGAAGCGGAACGAATGCCACATTCCTGTATACCTTTTGCCCTTTTATATCTGTCGTATTTCCCCATTGTTCTCTTTCCCACCTCTTCCTTCTTTCTTCTTCTTCGTCTGTTTCTTCGTCGTCGGCGTCTTCTGTTTCTTTTTCTTCTTCTCCTTCTTCTTCTTTCTTCTTCTTCTTCTTCTTCTTCTTCTTCTTCTTCTTCTTCTTCTTTTTCTTCTTGTTCTTCTTCTTCTTCTTCTTCTTCTTCTTCTTTTTCTTCTTGTTCTTGTTCTTCTTCTTCTTCTTCTTCTTCTTCTTCTTCTTCTTTTGTGAAAGGACGAACTTCCATAGTGCTCCGGAGTAAGTCTCTTTTTTTATATTGCTTGGACCTTTGTGGTCATTGTGTACTCACATTAGTGATTTATATACTTTCCTTGTTTTATCTAGACCAAGTCCACCGTGGTTCACACTCTTTATTTACGGATATTGATCAATCTTTGTTACTGCCATTTTCTAGACCTGTCGCTTGCCAATATGGCCGGTGCAGCCGAACAGGTCTCCCGGGACCAGCCGGGGACCAGTTCGGCTAAGCCTCCCGTTGCTTCTGCTGGCGGACCGATAAAGGCAGTCAGTAGAAGCAATGGAATCTCGTTCAATGCAGCACCAGATATTTCCATACATGAATACATTAAAGCTTTTGTATCAACTACACCTGCCAACCGTGTTCTCTCAGCGTCACGTATCAGCAATCAGCGCATTGCGATTTACCTCAATTCAAAGGACGATGTTCTCAGTGCAGTAAACAATGGGCTAACGTACAATAACACATACATTCCAGTTTCCCCCCTAGTACTTCCAACCACCAGGCTCACATTATCAAATGTCTACCCGGAAATTCCGAACGATACCCTGACTAAGCAAATATCAAACTTCTGCCGATTTTTCATGACTATTGATTATTTCCGACCCGCCCTTGATATGAACTCCCGGTTTATCGTGATGGTTAATAGTCAAATACCCGTCCTTTTGATTGAGAAACGGCTATAACTAATAAACACCGACACGCTCTTCACGGGGACTACAAGTCAATAAACCGGCAGTCAATAGGAGGTATTCACAAAGTAAGGACCGCCCTTTTAAGAAAATACCAATTTATCGAAATGATTATGGAACTAGCACGCAATCGTAAAAAGCAAGACCAAACCTTTTCAATAAATTCCTGTTTTATTTTAACTTTTAAGCCGCTCTTTAAAGAAACTACCAGTTTATCGTATTCACAGGCCTAATTAAACCAGGCCCAGAGCTAATGGTAAGGCAGTGCCAAACTCTTTGAAGAAACTACAGTTAATTTTACCGTAACTCCCGATTCACTTTTGGCTTACCGTAATTCTTAAAGCCCACCCTATTTATGATAAATTGAAGATCTATCCTAACTACATTGCGGTGTATCACTCCGAGCAACCATTTAAGAGACGGCGAATGTAAAATAAAGCCAGACCAGCCCTTGAAATGAAACTACCGGTTTATCGTAATGATTAATAAAGCCAATCGGCCCGTCCTTTAAGAAAACTGTCATACCATGAAATAGCCCCAAACACTCTCTTTGAAGAAACTATACCAGTTTTCATAACTATTGATAAAGCCAGGCTCGTGTTTTGAGACCGTAAGCAATCGTAGATCTTAAAAACGCACGCCCACCCGTTAGATAATCTACCCGTTTTCGAAACTACAGAACCGCGTCTTTGTTAATAAACTGATTATTTTATTGTAACTATTAGTAATTCGCGACCGGCCTTGAAATAAACTACGAGTCCATCGTAATTATCGATAAAGCCACCCCCGTCTTTTAAAAACGTACGGCAATCAATCCAATAGCTACATAATAAAGCAAGGCCTGACATTTAAACACTAGATTTATCTTAACGATGTGGCAAAACCCGCATCAGTTTTTAGAAAATATGGATTTATCTTAATCATTATATTAAGGCTCAACCCGACCTATTACCCTTTTAGTCCCATAGGCAATACACTGTGTTGTAATTGACATGGGATTACTACTGCTTGGTAATGACGGGGTTAAACAAAAAAAATATCGTAACTACTGATAATTCCTGACCCGTCCGTGAAAGAAACAACCAGCTTATCTAACTTTTAAGCCAGGTTCGTCTTTTGAAACCGATAACCAATCCTAGCTTATAAAGCCAGGCTCGTCCTTTAAATAAACTACTATCGTAACTATTAGCGAAGCCCACCTTAAACTGCCCGTGTATTGTAACTAGATCACAGACCCTCCCTTGAAAGCAACTACCAGTTTATCGTCACAATTGGCAAATGATTAAAAAATATTATAGTTGAGTCGCAAATTTCCGACTCAACTATAATATTTTTACCACTGTTTTTACGCATATATTTGACAAACTACACCATATACCAATCTAAAATTTACACTATCTGAAAGGGAAAACATAAGGCTTTCCAAAAATGAAATAAAACATACATTGTGTCATTTCAAATTTTGGAGTATTTTGCAAATAATTGCAAGAGATGACATATAATTCTTATCAAGAAAAATTTCCCGTCATGAGCGGAGCGGACTGTGTGCACTCATCTGAAAAGCTACGTGTAATCGAGATTCTCTGCGCTGATTGGCTGATTGATCTCGGACAAACTAGCGGCAGAATCAAACGGTTTCGAAGCCTTTTGACGGATAATAAGACCCTCTTGCTTTTGCCTATTTCAGGGTCAGGCGCTCTGCAAACGTTACGTAATCATCGTTATTGTTAGCGTTTGCCTTTGCTACTACACAATTCTACACGGGTGCCCACCATTGCCATTCATTTCAAGGTCGGATTATAAAGTGAATGCGTGATCGAAAATGACGATAGGTCAGCGTGCACGAATGTAACATGAAGAAAAAAGACCAACCCAGAATAAGCGCGCGTCGTCAGTTATTTTTTGCTATCGGATGCATGTATAAAGGCGAAACCAACCTTCCGTCTAATGATTGAACGATTTTTTATGTGTGATGATGAATTGTGCCTTTCAAAAATATCTTCATACTGACCAACGTTTCAAAACAATATGTCGTTTTGAAGGCTACAGTATCCACTATCAAACAGTTATTTATCTAACATTATATCAACTGAACGAGCAACACCGCATAGTAATTAGATTGAGGGGGAAGGGGGGACGACTACAGCCAAATTGAACTTGATGCTCGCCTTTAGCAGTGTTTAGAAATGATCACCAATGCGACAAATAATAAGATATACATATTTATCTATCTATGCGTCTATCTATCTGTCTGTCTGTCTGTGTTTCCATCTATCCGTCTGTCTTTCTATCTATCTGTCTATCCATCTATCTATAACTCTGTCGGCCTATCTATTTATATATCTAACAAACTATCTATCTCTTCATATATTCATTTTGATACCTGTCTATCCCAATCTATCTATCTATCACTCTCTCTCTATCTAGGTATCTATATCTCTGTTTGTCTATCTATTTATATATCTATATATCTATCAAACTATCTATCTATCGAAAAATTTGTAAATTTATGTTATTAAATTTATCATCTTCATGCATATCTCTCAATCTATCTCTCCAGCAGCAGCAGAAAGTATGTTTCGTTAACACATTTATTTTAGGAAATATCGCCGTGATAAAACTGGACTCGATATCAAACAGTATCACCAAAAATAATATACGACTCTGATTCAGATAGCCTTTGGATAAGGCCTCGCGCTAGATACTCTATTTTTTTTCAGACTATTTTTGGAATACTTTGTAATGATTTTACAATAAAATATTTTTTTTTCTTAGTACAATATTTTTACAGAATAATTTCTTGTGTGTTGTTTATTTCTCCTCCTGTTTGACCGCAAATAACGAATTCCCACCCAATTGAATCGAGAGAGTCATTAGGTTGGAGTATTCAAACAACAATACTGAACTGTTTCAGAATTGCATAACAACTAAACTTTTGCGTTTCAAAGCGAACTAATCAGTAAATACTATAAGACAATGAAGAGCAAAAATTGATATCCCCGTCCAATCACCCGCGCCACGACATAGAGGAAGATCTCGAAAATGGAAATAGTTTGCGCGATGACTGTCATAGAATACGAAAGGGTATAGGCTAGATAACCACAGCTTACACGTGTAGAAGCAGTGGAAGAATCTATACAACATAACTATCACAGATACAGACCGGCATTATGAAATGATAAAAAGAACTATTAAGGAGTTTTGACACCCTCTGCATTATATGAAAACCAAATTCGATCACACAATTTGTTTTAGGGATAGGTTCGTTTTTTTTTCAATTTTTCGCGTCTTTATTTTCCTCCAAATCAACTTGTCATTAGGTACAACACACACACACACACAATTTTCATTATTTTGGGAATATTACTTTTCGAGGAAGGGGGGGGGGAGGGGTTGTCGGGGTTCTCGCGGCACTCCCTTAGAAAACTAAAGAGGGGAGGGGGTAGCGCAATCCCCCTTAAATAGGCTGAACTAGTAAAAGTGTCAATAGTCTTGTTACTTGCGTCTCCTCCTACGTTTTGAGAACTGTTCTAAGTATCATAAGTTGTGTTATCATTTCTCATCATTATAGGATCATGCGTTCATCATCGTTTCGTCTGCCAAATCGTTCATTATAAAAGCGATGCATTTTATTCTTCAACCTATTCTTTGAAGTACATGCATCGGTTGCTAGGTCTAAAAAATGATAAAATGATCTGTCCAGCTTGAACTTTTCAAAAGCACGGATTTCCTGTCTTTTCACTGCAGATGAAAATAAAGCCCTATATCGATCAAACGCGTCTTCGCCAACTATAATCCCCCACTATATTCAATGGAGCTTCAATCCCGGATTCTACCTCAATAATAGACCGGCCCGCTAACCTGTATACGCATGAGTGACTTGGTGGATACCGCAACAGAGACGGCTAACAACAATGTAAGCTATTCAATTTCGGGCCATGTACCGTGTATAACAGTGATCAATCGATAGCGCGCGTGCATGCTGCACCACTGAACTAGAATTCTAGTTCAGTGTGCTGCACATGCACAAAAGCAACAATGTATAGAGCGAGTTCGGAATTCGCTGCTTCTAAAGGAATTATATCCGGCACACAGATCCAGGAAATAGTACACTCAGCAAATCTAAAATCTGACAAAATATCGTAAACTGACTTGTATGTGTATATACGAATATTCACGCCCAAGAAAGAAGGAGAAAAGGAAATAAGGAAGAAAGAAAAAGGGTCTTTTTTGCGCGCTCGCTCTGCTCACTCGCACCTTTTGAAAAATAATTTTGCCCCTCCCCTGAAAACTAAAAGAAAAAAAAATCCATCACAGAGAACAATATTCGTGTCAGTCTCCACCCCCCCCCCTCCCCCCAATCCGTGGACACCGATCGACACCCAGGGACAGGGCACATAGGCCTATTTTGTCGATGTACCATTAACCACTACCAACAACAAACAACAAAGTTTACTGAATAAAAACATGGTGATGATGGCCATGGTGGTAATGATGAGGATAATGATAATAAAAATAAAAATAATTACAATAAAGCGTCATTTATCTAAAGGGGCGTCTATTCCAACCCGAAAGATCACTTATCATTGCTATTTTTCCCCTTCTTTCGATTTTAGATTATTTGTAAATACGAAACTACCCAAAGCCTTAACAGTTTGGGGAGCAGATGATAGCGCTCCATTTAACTGTTATTCATTTTATGTTTTCATTTCCATTACCATGTAATTTCTTCATTTATATGCTCTCAATACACATAATAATACCAGTATGAATTCATTATCTATATCATGTCGTTCTATTCGCTATATGCTCTTTCATTCTTGTAGCTCTTTATAGTACGCCTACATGATACAAAAAATCTTTACACGGCGAAAGTGTCTATAGACCTGTGAGACATACACAATGTATGGGCCCGACACGCCTATTCAAAGTGACATCCTTGTTGATCCAGTGTATCTTGTCATTTCCTGTATTTCATTGATTTTTGTGTACTAGTAAGTCGCAAGCTCTACTGAGTCGCGGGCAACTCTATTGTGACGAAACAAAAGGCTTCTCGCTCGGGAGGTCAAGTTTATTGAAATTGTAGCAAAAGTAGTACTTTACATCATACAGTATGTAGACATGGGGGCCTTCGGAAAAAAGTCCGAAGTAGTGAATTCGGGGATAAAAAGTACGCCTGAAGTTGATATTTCTATTTCAGAAAAGTTCGCCTTCTAATTTAGCTTTGTCGAATCACTGCTTAACACTATTGAACAGGCTTTTTTTTTATTAATATTATTGTCCCCATGGGAAATGAAATCTGTGCAGTCACGATGAAAATGAATAGATTTTATTTTCGAACGCGAATGTATTTTAACATTTATTTGTTTCATTTTCTTATCCTAGTTTTGGACTCAGTCTGATTTGTTTAAAATATTCTTATCAGCGAGAACATTATCTATTTTTTTTAATCAACATTTCTAGAACAGTAGGTCTATATCCTTCAACTTGAAACAACATGTTTGTGGTAAAGTATATTCCAGGAAACAATTGGAATTCAACGGAACTTATCATTACCGAAACCTGCAAGCAGAGATTAGAGATATTTGTTGAAGCGGGACTTTGAAAATTATAAGTAGGCCTACATGTCGCCGAAGATTGGAGAGAGGCCTACGTAGTTCAATGATAGACATAATCGCCGTGAACCCAGCGTTGTGAACATAGATGGCGCTCTTGCAAAAAACAGCAATATCAAAAAGTTGGTCATGGTATTAAGCGACATGGCGATGCTTGTCTCAAAAAGATTAAAAGGAACGCGTGCGGCTTTCCCGCAAAAGTGGACGCTCGCGGCGCGAATGGAAAGGGCACTCACGCGTGGTAGAGAATAATAGCAAAGGAACGCTATTCGGCGTTCCCGCTGAATACGCGGCGTCGCCGGTGCACAGACTTTTGACAAGGTGCCTTATGTTTGTTGCAATACATGCTTTCCTTTCCCTCTTCCTCCCTATGACAATATCGCTTCTCACACTCAATACTGGAGGCTGTTCTTCTCCCTTGAAAAATGCCTCTATCTATACCTACGTTAAAAATATTACTTCTGTACCGGATATTATATTCTTACAGGAAACTAATGAATTATCTGAAAAATGCTCGTGCTGGAATGTATGGTCATCATACCATCCAATTTGTAACCCTGGACCCACACGAGGATCAGGGGTAACCACGCTTCTAAAGGAAAATTCTCTTTGCATCATAGAAAATTCTGTCATTCATGATGGCCATATTTTATATGTCAAAATTGATCTTGATGGTGCCATATACCACTTGTATAATATCTTGATTCCTCAAGATGATACTTGTGCACTGAAGGCTATCAGTTCACTTTCATCTCACTTAAATCTACGCAAAGATGGACATATCATATTTGGTGGTGACTTTAACTGCACCCTAAATCCTGTTATTGACCGTTTATGCATGTCCACTGAACATAGATCAAAAATATCCACGGCTCTGAAAGCTTTGATTGAGAGTTCTCAATTGTGTGATGCCTGGCGCAAGCTACACCCCTTTGAACAAAAATTTTCTTGGCAGAGAAGAAATCCCTCTAGTGTTCATGGTGTTTCTAAGGCCAGATTGGATCGTTTTTACACACCTATTAGCTTAACTACATCCATCCACTCATGCTCAATCATACCTTGTTCCCTTTCAGATCACTCTGCCATATATCTGAAAATTAAACTTCCTTCTCCAAACCTGAGAGGAAGTGCTTTTTGGCACTTGAATAACTCACTACTTACTGATAAAAGTTATCAAGATATCATTATTCATTTCTGGAATACCTGGCAACAACAAATACACGACTTTCCGAATATTTGTACATGGTGGGACTTTGGTAAATCCCACATAAAATCTCTTACTCAGATGTACGCTTCTAAGGTAGCTAATGAAAAGAAAGAAACCCTCTTGAACATTAACAAGACTATCGAAAAGCTTCAATCTAATTCAGACTTTACACCTGATATACAACAGGCTCTAACTGAGCAGAGGGAGGAGCTCAATCTCCTCCTAAAAAAACAAGCTAAGGGAACTCTGATTAGGTCTCGCTTTCAATATGCCAATGAAGCTGATACAAGTTCCAGCTTCTTTTACAATCTTGAAAAAAACAACTCTATTTCAAAAACAATGTCTCGTATACGTCTTTCATCTGGTGTTATCACAGAGGATCAAGGAGAAATCAAAGCTCATGTACGAAATTTCTATGAACGCTTATATAGTAGTATTCCTACTGACCAAAACTCTCTTGAAACTATTCTATCGAATCTTCCTGGGCTTGAACCTGAAGAATCTGAAAATCTTGACGCTCCTTTGACACTTGATGAAATTACCACTGCTGTAAAACAGCTTGGAAATAACAAGTCTCCAGGTTTGGATGGCCTGTCTTCTGAATTTTACCTCACTTTTTGGCCGCTCCTTAAAAATGATCTCCTTTCTGTTCTGCAATATGCCATTACATCTGGGAATCTTCCAAACTCCTTTCATAAGGCGGTTATTACCCTCATTCCAAAGAAAGGGGATCCGGCAGACATTGCAAATTGGCGCCCTGTATCCCTTCTCAACAACGACTACAAAATTTTTGCTAAGGCACTTGCAAACAGACTTAAACTGTGTATTGGCGATATCATTCATCATGACCAGTCGTACTGTGTACCTGGTAGAACAATATACGACAATATTATCTTGATAAGAGATGTAATTCACTTTGCAAATTGCAATAACTTCCCTCTTGCTATTGTTAATCTAGATCAGAAGAAGGCCTTTGATAACGTTGACCACCACTATCTGTTCAGCACAATGAAGGCCATGGGTATCGGAGACTTCTTTATCTCATGTGTAAAACTCTTGTACAAAAATGCTGAGGGTCTTGTTAAGGTGTGCAGATCTCTATCCGCACCTTTTCCCTTTCGTAAAGGCATTCGTCAAGGTTGTCCTATGTCTGGTCTGTTATATTCAATCGCCATAGAACCCTTCCTACATCTGTCAAGACAAAACCTCCGTGATTCTGGTTTTACCTTGCCCAACACCGGAACGAAAGTGTCTGTATCAGCGTATGCTGATGATATATCTATTTTTGTTAGCTCTGACTCCGGTTTTGACACAATTGAAAGAGTGTATAACATTTTCAGTACTTCATCAAATGCCTGTCTTAACCATGAGAAATCACAAGGATTATGGCTAGGGTCTTGGTCCAGACGGAGTGAAAATCCTCTTCACTTTAAGTGGAATAATGAAGGACTAACATTTCTTGGGGTTCACCTTGGTACAAGCAACACATTCATAAATCAAAACTGGATGAAGTGTAAAGAAAAACTAAACAAAACTCTCACGCGGTGGACCTCCATTACACATAGTCTCTCATTGAAAGGCAAGATTCTCGTAGCAAATCAATTAGCTGCCTCAAAAATCTTTCACCATCTTGCCACTCTTTCTCCCCCTAAGTCGATATTGACAGAACTCCAAGAGATGCTTATCAACTTCGTCAAAAGACATCTTTTGAAAAAACAGATTCTATATCAGGAACCAAATAAAGGTGGACTTGGTCTAGTGTGTCTCCAAGCACGCGTTCTTGCATTTCGTTTTGCCTTCCTTCAGCGCTTTTTGAACCTTTCTTCTCATCCTGCATATGCGCTGTGTTCTTATAACCTAAAGAAGTACAAAAGACTCAACTTTGATTTCCAGTTGTTCCTCATTGAAACAGATCCAAAATATGACACGAGCTTGCCTTGTTTTTACTCCGAAGTGCTGAGTGCTTGGAGATCCTCCGGAGCACACATTGAAAGTTCGTCCTTCTCGGTCAACCATGTGTTAAATATTCCTTTAAACTACACCCTTTTTCTTTCATGTGACTTGAATGGCACTATGGTTCTCCCTGCTCGACTTTTTGCACGCGGAATCAAACTCGTGAAGCATCTTCTCAACCTTACAAATGGCAAGTGGCTTCCGGCTGAAAATATCACTCTCACCACACTTCTTCGTCCTTCTGCTCGCCTCCTTGAACTTGAACTCTCTTGGATACATAAGAAACTGTCCAACAACTTTCCAGCGTTCTTCTGTTCCAACGGACTTCGACTTTCTGGCTTTCCACTTCATCATCTTGCTGCCAATATTTTGTCTCCATACACTGTCAAAGCCAATGACAATACGAACTTTCTCATCACATCCACCAAGCGATTGTATCACCTCTTCAACGTCTCCACAAACTCTCTTCCAATATCTTCTGTCACACACTGGCATGACATTGGCATTCTAGAACCCTCTTGTCGAGTTGCTTGGAGCGAAATATATCAAGTGCCAGCCTCCAAAAAAGATGGAGACGTCCAGTTCAAACTTCTCTACAATGTTCTGCCTTCATTAGCGGTTCTTCACCACATGAATCCGAACATTTCCTCATCATGTGGATGGTGCGGCGAAAGAGGCACAACTCTTCATCTGCTCTTCCTGTGCCCGCTCATCCAACCTGCACTGGGCCTTCTTCACCATCTCCTATCCCGTCTGCTGCCCACGGCTAAGCTGAACTTTGAACTTTATTGGACTCTGATTCCGCGTGTACGAGGTCGTTGCAGGGAGACTGTTCGCCTATCCAATTTCCTTATTATCAGTTTGAAGAGCACACTGTACTGGCTTTATCGCACATCTCATTTTGTTGACCCTCTACCTATCTGGACCTTCAGAATAAAAAACAAAATCATTTTAGACTTTGAGTTCTACAAACTTCAAAACAACCTGTGTGCCTTCATAAAACGATGGTCTCAAAACAATTCAATATTTTTCCTTGACAATAATACAAACCTCACATGGTTGATCTAATTTGATTTGATGTTCTAGTTTATAAGTTTGTCAGTTGAAAAATTGTTGAGTTGAAAAGTGATAAACTTTTCAACTTTTTTTTTTGTACCTTTAAAGGAAATAATTTTTCCCGTATTTGCTATGATTTTGATATATTGCACTAGAACGAGTCGTCTTTGTTACAACCCTTTTAATTTGTAATATTATGTAAACTCTTTTTATGAACAATTTTTACTTTATGTAAGCATTGCCCAAATGTGGCTTTTGTTTGAAATTGAATTATGTATTATTGTAAAAAATTGACTTAATAAAGGTTTACTTTGAAAAGTCAAAAAGTCTTCTTCTTCTTCTTCTTTTTCTTCTTGTTCTTGTTCTTCTTCTTCTTAATTCTTCTTCTTCTTCTTCTTCTTCTTCTTCCTCTTCTTCTTCTTCTTCTTCTTCTTCTTTCTCTGCTTCTTCATGTTTTTCTTCTTCTTCTTTTTCTTCTTTTTTTTCCATTTTAATGTCCTCATTTTCCTTCTCCTCGTTTGTTACCCTTTCTTTTTTCGTATTCTTACTTCTGCTCTTCCTCCTCTTCCTCCTCTTCCTCCTCTTTCTCCTCCTCCTCATCCACCTCCTCCTTTTCCTCTTCCTCCTCATCCACCTCCTCCTTCTCTTCCTCCTCTTCCTCCTCCTCCTCCTCCTTCTCCTCCTCCTTTTCCTCCTTCTCATCCTCCTCCTCCACTTCCTCCTCTTCCTCCCATCCGCATCCACCTCCTCCTTCTCCCCCTCCTCCTACTCCTCCTCTTCCTCCTCCACTTCCTCCTCCTCCTCTCCCTGCTCCTGCTCCTTCTCCTCCTCCTCCCCTTCCTCCTCCTCCTGCTCCTCCTCCTGCTCCTCCTCCTGCTCCTCCTCCTGCTCCTCCTCTTCCTCCTACTCCTCCTCCTCTTCCTCCACCTCTTTCCCTTTCCTCTTCACCGCTGTCCTCATAATGTCCTTCTAAGTTTCATGTCCCGACACGCATCCCACCCTGTTCCCATGGTTCCACCCTTTCTCTTTCTCACCATGTTGTACGAGATCGGGGGTGATTTCTCTGGAGCTCACGAGATGCGCGGTTCCGCAGGCCAAGTCACTCCAATGCGGCATATCCTCCTGGAAAATAGATCGAAATATTCATTTCATATAGATTTCAAATCAGTTGATATCAGTGCAGTTTGTTTAACGTTTTATGTGCCATTTATACATTAGTCCACATGTAATAAACGTAAAGCACCTGGAGGAGCATGTGATCTGGTGCAGAAAGGCTTGATTCGGAACTCCACTGATCCAACTTTTCCCTCCAGGGTGAGTCAGAAAAAATATTACACTTTTTAAATTAAATATTTTTAAAGAAAATGTGGGATTCAGAGAGGATTTCTAGCATGTTTGGATAGAGTAAATATTCTTTTGTCACTTGGTAAAATTTGTTTCACTGTTGTTGTTATGGTTGAGTGCACAACAGCCATTGTTTGAAAGAGTGTCAAAACCCATTTGCGCCAAGCTTATTGTGTAGTGGAATCCAAATCACGTAAGGCATCGTTGAAATTGGCGCATATGGGTTTTCACCCAGACCCATTATTTTGTTCCTATCTAATAAATCCATTACTGATTCCCCACACACGTGGTATCAAATAAGACTGGAAGAGTTGCTTTATCTGACACTGGTACAAGAATTAAGATTTCTAATATAAGCATGTAAGAAAGTGTAAAAAAAAAATTCTGACTCACCCTGTATATATACACGATAAATAAGGAAGGGGCGGATTGTTTGATTGTTATGGAGAGTAGTAGTAAAGACTTAGGGATCCGAAATCAACGGAGGGTCATTCTGTCATGATCATGGGTATTAATAACCAGGGGCGTAGATGAGGGGGCCGGGGGATACGTGCCCCCCCCCCCCCCCCCGCAAATTCCGTGTGCCCCCCACCAGGTGCCCCCCCCACATGATTCCCATAGAGCAGCATTTCATCTGGTACACAATATTTGGTGCCCCCTACAAAATTCCAAGCCCACCCCCCCCCCCCCCCCCCCCGATGAAAAAATCCTATCTACGCCGCTGTCAATATCTTCTCACCTCGTCCTCCTTGTTATGAAAGAATGTGATGGAGAGCGGCTCGGTAATCTCCGTCAGCGGCACCCCGTCAGTGAAGGCGTGGATGTAGACGAGCACGGTGTTGTCCAGAGGTGTAATAAGGGCCAACTCGCTCACAAAGAACTTCCCTGCTCCGGAAAATCAGTACCAAACGAAAAAAAAAAAAAACTTTCAGGATGAAGTGATATCTAAAAGTCTGTATATCCCTAAAGATGTCCATTAAACTGTTAATATTATTTGATTAATGTTAATACAAATCTTAATTATTCATGTAATATTACTTCTTCATCATCCTGATAAATCAAAAAGTGAAAATCTGATTACATATTCAAAGGGTTATTAAAATGTTGAAATGAAATGTCACAAAACCTCGCCCCCCCCCCCCGCCCACCCCCCACCACCTTTTTTTTAAAAGGTCAACCGAAAAAAGTATCAAAGTCAAAATGTTTGTTAACAAACACCTTCATCTGTTTATCGTATGTCGTAACGATAAGATTCAGTTCATTATGGCCGGCCATGTCAGACGTACCTGTATAGTACACGATAGCCGTAGCACGCAGCTCGGAGATCGGTATAGCGTTGATCTCAGTATCCCTCCACCCGTCTCGCCCACGATCGGTGCCGTTACGATCAAATCGATCCCTATTTCGGAAACGCCCCGATCGATCCTTTGTTTCATTCCTCAGTTTGACCGCTGGATGTGGGACAGAAATCGTAAAGCCGTTGTTAATCTGTGAGGCATCTTCAGATGTATGCAGTACTTAGTATATAAACATTTCAAAAAAGTTCTGCAAGTTTGAAGGGTAATACATATCGCTTGTTGCTTCGTCATCGTACGTGACTGGGGTATCATCAGAAAGCTTGATTTTTCCTCTCTACATTGGTGTGCCATTTGTTACGAATATGTCATCATGAAATATGAATTATTCCCGAGTATGGCGAAGGCTCCATTTCTTTTGAACATGCAATATGTTTTGAATAGTGTCAAAGTAACAATAAACGTTCACGCATCGCCGAATCAACACCATTTAAACTCATTGAATGTGCAAAACAAATGAAAAACATTTGTAACATTATATATTTATTTTACCTTGCTCCATATTCAGCATGTTCAGAAGGCATTGTGCAGATAAATAGTAAATGTATCTTATGATACCACATTTATGTACGATAATGAAGCAACTAAAGATATACGACTACTCAAATCTGAGTTGCAATACTTTTTGAGGGGTTTAGATGAGACTAAAATTTATGTGAGGACTTGCATGAAAGAAGGGTCATTAACATAACAGAGAGTGTGTGTGGGGGGGGGGGGGGGTAAAGGTAAAAGTGGTGGCATTTGTGCGCGCGCTTGTCGCAGGGTGGGGAGGAGGCGGGGATTCGATCTACTCTGTATGGTGGCAGGAAGGTGCAAGAACTGGAGTCGCATGTACCTGCAATTTTTCCCCAAGGGAACTCAATGGAGACGACTGGTTCCGGTTCAGAGTTGCCTTCCGTATCCGGGGCGACGACCCACCTCTTAGGCAGGTGGTCGACGTATTCCGAAGTCGTCTGTTCGACCTCGACGTAGAGGTTCCTGCCGTAGTGCGTGAGCTTCTCCCCGAACCAGCCGATGCGGACGTGTTCCGTGTAGATCTCCAGGTTATCGGCGATGCTGGCAGGAAGGAAAGAGGAAGTAAGGGTGTGGAGGGGGGAGGAAGGTAGGGGGGTGACGACACATTAATCATCATTAACCTTCCAAAAACAACGAATGGGAACATGAATAAGTTACATGAAGTCCAAGTACTGAGGTTCCCACATGGTGTCGTTATATGAGCATGTCGTGAAGACAGCTGGTTCTAACATGTCTAAAGAAATCTCTCCAGGAAGAGGTTTACCGGTCCGATATTGTCTAGCGGGCTAGTGTCGGGCACTCCCAATTAAAGTCTACGAAGTGATCACCACTGCTTGCTCTACCAGCAAAGTTTAGGACCAGTAGGGTGTTTCATGCACCAAGCTGTTCGTAAGTTACGAACCACTTTGCGAACGACTGGTAATCCCTTCTTGTGCTAAATGCGATACCATACTTTGTTTATTGAGAATCTGATTTAGCACAAGAAGGGATAACCAGTCGTTCGTAAAGTCGTTCGTAACTTACGAACAGCTTGGTGAACACCCCCCCCCCCCCCCAGTTATATTTACAACACTAAAGTAATATCATAGTCAACTGCGACATCTAACAGCTCAGAATAGCATTTTTGAGATTGCTGGTCTACTTCCAGGAGGACTGATGTCTCTTCTTTTTGTGTACCCTCCTTTGTTCTTTGACAGGGAATAATGTGATGCGCTTCAAATAAGCCTTCCAACGTTACCCAACTATGCAAATTAGACAAATATAAATGTCAATGCATTTCTACCTCAACATTTGAATAGCCTTGTAACTTGGCGAAACGACATCATGTTTATTATAACCCGATTAAAAACGGTAAATTTGACAATATCAAATTCTATGAAATTTGACAAGACATAACATGTGTTGCGTGGGTAATATCTTATTACTTAAAACGGAGTATATGAACATATCGTAATTCACCATGCCTCAACATCAAATCACTCCCCCCCCCCCCCTTCCCATTCCCAAAGTTGTCGTTCCACGCTTCTCGTGGGCATTAAGGTTGAAAGTCCAAGTTTACATTTACGCGGGAGTTCTTGGACGTTAACCTCCAGATTTCTAAGATAACACGTGCAGTCAATAATCACATGTTTTGCATGTTTGGGTCAAAACACGCCTCTGACTTCCAACAACTAATGCTTTGACACCCTTCAGAAACTCAATGAACTTCAATAAGGTCCTCTTTAGTCATATCGCTTCTCAAGAGCAAGCAAACGATAAAATAATAACAAAAAAAACAATAACACTGCAAAACAAACACAACATTAATGAGATCTGTGCTGCATGCAATTATTAAATTTCCGACTTGTAAACGTGACTCGTGCGTTTACCTTTGGACCAGGAAAGGCAAGGCAACGTGCATCGAGAGATACAGATCGGAACGATTGTGAATGTCTTCTTTACATAACCGATCAGATGCACCATTATAGCAACATCCGATCTCTTAATCCGATCAGCAAACGAGCATTGCTGAGAAATGCCTACTTCTTTCAGTCCATTATCATGGGTATACATCGCGGTTAAGTGTTGCCGAATAGCCGCCAAAACGCGGCTTCGTTCATATTCACACGTATTTGCCGTAGACCTCATTTGGCAATTCGACGTAACAAATGTGTACAAGGTGTTTAAAAAAACATTTTAAGGCACTTGTGGCGAAATGATGAATGACCAAAATGACCAATAAGTTACAATTCAAACGAAGCTATGCTTTACACATTATAACGTCAACTGCAAATGAGTAGTTCCGAGAGAACGACCAATGAAACATGGCGTATAATGATGAAATCATACTCGTAGTCAGTTGGTAAAATTATCATTTATGTCATCATATCTATTTTCATCATTATCGCAAATGTTTTAGATTGCACGATGTGGAGTTGATAAGAACTTTCATTACCGAGCCTTCAAAACCCGATTGGCTTACTAAAATTCTTCATGTCAATGGTAATGAGAGAGTTAAGTTAGATTTTGGTAAATAAGCCTTATGGTTGAAGCGCATCAACCTCAAGGTGATTTGAGTCAACATTGAAGTAAATAATTATATTCCTACCTGAGACAGGAACTATGGGCCTTGAGCAACGTCCACACGTCCAGATCAAGCATGCGATCGGCCAGACGAACGACCACGGCCCCAAGCTCGGGCGTGACCACGTACAGACCCTCGACACCGGCGCTGACAGCAGTGTCGATCATCGATGCAACGAGGAGGACGTCGACCTCGGTTATGATGTCGGTCTCGATGGATGTGAGTAGGAGGTTGGCCTCAGCAAGGTGGGTTATGACGAGAGAGACGTTGTTGTTAGCCGGTTCACCGACCTATAGTGGACATGACAATTGAGTTGATCTTGCAATTTATTTATGTACCTGTCCTGTTCTGGATAGTGTGTTGCCCAATTCAGTTTTTCAATTGCTCAATATTGATGACAAAATACTCACATGACACCCATATAGTTAATTAGTGAGTCAATAGTATGTACATTTTTTATGTACATAAAGTTTAACATCGATCATCCAACCAATCGATCGATCAATTAATCATTCAATCAATCGATAATCAAAATATACTATTCTATTGATGAGTTATCAAACCAGATTATCCAAATTAGTACGTTTTTTTATGAATAATGTTGGGATCATCAAGGAGGCAACGTATTTAGCATCCTCTTCCGTACCATATTGAGTATCTCATCGACGACGGCCATCCGTATTTCGTCCAGCATCCACGTGATGTCGGAGCTCCAGCGACACATGTCGGTCACGGGCTCGCCCCAGAAGGCGTCATCGTAGAAGAGTTTGCGCAGCCCTTTCCGCTCCGTGGGCGGGAGGCAGGGGCGGTAGGCTACCATCAACGGGGGAGCGGTGGGCAAGTAGTCTTCTAGCCACGCCCCGTTCGGGCAGGGTAGGCACGCGTATTCACCGGCCGGTGTGTAGTCCCACACGAACGTGCCTTTGAGGTCAGTGATATTCATGGGCGGACACATATCTAATACGATAAGGAGGGGTAGGAGTTAGAAAGAGGGGAAGGGGGTCGCTATTACACGGACAACATTTAAAAGGGAGCCTTTGAAATTTTGTCTGCGTAACAAAATACCATGTTGATAGTGTTAGTCATCAAATTGTGTGGGATTTATTTTTTCATTGTTTCCTATGTTAAGTTATATTTACAATGCTATTTGGTATTCTTTTTACATGACATGATCATAATGTAGTGATGAATATGCCGATGAAGTTCCGACAACCGTAATGATTACGAGGACGAAGATGAGGACGGCGGTGAGTATGATGATATTGGTAATTATCGATCACGACGAGGACAACGCAGGGGCACAAATCAATCGGTGGCGATTAAATCGAAAGTTATGACCTTGTGCAAGAAATATCGAATATTATAATAGGCCGACATTGTATTATTTAAAAACTATTTTACGATGACAAATCACGTGTTTCTACTCATCATGTTCATGAAGGTTATTTTGAAGACTTTTAGTTTACCCCAAAGCTCAATAGATACATTCCAACTGCGCATTTGTTTTTCCGAACTTCTATGATTGACATTGGACTAGGCCTTTATCAAGAATGTATAATTTACTGGTACTTGCAAATATGTTTACATAGCTTATCTTTATTAGTGTTTTATAATGATGATTTTCTGATTAACCTTATGCTTGCTGCTTTTCTCTTGATTACTATCTGTATAGTTATCACGGATCGCACTGGGATAAATGAACTTAAAAAAGGTCAAGATATAAACAGTCCAGAAGGTCATGCAAGCCACATCCCAATCCCGACAAACTAAACTCCTCAAAAAAACTTATGCAAGTCAAGTTCGAGGGGTAATCTATCGCCTGTCGCTTCATCATCGTTCGTGACTGAGTTATCATTAGAAAGCTTGATTATTCTTCTTCACATTGGTGTACCCTTATATGGGGAAGGTCACAAATGAAAGGTCACAAAATGCGAAGGCTCCATTTCTTTGAAAATGCAATGTTTTCAATAGTGTCAACGAGACAATGAACGTTCGCGCATTTCCGCATCAACATCATTCAAACACATTTCATGTGCAAAAAAAAATTACATAATTTTGCAACATTTCATTTTTGGCCTTGCTGTATATTCAGAATGTCTGCGCATTCCATGATTGCATACGCTTTACAAACGATACATCATTCATGGCATTGCGAGGATATATCTTCAAGCTATCTCACGATACCACATTTATGTATTGTACGATAAGGCAACCAAAGATAACTGGCCCCTCAAACCTGAGTTGCACAACTTTTTTTGTGGGTTTATTTATACACTTATCCATGTTATCGTAATATCGGTTTTCCCACTCAATTTTGACAGTTTGTAATTAAAAAATAATTCAATGAGATTCAAATTTTACACAGTTCAGGCAATACAGGTCCTTAACACATTTAGTGTCCTTCCCCATCCCCCTCCCCCCCCCCTCAATTTATGAAATGTACCGTTATGTCCAACATTTGTAATTCAATTTGACACGGCATCAACACGTGCTACCACAAAAAGAAGGTTCCGATGTTTCGTTTTCATTTTGGTGACTCATGTTTTGTCTTTACTCAACAAAAATCTTGAGTATCTTTTGGGGACAAATTAAACATACGAGAAAGAAGTAAGAGAGGATATAGATATATTTAGGGCTTCGATATGGAAAGTGAAATAGTATGACTACAATAGTTTGATATGGATAATAATACATCTCAAAATCGTTAAATGAGATTCAAATCTTGCAACACCTGTACAAGGTGCAGTCAATGTGGTACATTAGCTTTTTCAATTTTCCTTTTTCTCCATTTAAATGTTCGCTTTGGGACTACGTCTTTCCGAAGTGTAGAGTAACTTTTAACGTGTAGTTAATTTTAACGCGGCATTATAACTGTAGAATGTAGCATTTCTGTTTCATCTTCAAAGTGTGCTCACTCAACCAAGAAAAGCCGACTACCTCTTACGTTCTCAACCGCGTACTAACGCGTTTAATATAACATTCACCTGTATCTAGTCATTCAGATTCAATGGGGAGAACGCAATCTGAATCTATTAGATGTTGCTAGACAAGCTTATGAAAATTTCTTGTCCATGTAAAAACAATATGTGTAACGGTGGTAGATTTTGTATGCCTGTTGCTTCAAATCCATAACAGATTTTCAATTTTAACGTCTATTACTGAGAAAAGAAATGAATTTTTCATTGACAGTTCAAAACTAGTCACATCTGGGGGCATTTCATCAAAGGACTTGTCGGATGTTTTATCCGACAAACTGTTATAAGCTACTGAAATGCTTGCATCTTATTGGCCGAGAGCCAACTTGTCGGATAAAAAATTGATCTTCATGGTGAACTGCAAACGTTGATACCTCCATTACATGGACATTGCATTAAAATTTTGCCGCAACCCCATGGAATGATCCATATACATTTATCTGTCTACACCCTTCTCACATTGAAGACACATCAACAGAGTTTCGAACATTTGAAAGTCACTTTGCAATCCTCTATTTCAATGATTCTGTGGTTCTACCAGTGTTTGTATTTGTGTCTGAAAATAGCCTTGTCTTATCTGAAGTCTGAACTAAAAATAGTACGTAGGATACATTATTAGAATCATCCCCTATTGTCCTGATCCAAAATGTCAATATGTCAGCTTAAAATAATACCTGATGACGTGTGATTTGTTTATTTCAGTTGCCCCCATCATCTTCGGATTCTGATTGATATTGCACTTGGGAATTAAATCAGAAATAGAAAATGCCTTCATGGAAAAAAGTCAACACTTTTTGCGTTTCTTCTTGGATATCGTTATTAGTAATAAATCACATTCATGTTCATTTCCTTGTTACACAAACAAAAGATAAGAAAGATCATTCGAGTGAAGAACGAAAGGCCGTATTCCACGAATAAACTTGAAGATTAAAAAACGGTTTAGTCGGCTGACGTCACTGCAGAGTCCGTCGTCCGCAATTTCCATGACACTATATTTTATAAAATCACATTGAACACTTTTAAACAATGGTAGATCAGTGATTAAACTGTGTACTGATACCTTATTTCCCCTGTCCAATAAGATATGATTTTTAATTGAAATATAACCGTAAGGAATATATTAACTTTCGTGCACGCCGTGGTCCAGTCAGTGAGTGTGCTAAGAGTATATGTATTTGAAAACTTAGATCAGCAAATAATGTGGTCTCTATTTTAAGCAGACTTCCAACATGGTGAAAATGACTTTGCAATTATTGAACATTACGTAAGATAATTTGATATAATTATCGTTTATAGGCGTCCCCCAACTCCACACCCCATCTGCTAATTCTATCTTCTGCAGATATGTTAAAGGGTTACTAAATTAGAAAAATAAGATCCCACTAATCTATGTAAAATTATCCACTAAAAACTAATTTTACATTTGCCGAAATAAAGTCTCATTTTGACGAAAATTTCCAAAAAAAAAACGGACACCTCCAAGTGACGTCAGAGGAGTCAAATGCCATAAAAGACACCGCTGTTAAACTTAGATTGTACGGAAGTCAACAATAATTTCTTATAGACCTTATTCGTTATTTATGCAAATTTTATTCACGCAATTCAAACAGTACGTTACCAGTGGGAACCCCAAAGCTTGTCCGATGTTTTTCCGCGTAGCAACAACTAATAGATTCAAAGTGCATTCCGCCCATTGAATCTGAATGACAAGATACAGGTGAATGCAATAACGCGTTACAACGCAGTCAGGAGGAAAGTTGTGAATACATTACAAAAATGGTATATCGTTGACTTCAGTACAATCTAAGCTTAACAGCGGAGTCATTTGGAGGTGTGCGTTTTTTAACATTTTCGTCAAAATGAGACTTTATTGCGGCAAACAAATATAAATTCGTTTTTAGTTGATAATTTTACGTAGATTAGTCGGAAATTATTTTTCTAATTGAGTAACCCCTTTACATTTTCCAGACTTGTAAATTGAAAAATATGTTATTGATTTCTTCTTCCTTATATTGAAACAAATACATTTGAACACGAACATTGAATATTGTCATTTTTATTTTGGGTGTTGCTAATATTTTTCATCCTGTTTGTTTTCCTTTCTGCTTCCAAATTCATACTCGTATCTTCCGCACTTTTGTTGCCAAAAAGAAATGAAAAGTATCACCGTAAGTTATTGATTTCTTCATTTTCAATCATTTAAAACATTTTAACGAGAACTTATAATACCACCAAGGAGACGGCAATGATAACGACAATGAGGACATCGACACCGGAGATGACCACAACCGAACTCACCTGAACGACACTCGTCTGGTAGTCCTTCGTTTTGAAGCCTTAGGTCGTGTAAGTCATCTGGGTCGCCCAGAGGAGGGAGACAAGAGCTGTAGGCCGTTAAATTCGGGAGCAGAAACCTCCGCGTGAGATTAATTCTATCCAGGAAGAGCAGCGTGAGGAGCGTGCGGTTGCCATCTTGCAGACGTTCACTGTCAACGCCTGATACCGCCATATCTTGCTCGCCGCATTCGGGTAGATCCACGCAACATTCCGTCGTCAGGTTGCAGGCAACCGAGAACTGGAGCAACGTGACTGCAAAGGCGAAGACTAGTACTGCCATTTTGCAGCGTAATGTTCTTGAGAAGGAGCTCAAGGATGGGTGTTTTCGGGTGGAGTACATCGTTCTGTTGATCCAAACACAGTTCCTATCTTGTATTGAAACGTAGCAGTCTAACAATAAAATAGTTAGTAGGCAAATACTAAGTAATTATGTACTTAGCAACACAAAATATGTTTATATTTAGGGTTCACAATAGTTGTTTTGCAACAGTTTTATCAAACAAAAATATTGCAATCATAAACAGTTGTTGGTAGTACAGCATTTGTGATGAGTTGTTTTAATACCACCCTTTCAGGAGTATAACTCCAATTTTAAATTGTTATTGACTCAACTTCAGCCTCAACGTGTCTGATTCAAATCCAATTCTAAATCCTCAATCAATGTCGATAGTTGAATTGCCTACAAGGTACTTAGATACTTCATTGCTTCCGCGTAAGTAATTACATTAACTGGATGTTTATTCTTGCAAAATGTTACAATGGTGCAAGAAAAGTCATTTTCCAATGAGCTCATTATATATGTCCATTTTTTTATCCAACCATGTCAAATAGCAATTTCGGGGATCCAAGGCGGAGCCAATCGAGATGTATCATTCGTGTTACTTTTGGAAATCTTCTGAAGCGCTGGTTATCCAGAGGAATTTATTGTATACAATATGACAGTTCTTTTTGGTTTGGTGTACACGCGGAGCTTCTCCGGAATCGCCTTTCTATCATATACATAACCAAAGCACCTCCTCAAGTAAAACAGCTCGAATTTATCCGTTTTGTATAATCCGTGCGTATTTTCGCAGAGGTGTATCTCACTGGGTCAAAGAAGCGGAACGCGGCGAACTGGATCTCTCCGGTTTGGAAAACAAAAAAGAAGAAACAGCATGAGTAAATCCAACAGTCTCTCACTTTTGTTCCGTTTCGGCAATGGAGCAAAATCCCCCAAACGAATGTATTCTCAAAATTGAAATCCCACTCACAAATCCGATGCAACTGTATTCATTTTTCCACATCCCTTTTGCCCTCAGACGTTGTCCACCAATGATATTCACACAGCAAGGATAGGAGGAAGTTGAACAAGCAGATCCACAGAAATATTGTCATCCTTATGAGGGGGTCCTGTATACGGGTTTATTTGGCATGGACAATTGATGCCCTTCAAATCTCGGCCTCCTTAGCAAAGTCTACTTTGGTTAATATTTAGCAGCGCCTTAAGATAACACTAAAGTCCATTATCTTTTGCTGGTCCGATCTGTGGTCATGTTTGTCAAGATTTGGATAATTCGAGAAGAGAGAATTTAGTAGTTACACTCTGTGTATAATGTGTCAATGATGGGTTTTTGCACACAAAACTTATTCGAATCCCGTAGAGGATTAAATGCGTATTTGGCTTTTTTGGCTTCATGTTAGTGCTAGAAGAGGATTCAGTTTCGTTGAAAAGGCTCATTTTATGTTAGCGCGGTGACCTACTCCAGTCATAGGCAGTTTTCAGGGGAAGGGGGATGCAAGATAATAAAAACATTACACATAATACATTCGACTGTCTTCATGCATCCCTCTGGGCTCGTAATGGACTTCATCTCAGTGGATGCACCGGTCCGCCACCTCGTCTGCTCCGAGTGCTCTACCAGAGGATGAGCCTCCAGCTACATCAGCACTGGTAGTCAGGAGGACGTCATCTACAGCTCCACCACCTCTCGGATTGTATTCCATTTTCTCCGTCTTCAACGAGCTCCACTTCGACCTCTCAACAGACGACCCCAGCCACATCAATGACCTCCAACACACAAGTTCGACAGACGACCCCACCCAGACCAAGGACCTCCACTTCGACCTCTCGACCGACCACCCCACCCAGACCAACGACCTCCCTTCGACCTCTCGACAGACCACCCCACCCAGACCAACGACCTCCACTCCGACCTCTCGACTGACGACCCATCCACGGACCAAGGACCTCCACTCCGACCTCTCGACCGACGACCCTAGCCAGACCAATGACCTACACCACTCAAATTCGACAGACGACCGCACTCAGACCAAGGACCTCCACTGCGATCTCTCGACCAACGACCCCACCCAGACCAACGACCTCCACTCCGACCTCTTGACCGACGACCCCAGCCAGACCAACGACCTCCACTCCGACCTCTCGACCAACGACCCCACTCAGACCAACGACCTCCACTCCGACCTCTCGACCGACCACCCCACCCAGACCAACGACCTCCACTCCGACCTCTCGACCGACGACCCCCACCCAGACCAACGACCTCCACTCCGACCTCTCGACCGACGACCCCCACCCAGACCAACGACCTCCACTCCGACCTCTCGACAGACGACCCCACCCAGACCAACGACCTCCACTCCGACCTCTCGACAGACGACCCCACCCAGACCAACGACCTCCACTCCGACCTCTCGACCGACAACCCCACCTCAGACCAACGACCTCCACTCCGACCTCTCGACCGACGACCCCACCCAACCTCCTCACCGGCCCCTCTTCAGACGACCCCACATTGAAACAATAAGACCCAATCAAAAAGATCCAACAAGCGACCTATCTAAAAGAGCAATTATTCAGCTTTTTCCTCATATCACTTTGAGTTGGTTCAACTGTCATACGATAAATTCAACAGTCTCGACATTATGCCGGGCATGTCGTGTGAATTCCGTGCGTAGATATACCGGCTTACTAATGTAGTCAAATTTATAGATGTTTCTTCCCTCGGGGCCTAGTAACGGGTTATACCTAACAATGGTATTTCAGTACTTGGAATCCACTTTGCATACATTAGTTGTTGCTATGTCGGGCAAACCTCGGGTAAGCTTTTCGGTTGTCAGGGGCAATTTGTTAAACTGGTATGCATAAATTTTGATATGTTTTTAAACCGGTCTATTGACCCATATGCATGTATTAAATTTGAAACAGTAGTGCCATTCTCATCGGGCTTAAAAAATCGAGAAGTTAAAAAAAATCTCAAAGTTAGGGGACAGCGACAATATTCGGCTTTTGGTATGGTTGGTAGGCAACTGTCACCTTAGCTTCTAGTTTTTTTTTAAGCCCAATGACAATGGCACTTATTAGACCTTAACGAAAAGTTCCGGCACGTGAACAGATGCTAATAAAGAAGAAATCTCCAGCTTCTTTTTTTTAATGACATGCGATAGTCTTACAATTTCTTGTATCCTCTTACACAGATTGTAAAAGAAGATTTGTTTTGATTTGACCTTTCGCACACTAGAATCCCTCCATTTTGGTCGCGGCTTATTTGCATATTAGTGGTCACCAGTTTCAAGGAAAGATAGTCCAATAGGCAGTGATAGGTAGGGAGAAAATGTGTATTTATAAAGGTAATGCGTCATGATCCTTCTCACGAAAATTGATCATACGTACGTAGATGCGCGCGAGTTCATAGACAATAATACTAAATGTCAACAAAAAATATGTTGACACTATTGAAAAAAAAACATTGAATCAAGATGACAGTGACACACCATAAAGTCAATAATCCATGTAATATTTAGTGAGATTTTCACTTTGATAAATTTTGACGTAAATATGTGTATATCAGATAATCAATTCAGACCATAGTCATGCCCATTGTGCATCACACGTATCAACCCACAATGTCTTCTTCTAGAAGCATCATGCATTATTAATGACACTGTGATGGAAGCTGCTTTGGAAAAAAAATTGTATCAGATAATTAATTCAGCACACAACAATGACCACTGTGTGCCACACCTGTCAATCCGCTAGCACCTGCCATCAGTGTCATTGATAATGCGTGATGTTTCTGGCAGAAAAGAAGTCGTGAGTTGGCATATGTGACGCACAATGGTCATTGTTGTGTGATTCAATTATCTTTATACATGTACATGTATTTTAAGATCCAAATTTATCCAGAAGTGAAAATCTCATTAAAAGGCCCATTTACACCGGCAAGCTAAAATCATATCGCGGTTTGGGGGGGGGGGGGGGGGGGTGTAAATGGTGAGACATAAAATCTATATTTAAAAACTTCGATTTTAGCAAGTGTAAATGGGGCTAAATAGATGTATTCACAAAACAGAGACGGAGAATGAGAGGGGTGAAGTATGAAAAATCCCTTTCTTTCTTTCTTTCTTCCTCTCTCTTCCTATTTTCCCCTATCCTTTTCTTTCTCATTCAATCCTCTTTATACATGTACATGTACATGTAATGTAATCACAATGAGTAATTTTTATTGGGGTTGAGATGGAAAGAGGAAGACAGTACAGTGAAGAGATCAAGAGAGGGAGAGGGGGTGAAATAAGTTAACTCTTCCTGTCCTTCACCCTCTCGCTTTCTCCCCCCCCCCCCTCCCTCTCTCTCTCTCCCCCCCCCCCCCTCTCTCTCTCTCTCTCTCCCCCCTCTCTCTCTCTCTCTCTCTCTCTCTCTCTCTCTCTCTCTCTCTCACTCTCTCTTTCTCTCTCTCTAGTATTTTTCCTCCTCCCCTCAATTTGTTCATCCCCTTTAACAATTACTCGCTCATGATCATTCGATCCCCCCCCCCCTCCCAACCCGCTACCCTCATAATCCTCCAATCCATGTCCACACCCCTCTTCTCCTCCCACTTTCCCTCCCTCTCTTTTCACCCCATACCCCACCTTCTGCACGTTTTCTTACCCGCCGCCCTATCCCATGTTCTCCCGCGTTCAGCTACTCTCACACTAAGGACTTAGTACATGTACATGTACAGGGTGTCTCTAAAAAAAAAGTAAACCCAACATCAATGGCAAATTTTGAGAAAACTATAAAATATTTACACATTATTTTTTCATGGTTAGATAGTGCAATAAGTCCTCTGTCCAATGATACCACTTAGATTATGTAACTCTCGTGCATGACTGAGCATGATTCAACTTAGTGAATGGGTGTGAAATCATCACTGTGGCAAGTTATTTCTTGCTATTGTCATGCATTCAGGGCCTATTTGAAATTAAATATTTGTCACACGTTAGGCGAAGTGAACCGATTACGACAAGATCAGGGAATGATCAGGCGTGCTGCCAGGGACATGAGGAGGCGTTGCGAGCTTTGCATCGAAAGGAATGGCGGTCATGTCGATGGTACACATCCCTATGCTATGCTCATAAGAAATCAAACATTTCCTATGTCATATGATTGATGAACTTCCAATCAAAGTGCAATTCTAACTTTCCACAGTGATTATTTCACACCCATTCACTCAGTTGAATCATGCTCAGTCATGCATGAGAGTTACATAACCTAAGTGGTACCATTGGACAGAGGATCATGAACCATCTAACCACGAAAAATAATGTGTAAATATTTTATACTTTTCTGAAAATTGCCATTTAAGTTGGGTTTACTTTTTTAGAGACACCCTGTACATGTAGTAAGTGGGGCTAGGGCATAGATTTATACATGTAGTAAAGACAGCTCGTCCCTTTTTCAGATCACCACAAAACCATTGAAACATTGGCAAAACATATAGAGAGGTGCTAGCAAGCTGTATATTCACAATTTGAAATTGATATGTAGTGTAACATTCAAATAATGCACATAAACAGCGTCTGATTAATAGTCTTTACCTCAGCTCTTAGCAGTTTGTGTTAAAATATCTGCTTTATTGATTAATCTGTTTATTAAATTATAAAACGCATCATGAAAAAAATTGTTCTATAGAAGGACTCATCTCCAAAGTTTGGTAATTACTCATAAAATTAGGATTTCACACACGCATAATAACCACATAGATACTGTAACGAAGACTAATACTTTTTTTGTAGTACAAAAAAAAATCGGTTTGAAATTTAACGGCTGAAATTTTTTACATATACAGAAAGCTTCAACATGCTATATTCTTAGAAATGGTCTTGAATCACACTTTCTTCAATTCACGATTGTGATAGACGATTTCAAATTTTAGGCTTGCAAAAGGGACGGACAATCTTTAAAACACTTATAGCTCTATGGGCTAGGGGAAGTGGAAACGTGACTTATGTTCTCTATTTCTGCCTTATTCCCTCTTCTTTTCCCTCAAAACACATGTTGTTCCTAACTCTAAAACCAAAAACAATTTCCAATTAATACCAAAGACACAGGCACCCACACACACACAATTATATAAAGTAATTACATGTATAATGCAACATGTAAAGATATAAAAACAGTTACCACAATCGACATGGACATTGAATCATATCAAGGATAATACCTCCTTCATTATGCAACTTTATTGATAGTTTAGGTCCCATCACCCCACTTTGAATGTAACTTGCTGTATTGAGTAACATTACATGTATTATCATAAACTTATACAGAATTTTGCAAACAAAATGATTATCACATTCACTTACATGTTATGTATGACTTAAGTAATGTGTGTATAACATAAGTGACAAGCATTTGGTTACAAAGTAATGGTCAAAAAATTAGGACACACATTTTTTATAGATTATATAATAATGCATAATCATACATACAAAACATACAAATTTGTCTCTCAAGTAAACAAAAAATGATGTCCGCAATATAAACTGTATGTGATTTGACTCTGTCATTTCCCCAAAGATAAATGACAAACTCGAAGCAAACAAAAAAACATAACCTTGATATAAGTTGCAAATGGTTCAAACCATGGTAAAAATATGCATTCACATTCACTTTTGCATTCACGTCACATGGTGAGATTGGTTAAACAGGTAAATAAATAACCATTGTTATCAACAATACACTGTATAAGCTTTTGTGAAAGTCATATCATCATGATATGTATATAATACCATACGCATGTGTTCTTTCTCGTGTAATCAAGTGAGAACAAAGGAATGTTCTACAACTACAGTAGGCCCTAAGCTCTAACATGGGGTCGTAACGCTTTTGATTGATCTTCAACCTTCTGAGCTGTTTTTTCAAAAGAATATTTCCAGTTTTGCATGAGCATAGCATTTATTTCAACCAATTTGTATTCATTTTAGTTACACTAATCAGGCCAGGGTATAGTTTGCATATTACCTGGATCTCGGCAACAGAATGTGTAGTGACCACAAAATTTAGCACAAAAATCACTTGTCACGTAATCTCTAAGTTTGTAAAATTAGATTTTCCAACGGAATAAAAATGCATCCATCATTAATGAATTATGCAAATTTATGTACAGAACCTGGACTAACTTTTTTTGTGTTTTTTTTTTGTCTTTTTTACACAAATCTCATAGAACAGCAAGTTATTGGGCACACAAAGGGTAAAAGTGTCAATAATATGTTCAGCCCTCTGAGATTACAGGCTTTAAAATTATCAATAAATCCCAAGAAAAGTTTGGAAACAAGGGTGATATTCCAAAATGCACACTTCAGAGAAATACCATCCAACTCTAGGTGTTTTCCCACATGGTATTCCAAAATCTCTCCTAACTTTCCTCCTTTTAAACTCTCCTCCTAAGTTTTCTCCTAACTAACAAAATTTGGCACCTCCTAACTTGGGGAGTTAGGAGACAACTTTGGACAAAATTTAGGAGGAATTTTGGAATACCACCTGAAGCACTAGGTAGTCATTCACACATTCTGGGAGGTGTCTGACAACACTTTTCTAGAGTGCAACCCTCAAGAAGGCGAACCAGTCAACCATTGGGAAGAAGCCCGTCACTTCTTCTTGATGTTCTTCAGGTAGACCTGGCCGTCCTCCCTTAGGACTGCTTCAAACCCGAGCTTGGCCAGGGAAGAAGCCCGGGAAGAAGGCCACGGAAGAAGCCCGTCACTTCTTCTTGATGTTCTTCAGGTAGACCTGGCCGTCCTCCCTAAGGACTGCTTCAAACCCCAGCTTGGCCAGGGCTTCATTATCCGCTGCTCCCTGGTTTCTCATGCCCGCCAGCACAGCCTGATTCTCCAGGTTGTCCTCGCAGAGGTTGCGGACAGCCAGGATGGCCCACTGGTTGATGAATGCATTCTTGCTGTCCAGGTTGCACTGCTGCAGGATGAGGGGGATCCCCTTCAGCTCCCGTACCTTGTCCTGGTTACCCCGATGACGGAAGCACATGTTTCCCACCAGCTGCACCAGATGCCGCTTGAAGCCGTACACCGGGGAGGCTTCATCACCAACCTGCTGGGGTTGATGGGTCAAGTCCCGCTGGACAGTGAAGGCATTGTCTGACCTGCGCCCCACCTGCTCCACCATGTCCAGTAGCTCCAGGCAGGTCTCCAGGACAAAGACTAGTTCTTGGATGTAGTCCAGGAGTCCTGCGCTAGAGGATGCACCGCATAGGACGTCCAGGAGTGAGCTAACTAGCCGAGGGTGCTCATCGTCACTACTCTCTCTCATGGCCAGGCTCAGGATACAGTGGGATGTACTCCGGAACTTTTCTGCAAAGCACTGCAGCACATCTTCAGAAATAATCCTCTCTTCTCCTTCAACGCTGGTCTTACAATCTAAGGCAGCACTCGCGATGTGAAGTAACACAATCTGGGAAGGTATGCTGAGCTTTTCAAACAAATGAGGAATTATGACAGAGGATTCCAACATAAGTTGGACGAGTTGAAGACTGAAATCATGCTCATTTTCTGTAGAGGATGCGAGAAGGACTGACTCTACTATTTCGTGGGAGCCCAATTTTTCTGCAAAGCTAGTACTGCAATCAGGGTTCAGCAGCAATGTCCGTAGCAGCATAAAAGTATACTGGGTAACTTTCTCATCTTCCACACGCAAGAGGGATGTCACAGACCCACTAACAATGTCCTGCCACACTGCTTTCTGCCCTTCCGAGTGGCCACTTGCTAGATTATTTAGAAACTGAATGCAGCACCTTAGCAGGACTCGCTGAGGCTCGTCCCAAGTTTCCCTTTGTAGGACCCATGTCAATAGCTGGAGGATTTCATTTCTCAAAGGTGCAGAGCCAATCAACACATCTTGGTTCTGAGTGCATTGGACGCACAAGTTCCGGAAGCAGCGCACACACTCTGTACAGCACTCCATCGCCAGAGTCCCGTTTGCATGGAGCAATTCCACACTCTTCTGGAAGTAATTGATGAGCACAGACAGACTGGATGGTGCCATGGAAGCCCGGAATGAGTCCTCTTTTGTTCTCTGCGTCAGCTCTTTCAAAACTCCAAGAGCGATGTGTGGTTCCACCGAACGCTCATCAGAAAGCAACTGCTGGATGAGAGCATTGCACACTCCTCCCTCCATTGAAAGGCTTTTCTGTTGAGACTGGAAGACTTGTGATGGCCTAAATTGTTTCCCACCTTTACAACACCTGAAAAATACAAAATAAATGTTAATAAACTCTTGTAGGACAGAACTCTTATAAAACAGCAACTTGCATATGAGAAGGAAAACTACCAGTAAAACATTAGATTGCACAGTATTGACCAAATTGTTGCCCTATTCTTCATTAATGCATGTATTTTTAGTTCATAATCCTAAGTGACCAAATTTCATGTTACATTTCTATTAGGTGTGAAAAAAATTGATACTCTGAAAAAAGTCACATCATCAAAGAATGTCTAACTTTTATGAAGCCAGATTTGACATTCCATCATTTATCATCCTTGCAATAATCTTTGGAATATTTAATGCCTTTTTGTATTGTTTTCACATAACTTTCTCCCTAACTTCATAATACATGTAACGAGTCATTGTATTTACCTGTAATTAGTAATTTAGTTTCAATGGGTAGAACACATTCTGAATTCATTGTTCCAGCATTGGTGTGAAAATTCCAATCTTGACTGCCATATTTTCTTTTGTATGGTACATTTTATTCCCTCTATTGTTTAAATTTATGATTTTGGAAAAGAAAGGATCGGCAATATATGAAGTCTGTAATGTTAAAAACTAACTATTGGTATGTAAAATTCTGTTGTTTGTCTCACCTCTAACCTTTGTCCACCTGCATGCAGCAACTTGCGAAGATGAAATCATTCAAACCCTCAAACCAATCCACCAAGTTTGTTGTGAAGAAAGTAGAATCCTTTCTGAATGTGTAAAAATCATGTCACAGGGAAAACACAATCAATTCTAGATCTACACTGTCTGGACAGTTATGAATGTCTTGCTGTGTTATGTACATGTTAGAATACTTGGACAGATAGATAGATAGATAGATAGATAGATAGATAGATAGATAGATAGATAGATAGATAGATAGATAGATAACAATTCGATAGTTGCTAGATATCGATACATGTAGATACAAGCAAAATGGAAAGGTACATATACGAATTTACGGACAATGAATAAATGCAAAAGATACAAACATACAAATTCATGTCAGCTCTGAAATCAGTTCATGAAATATTTGTACGATATCTCATTGATAGCCTAAAATGGTTTCTTACGCTCAATTGACCACCTCCCAGCCAGTTGGCAGGGGTAAGAATTACACTGTATGCTTTGATGATGGACACTATATACTCACGTCAAGTTGCCTCTGTTTCTCTGCTGGACTCTCCGTCCCTGCTTGAGCTCGGAACTCCTTCTGTATGGTCCTCTTGTAGAAGTCCCTGTCTGTGTACTGCAGCTTGGTGGCGCCCTCCCTCAGTAGTCTCCGATACAGACCCAGTACTGTCAGTCTGCTCCAGGCAACCTGGGCTGGGGCAGTCATACTGGCAATGGGAAAGCCTGATGGGTGTGCAACTCTGTGAGGGATGGTCTGCGTTGTCTTACCCCTTTAAAGAGACAGTATGTTTACAATAGTACATTTCCTTCCAAACTTCACTAAAAAAAATTCTCATTTCCTAAAGAGTGTTTATGAAATACAATATTGCATTCCATCTACATAAAAAACCTCAAGTTAATCATGTCTCTCTTTGCTTATTTTTATAATTGTGGGGACATCTTACAAATACCAATATTTTTATGCGGATAAAAACTGTCTCATGTCACTCGAACAAGAACTAATCAAGATTTCCACACAAAGACATTTTCACAGAAATGTTACATGCAACAATTTTACACATCTTTCAATGTGTGTATCTCTCTTGCTACAAATAACTGGAGTTTGTTACAGTCAATAAAGTTAACCTTGGTGTATAAACTGATATTAGGATTTTCAATGCAACTGCATTTGTTACACTTCAGCGAGCAACAATGTGTCGGTAACTGACATTACACGAAAAGGACATGCAATTTTAAGGTGTCCAGTAAAATTGAAATAACTCGTGTCCCTAAGTGAATTTTGGCTATATGTTGTCCCACATATACCATTTCATGTGCTGTTCATAAACTCATTAACAGAAACGTCACAGAAAGAAACACAGGTGGTAAATGGTAGCCTTTCCTGCATATTGCCTGATGAAGTGAACTTAGTCTGAAAACAAAATAAGTTTTGAAGTAGATCCCTTTGAAAAATGAGAGGGATGTCCATCCGTCGTGAACTTGCCCTTATACTTATATCCGACTTAGCATTCTCTTCGAGAATCGGTTTACCATCATTGGTGCTAACGTGAGTTCTAAATCAAATTGCTGGCATTCTAATGCAGAAACAGGCCCTGGCCTGGGCGCTGGTGGGCCTAGCCCCGGGACGCTCCCGCGAGCGCGATCGGGCTGGTCGCACTATCTACCAATCCATACTTCTTCTTCAGTGTCGCAAGCAGCGATACGATTTCAAGCACACTGGTCACTAATTTCATGGCTAATTCTTTTGCTGAAAATAAATATTTCGTGATCTACATCATCCTTATTCATCATATATATTACTGACACTTACTTTCAGCTTCTGATGTGTCTGAACGCTGGAACCCTCCCCGACTGATAAGATTCGTACACGTGAATTGCATGCAGATAATAATTTGGAGAAGCAACTGGAAAGATGTTTTGGTATGGTAGCTGTAAATCAACCCCTTGGAAAAAAAACTGTTAGCAGACTCACAGTCCTGAATCTGTTTGTTTCGTAATCTATATTTTAATAAGAATGTTTAATCTTGGAATTAAGCCGGTAGGTAAAATCTTACACTATTTTTTTTCTTCTCCAGCAACTTAGATTTAAATGTATGGTTATACTCAAAGGAAACCTCGGTCCTTTAATGAGGCCTAATGATTTTAACAGTCAACAGTACACATACCCAAGATCAAAAATCAATTGGATTTCTAAAAACCAGAAGGATTTCCGATTAAACCAGAATAATTTCTAATTGAAACCGAAAGGATTTCCAATGAACCAGTTAAAGTCAATTCAAATGTATTTTCGTACTATAAACAAAATGATGTATGAAAAAAAAATAGAATGTATGATACATTTCAAATACACTTATTTTGGTCATGATTGGTACGATGCTTAAAAAACTGCCCACGCAATCCACAGTTAGAGATCAGTTAGGCCTATGCATGCTCCTGGAAAATATGGAAAATATGTGTACACATTTTATTAGAACATAGTTTTTTGTTATGTTTTTGATGTCATATGTTTCAATTATTTTTCATTATTTTTCAAGAAACCAGAAGGATTTCCGATTAAACCAGAATAGTTTCTAATTGAAACCGGTGCAGTGTGCAACATGTTTTATCAAAGTTACACTCTTTTGCTTAGTTAGAGATGGAAAAAGTTGTGACAAAATGTAAAAGTTACTTCCTTCTATCTCTAAAATGAAATTTGGGACTTTCGCCATTGGAAAGAGCGCATCGTATTTTCCAAAAGTACCTTCTCATCGAAAAAGTAAAGAAAAAAAAAGGGTTATGCTTTTCATTGCCTTATTACTATGGCCGGGGTGTCCCTTTTGCAGGTAAAAAAAATAATATTTTGCACAAAAAAAGAAGGAAAATTGAAGAAGATACTGTATCAGAACGTCCCTCCTAATAATCGAACTGTAAACTGTAAACTTGTAAACCAATGCAATGAAATTTGAGTTTTTTTGTGTAGGGTCCTGAGCCATTCATCTATTCAAGCAGCGAGGACAGCACTTATAAATCTCCAGACATTGCAAGAGAGTGATCCATCCATCCATCCATCCATTCATTCACCCATCTACCCTTCCACCATCCATCCATCCACCCATCCATTTACCCATCCTTCCATCCACCCATCCATTCATTCTTCCAGCCATCCATCCACCCATCCTTCCATCCATCCATCCATCCTTCCATCCATTCATCCATCCATCCATCCACCCTTCCATCCATCCATTCTCCCATCCATCCTTCCATTCATCCATCCTTCCATTCATCCATCCACCCATCCATCCATTCTTCCACCCATCCTTCCATCCATCCATCCATCCATCCATCCACTCATCCATTCATCCATCCATCCACCCATCCATTTACCCATCATTCCATCCATCCATGCATCCACCCATCCATCCATCCACCCACCCATCCATCCATCCATCCTTCCATACCATACATCTGCCAGAGGCGTTGTGATCTGCTACGTTGTGATGCGGGTGATATAAAGCAAATACATGTACATGTATACTGTACTGAGTTGTATTTCAAGTCACAGGTTATATGCAGAACATTTGAGGGCTTATTCATTTATGAGTGAAGGTGCAGCACTGCAAGATTTTAAACAATGACAAAAAAGACAAGAATAACAAAATATATTCATTCATATATGTACATCATTTAGACCTATGTGATACCAACAAGTTTGTTCAGTAAAATGGTATGGGGTGATATTCCAAAATTCCTCCTAGGTTTTCTCCTAACTCTCCAAGTTAGGAGGTGCCTAGGGGAGCCAAAATTGGTATTGCAGAATGTCATCCTATAGGACATTCCTAATGCAAAATAGCAAGGGTTTGACCACGCCCAGTGTGCATTTCCTAACCTATGGATACTAGTGTTTTATTTGTAAATAGCCAATCACAATCAAGAAATTTCAATTGGGGACTTTTCCCTAGGTTTCTTGTTAATTCTGTGGACATGTGAATAAATGTATAATATGTGCTTGCACATCAATCATGTACGTGCTCATACGTATACGATTGCTGCTCTTTTTCTGTACATGTATGTGTTATGAATTATGAATAGCTATGACAGGCCGTGGCTCTCCTAAATTTTCTAATTATTCTCCTAAATCCTCTTATGCCCGCATTCTGGAATACCAATCCTCCTGATTTTCTAATTTACATAGATTTGCATAAAGTTAGCGTTAGGAGGAAAGTTAGGAGGGGTTTCGGAATACCAATTGGGAGAAAACGTAGTGTTCAGATCATAATGCATGTACCACCTATGATGTGAAAATCTCAACTGCTGCAGGCTCAATGTACATGTACATGTACTTGTTCAAACAAGCAAATCAGGAGAAAAATACAACAGATGCATACATTACCTTTTATATTTGTTTTACATTTATTATGAATGAATACAAAAGGCGAAGAGAAACATGTACATTGTACACATATATAATATACATACATACATATTCATACAATAATGCAGTTGAAGATCAATGTAGCAATGCCATTTATGCCAGAACTATACATCTACACGGTCTTCCCTGGTATATCCGGTTTGGCTCTTCAAGTGGAAAGACTATGTATATATATAGAGAGAGAGAAGGGGGGGGGGGGAGACTGTGAGCATTGACATTCTCATTGTAGTCAATACCTTATGTTTTCACCATGTAATTAATGCTCGGAATGCGTTGAGTCATATAAACATAACACATCATGCATAGCAGAACAGAACAGATGCATACATGTAAATTACATGTACTTTTCTTACTTGTTGTACATGTAAAATGAATGTAAGCAACAAAAAAAGGAATTCCCCCCCCCCCCCCCCCCCCCCCTCAAGCAAAATAGCATAACTTTTTATCAAAGAGTTTTGGGCAAAATAATTTGGCAGGATTGTTCCTTAACTTATTTACTAACTTATGTATGGAAATCACATTAATCCAATTAGTCATGTATGAGTGGGCAAATTTTAAAGGCCAAAAATGTCACTTTTCAAAAGTCACAAGGGTAATTTTGAGATTCTGTTATGTAGATTTTTGATGAATTCCAATTCTGGTGCATAATTTATCTCCTTTCAATGTTTATCATCAATCTCTCGATGCACTAACATCTATCCCTACACTTAACCCATTGTTCTGGTTGAGTGAGCACCGTTTAACAAATACTCATCCCTCTTGAGTTTGAAACTTTTAAAAGCAGTCCCATGCTTCTGACAACAAGGGCAACTGATGCCATGCTTGATGAGGCTCTAGAACTTCTTCACCTGAAACATGCCAGCATCAAAATAACAACCAAAATTCCACACAGGTTCCAAAAAATAAATCATCCGCACAATTTGGCGATTTCATGAGATTTTATCTTTTTACCAAATAAATTGATATAAAAGAGTTAGATAGATATCATAAGGTTAGGTATATTCAGTTGAAAAAAATCATAAGAATAATCATACCACTCCACTCTTTGAAGTATAGCCTATGGAAAGAATAGAGACAACACAGCCAAAGAATAGATATCATAAGGTTTGGTACATTAAGTTAAGAAAATCATAATAATAATCATACTTCTTCACTCTTTGAAGTACATGTAAATCCTGTGGAAAGAACAGAGACAACAAAGGCAAAGAGCCACATAAAGCTACAATATAACTCCTAATGAAAAAGAAACAACTTCGACACCGATGATGAAAGCAATCAAAGCACTCAATACAGATACAGTATTGTGATTTTACATTGGTAATTCCAAATAATCAAGGGACTCACGGATTTCAAATGATTATACATGTAATTAGACATTCTAGTACATTAAATCATATTTAGATCCTCCCATTCTTTTTAGGGTTAAGGAAAAAATGACATCTCTCCTGAGAAAGCAATGAATCTTTGAATTGGATGAAAACACACATAACAATACTACACATGCTACATGTATTTCATTTTGTCATTGAGCCTAACATTCATCTGAATGTGTCAAAGACTGAGAGCAGAGAGTTTAAAGAATCACTCAGCTGGTACTTAGACCAGTTGAAATGCCACCAAGAACTAAGGCCATCATGTATGCATGGTAAGCAAAAGAAAAGACAATGCAATTTTCCAAACAAACAAATATTCAGAATATGTATTCAATCCAGCAGCAATGTCAAATTTTCTATTTCTTTCATAATGAAAACCCAATAGATTGACTGCATTAATACCCTGGTTGGACAACCGATCACATCCCTCTACTGAGCCGCAGAAGATCGACATAGGAGGCGCATCACCACAAAATTCACGACCCATCAGCCATGACGGAACCATACCAAGATAGAGAGAGAGAGAGAGAGAGAGAGAGGGGGGGAGTTCCTTCAGATGTCATGTTGTTGTCATTGTCATTGGTAAGAGGTGGGGAGAGCGGGTAGAGATGGAAGGAGAAGCAAAGCCTCTCACTACGGTACACATATCCCGCTTCACTTGACTTGAGGAAGACGGAACAAGATTTCTTAAGTCCCTTCGTTCAATATATTTAAAAAAACATTTACTCTCATTTTATGACAATTGATTCAACAATTTCCCTTCTTCCGAATTTGGCTCCAGTATTAAATCCAGTGTTTCAATTATAGTACCGAACAGTCTATATGCAATTATTTACATGCGCCTGGTGCATTCAACTGTCAAGCCTTACTTGTTTTTTTGCGGATGCACCATTTTCCATTTCTTTATTATGCAAGTTAGTTTTTGGATGGTTACTTGGCTCAATTTCTTTGTCACATCATACTCCTTTCTTCATTTGTTTGGTACTTCATGTATTGTTTACATATATGCCATCTTTTTAAAGATTGTACATACATGCTACTTGGTTTAATGTAATTCAAAATCAAATTCAAGTGTGAGTCATCCAGCATTGCAAAGGACACAGTGCTTCAGGAGATCAATCTTGAATGTCTCACAAAGAAATGCATGGGAGCATTCAATGTGCTGGTGGAAGCTCATGTACGTTGCATAGTTTGTGAGAACTAGTGAGAGATCTACATTCTATCAGAGAGAGCATCATTGCAATCATTCAAATTGTCCCAACTCATTTGCTCATGACTCGAGCCATTTATGTTCTGCCACATGTCCATTTTCGTTGAGAAACGTTTTAGTTTCTGGCCCAATTTCCTGGGGTTGTGAACTGCACAACTTGCATCCATCTTAAAGGAGCTCTGTCTACCAGGAACATAGTCAAAGAGGGCATCGGCTTGATATTCCTCAGTGAAGCGTTTAATGTCTGTGTCATAGAGATCTGCTCTTCTAGCTTGATAGACCTCCGTCGTGTCGACACTCCCTGTTCCAATGAACAGCGCATCAAGTCCCCTTCCAAATGGTCCACTGACTTGTGCACATCGTGTGAGCTGCTGTGGAGTAAGATTCCCCCCACAGGACTTCACCAGACCTGTACGGATCAAGTACAAGAATGATTATTTCTTTTGGCTATCTAGTAAGTGAATTGAAAAAGGTATGACTAGAAAGCCAGTGAAGTTTTGAACAAATTTGAAGCTTTATTTTCCTTCGAGGCAATGCAGTGCTAAGCTAGCACCTGATTCAAAATGCACAACTGTCAGGATTGTGTGAAATCTGTGCATTCTCAGAACAATGTGACGCACAGAGGTTCGTAAGTGAGCACACACAGAGTTTAAAGGGTTACTAAATTAGAAAAATAAGTTCCCACTGATCTATGTAAAATTATCCACTAACAAGAGCATTCCGACTGCCATGCAGTTGATAAATATGCCTCCGTCTCTTTGCTAGCTCTATTTAGATTTATTCTCAGAAAATCGATATGTTTGGTCGGCACTGTACCATTGAATTCCTAAGTGAAATGAAAATATCATATTCTGTTCTTCCATGTTTAGCCAAGTTTGGCAATGTTCATTGATCTTTCATTTCTGCTTCTTTGACTTCCAATCTAACCAGTGTGTCTAGTTTCATGCAATACACATATGTACCAAGTTTGAAGCAAATCTGGTAAACAGTTCTCAAGATTTTGCCTAAACGGATTCGGGACGGATGGACGGACAACCTGAAAACATAATGCCTCCGGCCACTCCGTGGCGGAGGCATGGAAACGATTCGTTTGCCAAAAAAAACGCACACCTCCGGAGACGTCAGTAAAGTCAAAATGCCATAAATGCCAAAGGCGCCGTTAAAACAATACGTTACCAATGGTTAAGTTGAACTACCTTTTTTTAAGCTCTGTACAAGAGGATCAAAGCTGAAATTCAATATTTTCATTACAACAAGAACAATAGCTCAAAAACATGTACCTGCATAGTCTAGATTGACAAATTCCTTGACAAGATCCAGACTGATATTCCCTCCAGGTGTTCCATGGGGGTTTGCCACTCGGTTCCACACATAGCTCACTTGAAGCTTGGGGTCCACAAAACCACCGACACCTGTATGGAAAAGCAAAAAGGATAAAGACATCAATATACTATTGACTATAAATTAACACCCGTTAAAGGGATAGTTCACCCTGATTTTTTTTGGTTTCAATACAAGGAGATGAAAATCAGTCAAAGGGAGCGAAAGTTATTTGATTTTACAGTTTTGTTTTTGTGACGTAATGTGCGAGGTGCTCTCCCATATGTTGTGTACAATTTTTTTAGAAAAAGTCAATTTTCTCTAAAAGATATTTCACCTGTGCACTTGATATATTATTAGACACTTGTTTTTAACGTAACGCTATGAAAAGAATTTATTCCTTCATCAAAGAACATATAAAGGGGCAATTTATGGAAAAATGAGTACACAACATATGGGAGAGCACCTCGCACATGATGTCCCAAATTCAAACTTGAAAATTAAATAACTTTGTTTTCCTTTGACTGATTTTTGTCAAACCTTCACTGATATGTTTCTTTCTTCTGTCTCCTTTTATTGAAACCAAAATGATCTCAGGGTGAACTATTCCTTTGACTTTGTACTGAACAGTGAGTCTTCAGGCTGCTGCCAGGATGAAATAAGAACAAGGATGCAATTAAAGGTTTAAAAATGGCAGGTCAGTTTTGTCAGCCTGTAATCCAGATACACCTAAACATGGGGGAATGCTAATATAATTTAAGGAAATCTGGGAAAGTAAAGGGTTTGAAAAATGAATGAAAGAGGGTTGTTATGTTAACTAAATTCTTTGCATGATGAAGACGAGAAATCTAGATTGCAAATATATGAGGGCATACATGCTCTTCTTCTTCTTCACTGAGACTGAGGTGGATGTAAGTAGGAATATTTTATTGATTTTATAGATTTTCTATCTTCTGCAAAGGGTACCACCAGACATTACAAAACTAATGCTTCATTGTTTTGGTACTAGAATTGATATGTTTCTGTAGTTTGAGAGCAATGCAATCAATTAATACGGCGCGAGGAACATCTGCTATCTCGATGTTCCGTGCGTCACTTAGCTTGCACGTTTTGCACTTTGCTTATTCTTTTGAGATGTACAGTATCTCTGATGTAAGAGAGCTAAATCTCTGCCCAGTGGTACCCTTTAAAATTCCATCATGGAACTGTAAGGCTTTCTACACTATCTCATCAAAATTTTGTTTGATTACACTGTCCACAATTGAATTAAATGACCTAAACCGTATCTTCAGATCAGATCCTATCAGATTCTAAAGGAGACAAACAATTCCTGAAACTTACATGCAAGAAAGAAGTGTCCATGGATCAAATACTTGATTTGGTTGTTTTCGTAGAACCCAAGCATATCTGCTCTCCAGTCATCAACCATGGCAGGGCCATCGCCTTCTCGAACAGCTTCTCTTCGGATGAGGTTACAGAGTCCATCGAACATGAGAGCCTTGGTGTGATTGAGAACTTCGTCATCATTTTCAGCACCCAGTTCACAGGCTTCAGTGCAGAACCATTCATCTGGCAATGTGAAACATTCAAGTAAAGTTGTTGCAAAATAAGAATGATGTTTGTAGGGATCTATAATGCCCTACTCTGACAGAAGGAAGCAAGTGACTCACTCAAATCTGGGTTATTGGTATTCTTAGCTTGTACCCAGTGTTTCCTACATACAGGCAACATCTGGACAAGAAATATTCATCTTGCTGCAAGATATTCAATATAATATGATGTGATGTTGCACTGATGCCAATGCAAGTGACAGACACATTTTGCTCATTTACAAGAAAGTCTCTTTTGTTAGTTGCTTCCTTTTGTCAGATTAGGGGAGTATAGTCTTGACAATATTTCAAGTGTCTTCTATTCTCATTAATCTATTGTTAACTTTACAATACTGTAATTTATTTTGATTCTAAATTTGCATCTTGTGTTCATGACAGGGTTCTAACCAGGGCTCCATATATACAGAAGACCAATTGAAGGCCAATGTGCATTTTGTAGCTGTTATCATGAACTGGCATTTGTACCTAAATTCCAGTTTGTGGTGACAGGGACGATTTGTATGGCCCTACTTAAATATATTTTTTGGGATAAATGAGTGAATGATGTATAATTGAAAGTGACAATTTAATTTTTATCACATATTACTGAAATCTAGCTCTAACAGTACCTATATTGTCCAGGGAATTATATTAATGTTACCTTTTTCCATCTGTGAAATTTACATTTCATGAAAAAAGATTTGTTAAGTTAGGCTCTCTTCTCATGTGCATGGAAACTCTTATGCACTGGAATGTATCCAGTAAAGTAAGCTGGGGGTGCTTCACCAAGCCGCTCTTATGCTAAGAACGTCTTTGCGCACGATTGGTTAACCTTTCTTGTGCTAAATCAGATATCCAAACTTGTTCCTGTTTTAATATAGTGGGAATTAATTCCCAACAAGCTTAATCAAATTAGACAAATCATAAACTTTGTATTCAGATACTTGTTAACAACAATAATTTGAATTGAGATCAGATTTTATCTTAAACTGATAGGAATGAAAATCATTGAGAATCTGATTTAGCACAAGAAGGGGGTCACCAGTTGTGCGTAAAGTTGTTTGTAGCTTAAGAACAGCTTGGTGAAACCACCCCCAGGCCAACTAGGTCTCAAACGGATGGTATTACCTGGTACGGGGTCATCCTCGCTGAGGTTGACACAGGTCTTGTGGTACCACTCGTACTTCTTGCAATCCTCCTGGAGATGGCACTGGATCATGTGACTCTCACCTTCCACACTCCTCTGATGGCAGAAGCAGTAGATGTACGAGTCATCCTGTTCACAATCTGCGCTGCAGTACCAATCAGTCTGAAAGTCGGGTGCTTCCTCCAGGCCAGCACAGCTAAGGTGGAACCAGGCATACTTGCAAGACTTGGCGCAGCACCTCACCATTCCATCGGGCTTTTCTGTAGAGAGCAATGCATCCATGGGCATAAATATGCAAGGAGTAATTTTCAGCTGCTGTTGAGGAATTGCCATTCTTTCAGAACAAAGCCATCATTCCCATTGAAATGAAGCATTGTGTAGATCAATATCAACAGATTTTCATCAAGCCCCCACTAATATGTTTCTTTCATGTGTCTCCTTTTATTGAAACCAACTTAATTTCTGGGTAAACTATCCCTTTAATTTGGATTTGATGTCTGCACCAAATGATTAAGGAGGGTGTTCATCAAAACATATCACATGCAGGCTTATCCCACTGAGTTATCCTATTAACTTGCTTTCCATTGTAAATATTGTTTGTCCTTGTAATAATAAAAAAAACAGAAGCTTATATCCACACTCGTTTTAGTAAAAACTATGCAACTTTGTCTTGATCTTCAGTTAGTGAAGCACTCCATCAGAAAACAGAAATAAACCTATCTGCAATTGTTTTGAAAGACATGTTTTTGTGTAATACTTTGAAAGGGTTCAAATGTGTAGACTGATTTTACCACTTGTCCCGCAATAACAGTATCGAAGATCTTCATCCGATACGTCTCCCGCTCTGTCATCGTATGCGGCTGCTGCTATCTGCACATCTCCTCTGTCTGGAGGGGCCCAGCAGAAGTCCACCACCCTCTGAGCCAGATTGGTCAGCCACTTGACCTGTGCCTTGACCTTCTGCTTAGCTGGTAATCCATCTAGCTCATCAAACCATGAGGTCACTCCACACAGTTTCATTGCACAAAGAATGATGTGGGCTTCTGTAGCAAACTACATGAAAGATGAAAATAAATGAAATAAATGAAATAAATGAAATACGAAATACAAGGTGCTTAAAAAACTTTTGTCACTTGAAAAGTAATGCCTCCGCCTCTTTGCTAGCTCTACCGTATCGACCGGCAGATAAGACGCCCTCGCACATAAGACGCACCTCGACTTTGAGCACGCAATTTGAAAAAAAAAAAAAAAATCGGGTCTCACGTACATGTATACACATGTATGGGACTATGCATTGTGTGACAACAATCAACATCCAACAACAAAATAGATGGCTTTGATAGCCTGACACAATAACGGTAATACGATCTCAATCACATCATCAGCTTAATTACCAGTTCAAAGAAAGCACCAGAACTAGTATTTGTCAGAGATACCACAAAGAAACCGCTAGCTAGAAAGCTAAGCCCTAAGGATAACCTCCGTTAGATCAGAGCAGCTATTGTTGCTTTGATCCGACCTCCAGGTGGCGCTGTACACCTTTTGGCCTCGGAGATAAAAAAAAAAAAATCTCCGCTGACGATAATGTGTACAGCGCCACCTCGAGGCCGGATCAAAGCAACAATAGCGGCTCTGATCTAACGGAGGTTATCCTTCGGGCTTAGCTTTCTAGCTAGCGGTTTCTTTGAGGTGTCTCAGACAAATACTAGTCCTGGTGCTTTCTTCGTACCTGTAATTATGCTGATGATGTGATTGAGATCGTATTACCGGTATTATGTCGGGCTATCAAAGCCATTTATTTTGTTGTTAAATGTTGATTGTTGTCACACAATGCATAGTCCCATACATGTGTATACGTGTAAGTTTGAAAGACCCAACTTTTTCTAACGCCATGTATAAGACGCACCCGGACTTTGGCGTGATTTTCAAGGGGAAAAACATGCGTCTTATACACCGAAAAATACGGTATTTAGATTTATCCTCAAACTAGAGCAATTCGACTGCCACGCAGTCGATAAATATGCCTCCGCCTCTTTGCTACCTCTATTTAGATTCATTCTCAGAAAATGTTTGTTTGGTGGACAATGTACCATTGAAATCCTAGGTGTAATTAAAATATCATACTCTGTTTTTCCATGTTTAGCAAAGTTTGGCAATGTTCAGTGACCTTTGACCTCTTACTTCTTTGACTTCCAATCTAACCAGTCTGTCTAAATCCATCCTTGTATCAAGTTTGTTTCAAATTAGCCAATTTGGATTGAAGTTCATTGACCTTTGACCTTTCAGGAATTTTCCCCAAACTTCACCAGTCTACCTCCATGAAGTGATACATCTCTGTACTATGTTTGGTTTGAATTGAATCATTAGATTTGGATTCAATGTGAAAAAAAAATTATTTGGGGGGAATTTTAAGCCAAATTTTGGCAAAGTTCAGTGACTTTTGACCTCTGAGAAATTTTACCCAAACTGTCATCAGTCTACCTCAAGTAGTGATCCACCTTTGCGCCATGTTTGGTTAGTATTGCACTATTGGATTTGGATTTGTTTTGAAAAATATCACTTTAGGGGCATTTTTTAGCTCTATTTTTGCAACGTTCATTGATCTTTGACCTTTGAACTCTCAGGAGTCTTACCCAAACTTTCACCAGTCTACCTCCATGGAGTGATACATCTCTGTACCATGTTTCATTAAAATTCAACCATTGGATTTGGATTTGGGTTTTTTGTGAAAAACATAAAATTTTGCAAAGTTCATTGACCTTTGACCTTTGACCTCTGATCTTTCAGAAATTTTACCAAAATGTCACCAGTGATCCATCTTTGCATCATGTTTAATGAGAATTGCATCCTTGGATTTTTATAAATTGTGACAAAGGTCAATTTTGGGCAATTTTTACAAAGTTCATTGACCTGTGACTTTTGACCTCAATCAGATTTGACTCCTATTCTACACACTTCATTGGTTTCATGCAATACACACCAAGTGTGAAGCAAATCTGGTTAATGGTTCTCAAGATATTGCCTAAACGGATTCAGGATGGACGGACAGAATTACTGATGGACAACCCGAAAACATCATGCCTCTGGCCACTTCGTGGAGGAGGCATAAAAATATGCACATTTGTCTTTATGCATAAGACAAACCAATTAGAATACCTGCTATGATAGGTTGAATGTACAAGGTTGACAGTATTTTTTACTGTTCATATGTGAATTCAAATTAGGTTAATATTCACTTTGGAGATGAATTATTCTCAAAACTGCAAATAAAACTTCATATTTCGTACTGTACCTTGTACAAATCCCACACATGCTGGAAGCCTTCGATGGCATCTTTCTTGAAGGACCTGTGATTGAAGTCGTGCTTCATTTGGGCGATTGTGCCTCTCTCAGCTAGAGTAGAGGCACGGAAGAACTTGTTGTTGGCATCCTGCATGATGAAATGAGACAAAACATCATAACAACATTGCAATCAAATGTGGCATCATACATGTACACAACAGCTCAAAAGAATTGGCATAGGGAAAGGGAAAGGGAAGAAAGGGAAGGAACCGCAGTGTTGAACCACGGTATATTTTGTCAAGTTCAGCATGAAACATGATGCTTTAGCCTAAAAACCCTGCTATCTCATTCAGGACGCAGGCTTTTTAAGAGCAAAACTGATCACTAATTGGCTTTGAAATTGGCAACACTATTTTTTTTTTCAATTTAAATTTGATGAAGAAACATAATGTAAATTCCATTTTCAGTGAGTTGCCTATTTGAAGATTTAGTGCCCATTTGCCCCTTATGTTATTTTGAAATGTCATTATGATGGTAATTTATATCACTAAATGCCTAAATGGATTCATCTTGTGCAGAAATGTATGCTCTTTTGCATCATGCATCTTTTATTATTTTTATAAGTTGAAAAAGTTATAGCTAGAAACCACATTTGTAGTACTTGGTCCCGAGTGAATTAAGCTTATAACAAAGAGCAAACAAACTATATCATGAGTCAAGCATGAACTAGCACTTCCCCAATTCAAACTACACTGTACTTCCTTTCAACTTTATTTTGGGGTTTTGTAATAACTTCAAACATAAAAAGTAACCTGACTAATTTTGCTATCCCAGTTGATATGCAAACTTTTGCAATGCAAGCAACTACAGGTATCATGCAGTAAAGTAAAGTAAGTATGTATAGTATCTGATCAACAAGTAATTCATGTAATATTGTAATAATTTTGGTAACATCATGGAAGAACATGTGAGAACCACAGGTCTTGTTTTCTACTCCATTCATTCATAGCCTAACCATCACAGTCATCAGAGTTAGCATGTTCTTTGAATGGCACCAATTACCTGCATGTGCAGTAGTTCCTTGTGGTATTCTTGCGGACAAGCTCGCACACCTTCAAGACGGTCTTCCCATTTCTCTCCATTGCTCCGTGCCCTCTGTGCATGGACGATTCGCTCGGCGGAAAGCCCAGCTCCATGAAGCAGGCATTCCGTTGGTGCATCCTCGACCACGGGAACATATTTCTGTAGATGTTCCATGACAGTCATCATCCCTTGAGTGGAGCCGGGGTCTGCATCAACAACACCAAGAGTCACCTGTAAAAGGCAGACACAGATACAAGAGGGGTGATTCCATGGGGTGGAGGCAATTTTTGTGATGTGCCACAACTCCAAATCCATATCTTTATCAAACCAGGCAAATACAGTGTGTCCCAGAAAAAAGGAAACCCGTTTTTGGAGGTCGATAACGTAATCATAAAATATCATATCATTATGAAAATGGCAACAATATTGAGAGTTAAGTATCTTCTTTTATTTGGTACCAAATTCACAATGAATTGTCCACGCATGACTGATTTCAAGCAATTACAAGTGCTCAATGTCAGAAACGATTTGCGCAGAATAATGAATGTTGTTTGCACTACCTTGATGCTTCTTTACAAATCTTGACCATTTGTCCTGCGCAACTTGATTTTGACAATAATTTTTTAAACACCTGTTGCTCCTCATCGCATGACTCTTATCTATCATGTGAGGTGTCAAATGAAAGAAGAAACACCATGCTTTTTAATGATGTGTATGATATTCAATTATTTTCTTCAGTTAACTAGAGAAATAACACAGAATCTCGGTTTCCTTTTTTCTGGGACACACTGTATAGTCCAATAATCATGGCATGAGCAAAAAACATGGGGTCCCATCCAGTATTACTCAAAACTCAAACTCAAATAAGCTCAAAACTTAAAGTTGAATTAAGAAGACGATCCCAAATAATGAGATATTTGCATTAATATCATCCTTATGACACTAGCTTACCTATGAGAGACCTTTTAACCCCCTAAAATAAGCTTAGAATATTAAATTTAGACGATTTATCCCTCACCATATTTTCTCTGATCGCTCCGGCGATGAGTACTCGAGACTATTGTTCGAGCACTGTGACGTCACGGACGGGATTTGGGTCACAGTGAGAAAGTAAACAAAGCGAGCAGTGCAGTATATTGTGTGCATAGACATACACGCTAGTACAATTATGAATGAATTTACTTTCACGTCAGAACTTTTCTTCTATTGTTATGGTTTTATGTGAATGATTTTTGAAAATAAATGAGAATTAAGCAATGTCATATAGTCAATGATGTGTCTCTAGTGTTCCAATATTTCTCATTTGAAGCGATTTTACTGCCTTGTCTTTCGACTTCAACACCGCGGATGAGAGACAAAATTGTAAATTCAATGTAATAATCAGTGCATCTGGCAATCAGTTGGTGATTATATGTGTGCGAGAACTTGTGAAATAGAAAATGCTCTACGCAGATATGTGGTCGTATTTATTCTCCAACGTATGTAAACACCCTCAAAATGATGCAATATACCTAAAGATTAATTTCAAGATAAATAATATAAAATTTGAGCGAGATATTCTCACCGGTCGATCACGTTAGCGGACGCTATTGTACACGTGCGCTGGCTGCAAGCATGCACACACACACACACACGAGCGCCCATACGCATAGCATGCAGTATACTGGACAAGTTCAAGCAAGCAGCGCGCTCGAGTGTGTATGAGCTGGGTGGCGATGGCCGGATCTACTTTACGCTAGTATTCTCAAGTTGTAGAAAATAAGAAAATCAAGTGAAAATATTGACTAATAACTCATCGTTTGCAATCTTACTTCACAATTTAAGACTTGAAAACCGTTATTTATACTTTTTTCTACATAGGGAGAGTAAAGATTTGTATATATGATTTGTAATTGTTTGATATGGCTTCCTTTGAAAAACATTGGTAAAATCTTCTCTCTCTTTCTGCACTGATTTTTGTATTGATACCAGACACTGGATATTACCCAAATCCCGTCCGTGACGTCACGCTCAGCGTGTACCTATGCGTCCAAGGCTTATCGGGGACTCTAAACAGGCTAATTTATATCGACTTTCAAACCAGAATATTGAGCGTTCAAATGAGTTTTCTGATATGCTCTCTGTTTGAACAGCCTATATGAACTATATAAAGTGTGTATAACCAAAATTTACGGGAATTCGCGCCCTTCTTAATTCAACTTTAACCACAGCTGAATTGTTCTTCATGGTGAACTGCAAAGGTTGATACCTCTGTTACGTGGACATTGCTTGAAAACTTGCCCTAACCCCATGTAGTGACCCAGAGGCCATATTTATGTCACGCTCAATGCCTTTTTATAAGCATTTACTCTGTACTCAAAATGGAAAAAAATGAGGAGGCCTTCCTTCAGGAAAGGAGAGAAATAGGCTTGATAGATAGATAGACTCTGTACTTGGCATACTTAATATACAAATTCATCAGTTATTTTGAATATTCAAATAATGCTTACTCAACAAAGATGAAGTAAATTTGAACAGGTGAAATGAATATCAATATGTGAGACAAGCAAATTGGAAAATTTGGATAATTTCATAATCAGTAAAATCAGTAAAAACTGTGTCCAATGTCAGGACTAAGAACTAATAATTTAGAAGGGAGGTCCAATAACCTAAAAAAACGTTTTGTGGTATAGGCAGTTATATGAACTCACACACTCAGACTTCATATCCATTTCTTTGGTGTATGCATGGACAATTCTTGAGGGGATCTTCTTCCCAAGATGCCGCAGATTTGCCAGATGTTTCGTGAGGAGGCGTGTGACCAAGAAGACGGCCCTTGCTCTTTGTCGCTCAAACACATCCGGCGATGGGAGAAAGGCATAAGGGTCCAGTTCTACGGCCGAAACTTGTCTTTGTGACGGCTGTTGTGGGACTCGGTCTTTGACAGCAAAACACATCGTTTGTGACATAAATGTGTTGGATTGCACTGCACTCTGGGGCTTTGCTTGCGAGGCGACCTGGATGTGTTCAATGCATAGTCCGTAGCCTGGTGGCCTTTCATTCTCGTTCCCTTCTTGTGGAACCCTGATCTCTTCCTGGTGGGGGTGGGGAATTAAAGAAAAGACAATGTTGTCATAATGAAAATGATTTTAAATCAGAATATCATGTAAATTCACATAGCACCGATAAATTATTGAGTATTCCAAAATATACATCACAAATCAAATTCTCTTGAAATGTATAAATGCATACAAACATTTATATTTATAAGCTACAAGTGACTAAGAATAGTATGCATTAACATGAACTTTTGAATTAAAGCCTATAATTTTTCTCTTTTTCAATATATCTGCTAATGACTAAGCTTCCCTATTCCTTGAACATAATATTGAAGCTGATCTCATAACATTGAATCAATGTAAGCTTCTAAACATCATATCACAGAAAAACATCACAGTTGATTCTTACTATTTCTATTTAGTTCACTGATTTGCATATTAAGCGCACACAAATCAGATAAAAAAATAATGCATGTGATAAAGTAAACTGTGTACCTTATCATCTTTTTAGAATTTATGAGGACTGCTTTTCTTCCATCGCACAATTCTTACTTAATTATCATCAATACAAATCAAACATTTAATTATTTCATATTAAAACAGGGCCAAATTCAGGGGGTACGTGATTTACGTTTGCAAATTTGGCAGGTGTGTTGAGTAGCCAATAGAAAAGGAGCAACATAAAGGGGGAAGGGGAAGATATTGGTGCTAGGGTGGAAAGCCCCCCCTTTCCAATCTGGCCCTGATGATTGTTGTATATGGATCAAACCTGAGATTCTTTCCATTTCAGGAATTCTTGGTCATGCTGTATTCCAATCTTGTCCACATTGTACTTGGCTGCATAGACACCTTGTGACACCCCCATGTAGTTCAATGTCTGGAACACTTTGTCGTTTACTCGTTGTTTCCAAAGCTCTATCCCAAGGGAGGTCCATACAAACTTGTACTTCCCACAATTGGCGTGCAGGGCAGTGGACAGCATTTGTCCAGCTTTTCGAGCAAGGTCACTGAAAACACACACATAAAAAACAGTGACATCTTATATCTTGTAAATTTATTTGAAAATGATCTGAATATATTCTGATTTGTAATGCATTTGGCTTCAGATAACAAAATAGAGATTACATTGATAAGCCATAATGTTTGTATTGCATCTGTGACTAATATGCATGAAGTTTTGATAGAAAAAATGTATTTGAGTAATTCAAAAACAAATAATAGATTAAAATATTAGCTCTTTTCTGCAATAATGAAGCACAAATGTATTAGAGGGACATGAAAGCACTTAATATACACAACAGCTCAAAGGAATTGGCAAAGGGAAAGGGAAAGGGAAGGAGCCGCTGTTTTAAACCACGGTATATGTCGTCCAGTTCAGCATGAAACATGATGCTTTAGCCCAACAAGCATTATGTTTCATGCTGAACTGGACAAAATATACAGCAGTTTAAAACTGCAGGTCATTCCCTTTATTCCCTTTCCCTATGCAAATTCATTTGAAATTTAGTGTACCTTTTGTTTTCTCCATTTTTTTTGAGTGGCATCATTGCCCAGATACAGTTGACTGTGGCTGGCATACTTTGGCTTGCCTCGTCCATGGCTTCCTCCCAGGAAAATGAAGCAATTGTAGACACGTTGACTTCTTGCTCAAAAGCTTTGAGCTGTGGTTTTGCTTTTATCTGAGAAAACACACAAAAGTGATAAACTGTAATGTCTATACCCTCCTTGTTAAAAATGACCCATAATGGAGGATGTAAAATGCTGAAAGAATTTAATGCTGAAAATAAGTATGATGATAATGATAAGTATTGTCGGAGTGATACATAATAATATTACACAAAAAAGGGAGGCTTGTAGACTTAATTACATGTATTCATATTAGTGATACAGGTATTAAGAAGATTTACGAGAATTTTACAAATGATGATAGTATGAATGAGAATGAAATCATAAGCCTATGATTTATAATATTAATATGACATTTTTAAATTTCCAGCTTGATCTCTGTAGAGTCTACATTACTACAGACAGTACTTTTAAGTTTTAAATCAATTGGTCATGTTACTTTCACATACGAGATCGATAAAGAAGTGCCAATCATGAGGACCTGGCTATTCATTCATCAGGGGAAAAAAATTAATCCAAAATTTTGGGGGCTTCTTTTTGAGCACGTTGGCCAATTTGTCTACAATTTTACATTGTGTCTCTATCGGAATTTTTTTAGCTTTTTTAATATTTTCCAGGGCTCTTTTAAGCATTCCGGGGGCAAAATCGCCCCAAGCTCCTGTGTATTTTTCCCCGGGGCTGCTATTCATTCAGAGTTTTTTTTTTCCTTACCTCAGTTTTGATAATGTCGGTTGCCGCCCTGATAATCGCCTGCCTTGCCTTCAGTGATCCTTTGCTAAGTGCCCGGCAAGCAGCATAGTACTTGTACGCTTCAAGGTATTCAATAGCTCTGTCTATGTGATTTCGTGGTTGATCACTTTCCACCTCCTGCTCTTTGCGGACTTCATCTTCTTTCTCTCCTTCTCTACACTCCACATCTGGTAACTGGCATTCTGATCCTAGCTGTGTCTCTCCCGAGGCTGGGCCCGACTCTGAGGTGCCCCCTTCTTTATTTAAAATTGCCTCCTTTTGAGGAGGTGGAGGTGGAGGTGATGAGGACGTCGGGCATGGCACTTTAGGTCCCTCATCTTTTCCTTTACTGACTGGAGCCTTTTTCGTAGGTCGGAAAACCCTTTTATTGCCCTTTTTTATTGTGTTCTTTCTAAAAAACGATGCACACTTGTTGCACACATAATTGTCAAGATAGACTGTCCTTTGACAGAATTTGAACGCTGTTCCAGGTGATGACGTCAGTGTTTTCAGCCTCCTCCTATCATACCCTCTTCGTCCTTTGACGAACACAGTGAAGCACATAACACATTTGGTAGGATCATAGGTGGCCATTTTCCTCTATGTGTCGTAATCAAAATCAAAAAGGTCCTATTTCGGGTCGGCCCAGGCAATGCAATGCGCTATGTGCACACATTCAAAATCATGCAGCCCGGTAATTTCGCTCCTTGAAACCACAGTGCTGCTGAAACTGGCGAAAGGAGGGATTATGGTGTCCGAAGGGTCAAACAAAAAAGAAAAAACGATCTCTGTTGGATACAACAAGATTCCTCGCAATGATGACGTAGAAATAAATGCAGGATAATGGTGGTATATAGGCCCCTACCCTTTAAACTAACTAATGACTTATATGAAAAGAACGCTCATCTAGTTGTCTTTACTCTCAAGTCTCATGTTGGAACTTTTGGGCCTAACAGTTTCAATATGATGGGCTCGATCAAACAGGCATTTCGGCCAAATTACTGATATACGCACGGCATAAAGCATACAGGATACCAAAAATTACCTTTTGGCGGGCTTTTGAAACTATATTGTTTATGACATGAGGTGAAAGTTAAATAGTTGCTGTTTACTCTATATTGTTAGCATGTGGGAACTTTTTGAGTGTGTCTTACTGTTTTAGTTTAAAATCAGGGCATTAATTTACCTCCATGTTATACGCACAGCATTCACATGATATCGAAAATGTCCCGTTTTTCCAAAAAAAAAAAAAAAAGTTCGGGCTTTTATCAAAACTGTCTCATGACACTTAAACTATCTATACGAGGTGAAAGCTGAATAGTTACTCTTAACTATCATACGGTTGGCATGTGGGAACTTTTTGAGTGTGTCTTAGGCCTATACTGTTTCAGTTTGAAATCAGGGCTCTTACCGCCATATTGCATGCGCACGGCATTCACAGGAAATACCGAAGATGGCCTTTTCCCCAAAAAAGGTGGGGCTTTTATAAAACTATTGTGCACTCAAACTATCTATACAAGGTAAAAGCTGAACAGTTGCTCTTAACTGTCATACCGTGTGTTTCAAAAAACAAATTACACCTGAAATGGCGGCCAAATAAAATAAATAAAAACTAAACGATTCTGGGGGGGGGGGGGGGAGAGATTATATGTACATGTATGGATAGCTATTATGGGCTCAACTTTCATATATGACACGAAAACTCAAAATTATTTATGCTCGGATGAGCACTACTCACTTTTGTAAATGGTATGAGAATTACGCTGCGCAGGAATTAACCTTCCAATTTTTCGAGAGTATGGGTTGTCGGAAAAAAAAATGTCAAAGTTGCAGGTAATTTATTTATCCCAAGGTTCGTTATAACCCGAAAACGAAATAAGGTTTGTTAGTCCGAAAATGAAATAATCTATGACGAAGCCGAGAAGGGGGAGGGGGGGGGGGGTGGGAGGGGATAGAATCACCGTTGCTGTTTAATTGTTTATGGGGGTGCATGGGAAGGGGCTGATCTATCATTACCAGAAGCGATTAAATGCGCATACTCTTTCAAAGGGGTGATCATTTAGCTTATGGGGCTAGTTCATTATCATGCAATAATCGATATCATAAACTTATCTCTCATTGCCAGACCTGTAAATTTCGCTTGGGGGGGGGGGGGGTGTATAAGTGCATTTTGAAATTGTTCTGTATAATGTTACAATCAATTCACGACAGAAAGGATCGCACAAAATGATACCAATATTTAATTTATGTGTTTTTTATTATATGGGCTATTTCCCTTTTAAAATCAAGACAAACTTTCACAAATTCTACATATCAATACATATCAGAACTGTATATCAATTATTCTACAGTGTACGTGTACAGGTTAGCTAACAATGCTGGAGGGCACTGAAGTCAAGTGAATCCACGGCTCCCACTGATGGTCCAGTTGATAATCCGATCCAGTATTCCCAAATTATGATCGCAATGTTGATCCCAATGCTGTACGCTGAAGAGCAGCATGCAGATAGTCAAGTCCAAATAGATGATCCAAGATGGTCAAATGTCAATCCACAGAGTGTAAGGCTTTCACAGGCAGGATCTCATAAGCACTATTAAATAGGCAGGTAATAATTATCCGCGTAGAGAAAAATCCTCGTATAAATCCACAGGTGTGTATTGAGCCAAGGTCACAACAAACTCTTAACGGCAGGTTACTATTACCACAGGTGACTGGATCAAGATGACAAAACTCTCAACTCATGTCCAAAACAACTCATATATACACTGCAATCTGTACATTCAGGGATGTGTTAGGAAGGAGGGACAACTCAACCATAATATATTCAAACATCTGTATGGATACTAAAGCGTGCTAATGAATGTCAAAAGCATTCCACAATCACTGCAATGCTTTGAAGTCCCATGCGCGGCACCGTCATTTTGCTATCGTCAACTTGGAAAGCAGTATCTTTAATTGCCTGTTTTGTTTCTCAAAGCTGTGTTTCTTATCACATTTTTTTGTAATTTTCAAGAAAGTTAAGGGGCAACACCTCTAAAGATCCTGTATTCGTTTTTCTTCTAAATAATTGTTGAATGATGCACAAACGGAGATATAAGATAATATTCTTACTTGCATAATTAACAAATTTCTTCACTTTCCGGAGATTTCCGGAAATGTCGGATTCAATCATTATCAAAATCATATATTAAGCTGCTTATTTTCATTAACAGAGTTTGCGTGAATTTGCGTGCAAATGAGATATTTTACTTTAAAAAACTGTTTATTTTTGTTCGCTGATATCGCTTTTCCTCACAAAAGTATTGATGCAATCCAACAGAAGTGGACAAGCGAAATAAGACTCTACATTTCTTTTGTTCTCTCTGAGAAACCGTTGCTAGGCAATCGTGTTCGTTATTGTTAAAACAAGTGAAAAGCACATGCTGGGACCACGCAATTTTTCGGCGGTGCCACGCATGGGCTCAAAGAAAGAATGTTGTTTCATATCCTTCCATAACATATCCCTGGTACATTCTAGAAGGATCTATCATCTGTGCATCCTGAATCTATTACTGTCTGGAATGTTCCAGATTCTACTGTTCTGGGATGTTCATTCATAAGTCGATCATCACTGGCCCAAAAGGTCACTGAACTCCACAGGCACACTCCAGCCAGTGCCTCCTTTAATATGCTTATTAGCTTCGGCTAGGTGCAACATTCTTTTATGTAAATAACACCTGGCCCGGATAGCCCTCCAAAATTCCAGAATCTTCCAGGCAGTACACGCGCAATGTTGATTTCACTAATGCGGAATTTCACAACCACACAGACTGCATCTCAGCTAATGGCTACATGTAACAACTTACACACATTTATAACAATAATTAAAATATCCATTCTTGATTGAATTACCATTTACAAACCTAATAAAAATGTCGTTCTGCGCGGGGTGTGTGTTGGGGGCCGGGGGGGGGGGGGGGGGTATAATTGTTTGGACCAGAATAGGTGTGATTAAGACTTCAAACAGGGGCGTCGACTCCTCCCCCCCCCCCTTTTTTTTGGGGGGGAGGGGGGGCGGGGCAGCTAGCTCGCCATCCGCAGCCATCGTAGCCAGCTTTTTGGAATTGGGGGCCGGGGGCAGGGTAGGCAGGTAGGCCGACCTGCTTAACTTTAGTACTGATGATGATGATGATGATGATGACGATGATGACAGCAGTTAAATTACAGAGGCATTAATCGCATTATCATCTAGTTTTAGTGATAACAATATTGATATAATCAGGGATAGTAGCATTATATCCTATTGCAACTATTTTTTTTTTCATCTATTAGTAATTAGGACATGGAAAGGATCATTATGCAACGTAGTTTTTACTTTTATGAATGTATACTTTTCGCATGAGAGCTTCTTCGTATATTTGGGGGCATAGTAGGCTACGCCTAGCTATGTGAGAATTAAAAGGTGTTTTTTGTGTACCGTGAATTCTTCCACATGTACCCATGATCAGTTTTTTGTCAGAAATGCCTCTTTTCGCCGAAGGAATGCGATCAACATCGAGTTCCCCTCTCCTTATCCCCCTTCCTCCTCTGCTAAGCGAGATTTGAGGGCTGGTGGTCTGTACGAATTTGCCGAATTGCCCCCCCCCCCCCCCCTTAAAATGCATCTGTGATCAGTGCTCAGGGGGCCAGGCACCTCAGGTAAAACTTCCCAGTAGCCTCCAAGTGCACTCAATTAAAAAAAAAAAAAAAAAAAAAAAACACGCGTCCTTCTTGGCAGACACCCCCCCCCCACACACACACACACACACACACTCAAACACACATCTTCCCTAATCTATGCATATTGATAATCCATAATATACTCAGTGTTGTTATTATTAAGACAAACTTTTTTCATTCAGGGGATACTAAATCAAGAGTTGAATTACTAAAGTGAGTGATGTGTGAAACATCAAAGGTATAATGTTGGCTACATGTTCTGTAGAAAACCTAGGGAAAAGTGCCGTTTCTGGGACAAATCCCTAAACATGTATCAATCTTCGCTGAGAGTATTATTGCATAATATCCTATGATTTTTATTATTATTACAGCACCGTTTTTGTTACTAAAATAGGTGTAATTTCATTTTCGGAAAAGAGAACCTTATTTTCATTTTCGGACTAACGAACCTTTTTACAATTTTGGACAAACGAACCTTTTTATGTTTTCGGACTTAGGAACTGTCGGAATTACGAACCTTTTTTCTTTTTCGGACTAACGAACCTTGGGATACACGAACCTTATTTCGTTTTCGGATAAAGCAATAGTCTAATTGATATGACTATATGCCTATATACCTTTTTAATTCGTCATGTAGCTATTAAAAACACTCGAAAAATTAGTAAGGAAATTGTTGGTCTTTAAAAAGTAAACATAAACCAATTGTCCAACTTTACAAACGAATACATTTCTGCGAAAGTGTTACAAAACGCTTTAAAGGGCCCCTGTCATCAAAATATATGTTGACTTCTGTTGATGCAACATGATATGTACATAAGAAAATCACTAACTGTTCAATGGAAATATGAGTCCTATATCTTAAAATAATTTTTCTATATTTTTTTTCTCAGCACTGATAAGCCCCGCCTCCACTTTATTCATATCCTCCAACTCAAGATTCCCCCTGTGACATCATCAAAGGTAGAAATTAGCAGGATAATAAGCAGAGTTTATGCACAAACTAAACATTGCAATGATTACCTCCACGGCTGCCCACAAGATCATCACACGTCTTCACACAATACCATGCAACAACATTTCATGTGGGAATAATCGTTTCCTTACGTCAGAAATGTGCCAGCTATGTGATGCTATTAAGCACTTGCAGGTAGTCATTGCAATGTTTAGTTTGTGCACAAATTATGTCTATTATCCTGCTAATTTCTACCTTTGATGATGTCACAGGGGGAATCTTGAGTTGGAGGATATTTTGGAGGCGGGGCTTATCAGTGCTGAGAAAAAATATAGAAAAATTATTTTAAAAATATAGGACACATATTTCCATTGAACAGTAAGTGATTTTGTTATATGCATATTAAGTTGCATCAACAGAGGTCAACATATATTTTGATGACAGGGGCCCTTTAATAGGCAGTAATTTAAATTGCTTTGAAATTATTATTCTAACACATTTTAAAACATAATGAGCGATGAACCAATGCATATCCTTGGATGAACAAACAAGATGTGTTTCTAATTACAAATTTGTTACGATAGACAACCTTAATGGTCAATCATTTTGTTTTACGTTATTTTTTTAACGTACGTTAATTTATATATTTCTTGTCCAACGCGTCTACATGCAAGCTTTTTATTGTTTTGATTGTGCAAATAATCGACATGATTTGCATAAGTAGTGTCATGTAAAGTGATCTTTTACTTCTATGTCATAAATTTTGTGGCGGCCGGATCAAGGATTTTGCAAAAGAAAGGGCCTAATCAGTAATCTTCCAACTTTCCGAATACCGTACATAATCGGGAGGGACTGAACACGCGCCTGAAATAAATCAGCAACAACAACAACAACCCTGCATGTACCATCCAAATGCACCATCCCTGAAAATCGAACCCTACGCATACGCAACGCAATGCGCTATGCGCTATGCATGGCTTCACTTGTCATCATCGCAGCTGCCGTCGCGTCGAGCAAGTCTCTGAGCACCCTATTCGTTTACAATAACAAAAAAAAAACATGGATTAGAATGTTCTTCAAATGAACCACGGTTGAATTCAGGTATGTATCCTCCCTAAACATGTGTAATACTAGTTTGAGCCGAGGTAAAGTTTGTTGAAAACAACAAATATAATCTCGACTCCGTTGCGACAAAGCTCTGCGTTACACAGGCCGCTCACTTCACGGGACGTTCGCCCTCCCGGGCTGGCCGGGAGGCGTGCGCGGGCTGGTCGCATGCAGCTACAAGCGCTGACCCCTATATTTACGAGGAACCCCACGCCAAAGCCAAGGCGTGGGGCACGGTTCCTCAATCTCGTAGTCGTACTGTGGCCTAGGACGATGCACTGCACTGGGGCTGAGCTGGGCATTCAATACTAACTGAATTTGAGGTCTAATTCTTGGCAACCTCCGTCCTCATCAAATCACTTGATGTGCTTAGCCCTCAGTTTTATAACTCTAGAGTCGAATGTCATGCGCAGGATGTCAATTTTTTCAGGTTTCATATTATTATTAATATAATACAATCTCTACAAATAACATCGACATAAATATAATGAAGCCTCAAACTTACTGCGATCAGCCCGCTCACGCAGCTGCGCGGGAGCAGTCCCGGGGCTAGACAGAAAAATCAGTCTCTGTAGGACGTTGGATCCGCTGAGATTGCATCTGGCTCCTCTGAACGCCTATGTCATTTCGATTAAAGAATGCCCCGAATGAGACGGTTATTCCTGTCTATCCTGGGGGTAGCCTCAAACATGCCATTTTTGCAAATGTACGTACAAGATATTATTCTGTACTTATGACATGAGATAATATTCAGAAATTCACTCCCAATAATACAAATAGAAACTGATTAAGCAGAATTATAGCGATCGCTAAAGTTTGAGGAGGTTTTGGACAAGTCATCAAAAACCTTGCGGTTCCTGTAGCTTAGAGCCCAGAGACAGTATAAAAAGCAGATATCATATTTTCTTGAACTGCAGTGATACATTGAGGAAAGCTAAGTGGCGCATCTCCCCGAAAGATGCACTGAGCAGTACAATACAGTTTATGAATTTAGGCAATGGTCACTACAAATTTATGTGTGTCAAGTGTAACAAGGATAGTTTTTCACTTTTCCAGAAAAGGTTCATCAAGCTATGAGTGATAGTTGACACACAATGTTGTTCTAAAAGATGCACTGCTGGTTTCTTTTGAGTTTCATGACTTTCTCAAATGAGCTACCATAAAAGTATGGTACCTTTAATAGTTGTGTGTAAAGATATACTATTAAAATCACGTAGCGATAAACATTCAAATTCATAGTGAGTGGTAGAGTCTATAGACTAGTGACGGTGTGCATCCCAATACGTACCTTTACGGTTCTTGTATCGCAAGGCATTATGGGATGGAATTCTAGTACGCAAGCGTTCAGTGATCGCTGCGGTGATTGATTACAATGTCATTTTTATGTTACAGATTTTGTTACTTTGATCGGTTCCGACGTGATTATTTTCAGTAAATCTGAATTGTATTTTTTCGATGAGAACTTTTGATTCGTATTATTGTATCTGAATAATGATTTATAAAGAGTTTGTCGAGAAAATAATGAGCAAAGAGAAAGACATTCGAGACGTCGTCGAGACTCAGGTGGTAGTCCCATATGTGCAAAGATGTGTGTGTTGTGATGTGATGTGTGAAATGAAATAAAATTAAATTAAATAAATAAAAAGTACAATAATACAAATGAAAATTCTTATTGTTAAAATATGATTCAGATTTACTGAAAGTTTTCACGTCGGAACCGATCCACATAACAAATCTGTAACATGAAAATAATAATATTGAACTTCGCGCTCGCCGCGGCTAGCGTCATGAGCGTGTAAACAATATGACCGCAGCGATCGCTGAACGCTTGCGTACTAGAATTCCGTCCCGCCATGCATTGCGATGCAAGAACCGTAAAGGCACGTATTCTACAATTAGCTATTTTATGTTGTGATGACATTGTATTTGATATTTTCTTTCTTCCACGACTCGGTTGTGAGATCAGTGCCATACCAGTGAGTTTCCTGGGCGGACAGAAGCTTGATCAGTTAAACTTAGTCTGGCCAAGGCCAGGGCTAGCTAGCCCTCCTCACACCATGTCTAGCAAGGGCTATGCCAGATTCACGGACAGTGAGAGTGACGAAGATGACGCCGACATTGGGGTTCGTACCAATGAGAGCTCCATTCCTCCATCTGGAGAGGTCCCAGTTAACTACGATACACCACCAGCAGAACAGAAGGACATTCAGCTGGAATCTGGAGCGGGAGAGGAGCTTGATCTTGATCTTGCCGTCAGATCTGGAGAACAGATAGACGAAGGGGCAGATGGTGGTGGTGGGGAGCAGAGGTCGCGAGATGGAGATGAAGGGAACATAGATAATGAAGGAATAACAGAAGACACTCAGATTGTAGGTCAGTTTCATGTTTAAAAAAAATCTTATCATTTTGCAGTTGCATTATAACAAGTTGAGCCACTGAGGCAAATTTCAAAAGATAATATTCATTATGCATGCAAATTTTATTCACGTCATTCAAACAATATGTTACTAACGGTAATCCCAACCCTTGTCCGAGGTTTGTCCCAGGAACAACAATTAATGGATTCAGAATGTATTCTAGCCAATGGAAACAACATCACTAGATGAATGTTATAATGCGTTTGCTGTAAAGCAGTTAGGGAGGAGGTTGTGAATACATTATGAAAACGGCTTGTTATAGTATGGTTTTCATTATTAATAATTTGTGTCATGCATTACTGTTCAGTTTTATATTGCACAAATGTGCTTTTCTTGTAGTTCATACAATGTCTTCAAAAATATATAGTTGTCTTCAAAAGGGATACACTACCAGGAATATGCCAATTCATGCCAATTATCATGCAAAAATCCTGAAACTTGGTGTTACATGTAGTTCTGTAGGTAATTTTTTCAAGAATTTGTTTGTCTTCAAAAGGGAAGCACTGCATTAAATGCAATGTTCAGTACTTACGGGCCATGGTGCCCGTTTTCAAGCAAGAGTCAGAACAATTTAGTTTCTGTGGTTCTTCCAATGTTTTAAAAGTTACTAGGGATTAACCTTAAAATTAACTGAATTTCTTTTGTTTTAACTGGCAAATCAGATACTATAGATTAGTGTAAAGAAGGTGGCTTGATAGTGATTTTATTTTATCTAGGCAAATGATCTTGTTACTGATGGTTAGATTTTCAGGCGTTTTGCCATATATCACACACATGGCCTATGGGTAGCTGGGGCCATATTCATGAAAGCTTACAAGCTTAATTGGTTACTACAATGCATGCATTTTGATGCATTTTAGTAACTAACTATATGTAGGCTTAGTAAGGATTCATGAAGATGGCCCCTGGCAGGGTGGTCACCAGAAAATCTTTTACGCATGGCTCAAAAAAGCAGAATGTCACTTTTTGTCAGATATCTGTGCTGGACGCGTGGTACACAACTATGGAACGCGTGGCTCAAAGAAAACAAAAACAATAAGAATAATAAGACTGATACTGATTTTACGCATGGTGCAGTAAATTTACGCGTGGCTCACAATCACTTTCTGGACCCGACGCGTGGTGTTTGCACCGCATGTTTTCTACACTGGGGACCACCCTGGCCCCTGGTGTTTAAAACTGAAAAATTCCTCTGTCATAATTCTGTGTGCAGACTGACTGTAAATGACATGTTTGGGCTTGTTTGTTCCACTCTGTCTACATAATTATAGGCTCTTCTCAAGGGTGCTGGGCTTCTTTTAATGATCTCATTCGGAGTAACGCTGTTCTGCTGTACATAAGCCAGGCTCTTTCTGCGTGGGTAAGTAAAACTACTAGGGTTAAATGGCTTTCACAGCAGAGAAAAAAAATTACATGTGGGCTTAGGCGATTTCGTCCCTAAAATGCTTAGAAGAGCCCTGGAAAATGTCAAAAGAGCCCCCAAAATTCCCATAGACACAATTTAAAATTGTAGACAAATGGGCAATGTGGTCAAAAAGTAGCCCCCCAAAATGTTGAACTAAGTTTTCCCTGCTTCACAGCATTGGTTGGTTTCTTGCATGGTAAAAAACTTCCTGGCACAGCCATACAGGAAAGTCTATGCTATTTTATACATAGATGTCCATCATGTTGATCAAAAAAATTTGCTCATGATGGTCATGACACATGAAATCAACACTGTCCAACCAACTCATTGATATCTGTTTTATTCAAAACAAACTACATATTTGGTTATAAAGCACAATACTTCATGAAGTGAAAAAAGGGGGAAAGCATCATCCATTACTATCAATGACACTGTGATGGCAGTTGCTAGAGGATTGACAGGTGTCATTGTTGTGTTCTGACTTAATTATCTGATACACACAAATGTTTAGGTCCAAATTTGTCCAAATATGAAAATCTCATTAAATATTCCATGAATTATTACATGAATGATAATTGATGAAATATAATTAAACCTATTTCAAAATAAAAAAATTGACATCCTTTGACTCGATGATGTGTCAATTTGAGCTTAATACAAGTTCTAACTTATGTGTTATTTTTTATTCAAAGTTTTTTTAAAACATAAAGTACAATCATATAGCTTCCCATAATGATCCCATGGACAAGCCACACATCAAACACAGCCGTTTTAGAGAGGGCAGGCAGACAATGTATTTTACTAAAAACAATTAGGAAACAGCAGCTGGACTTTTTAGGCCACTGTGTGAGAAAGGGAAGTTTGGAGTGTTTGTTTCTAACTGGAAAGATAGCAGGAAAGAGAGATCGAGGGCGCCAAAGAGTAACGTTCCCCGCAGAGCATTGCAACATGGACTAGGTTGAAGAAGATTGAGCTTCTTAGACTGCCAATGTAAAGGAAAGCCTGGCATTTCATGGTGGCCAACGTCACAAGATATGGCACTTGAGAGAGAGAGAGAGAGGGACATATAGCTTTCTAGAAAATCACATGGCAGCTATCTCGTTTGCCACTGAATATGAATGTTAAGTTTCTGCTCATATGCCAGGGTGATCGCATGTGGAGTTTTGCCGTGTCTCTGTACCTGGTGGAGATCGAGGACCAGTCCCTGCGGCTCACAGCAGTGTATGGACTCTGTATCTCTGCTTCCTCCCTCGTCTTCGGTGCTGCAATCGGCAGATGGGTGGATAAGACACCCAGACTCAGAGGTACCAATCCAAGCTTTATTTTGTCAAGGTATCATGCCCCATATGCAAAAGTCAGGAAGTTACCCCCTTCCCCCCCCCCCCCCGATTCCGAGCATAACATGATAATCACCCGTGCAGAATTGGCCCAAGAGGCCCCCCCCCCTCCCCTATTTTTTGGGGGGAATGCATAATGTTCTTGATATTGATTATTGTGCTTATCATTGTCCTTTTGATATTGTCCTTACCCCCCCCCCCCCCCCCCCCCCCACACACACACACATCCCCAAATCCTGGACACATCACTTTATTGTCAATAAGATGTTACAAACAGTAGACCTCACACTTTGCGTTGACCCCACCCCAAATACGAGATGATTATCATTATGACTGTAATGTACCCCCCCCCCCCCCCCCCCCAAAAAAAAAAAAAAAAAAAAAAAAAAAAAAAAAAAAATGGGGAAAAAAAATGAGATCAATATCATTTTCACTTGTTTTTTCATTTATGAGATGGTTATCATTACCAGTATGACTGCAATGTACTCCCCAACGGAAATATGAGATGATTACCATTATGACGGTAATGTGCCGTCCTCCCCTTCCCAGATATGGGATGATTATCATAATGACTATAATGTCACCTCCCCCGTACAGCTGCTCGCCTGTCGCTGGTCATCCAGAACAGCTGTGTGCTGGTCAACGCTGGCCTGTTGGTCACCGTGTTGCTGCTGAAAGACACCATCCTGGCCTACTGGGGCGGGGCGCTGTACCTCATCTGTCAGCTGAGCGTCATCCTCCTAGGAACCCTTGCTTCCCTCGCCAGCCTGGCAGAGCAGATCTGCATCCAGAAGGACTGGGTCGTCGTGGTAGCCGGCAACGACAAGGAGGTGCTTGCAAGTGGGTTTCCTTTTTCAATAAAAATATCCTACCATACAAACAAAATAGGAGCATTAGGGTATATTGTGCATCTTCTAAATAGGGTCACATGCCAAGGCCATATTTTGAAATTTCACTTCTTACATGAACTCTAGAAATATTTTTACCAAACTTCACCATTCAGTGATTAGATTTTCGGTAAGGTAGGGAAAAGGTTAAAGGTCATAAGTCAAGATGAAATCCTAAAAGTTCACTCTTTGTCTCGCCTGAATGAAGTTTGCCCGAGACCTAGTAATTACTCTTCCTGTTAGTCTGTTACAAAAATGTTAATGTTTTGGTTGAAGTTGCTCTCATTTCTTCATTTCTGCATCATTTGTTATCATACTTGGCATAAATGAGCCGTGGGTAATGAGGATGATGAGGTCAAAGCTCATCTAGGGGTCAAATGATATGAGGCCACATGTGTCATGTTTCTTAAAGTTTTGGTTGAACTTCTCTCATTTCTTTATCCCATTCATGCATAGCATTTATTTCCATAATCAATTTTAGTGAAAGAGCCAGCAATGACCCCTGGCTTACCTGGCATAGTTTATGCCTTATGCACAGCACAGAGCTACAGCTAGCCATATACAAAACACATGCCTAGCTCGTGGTCACACATGCCTACACACAGAATGGGTCTAGGGATTGGCTGAGAACACACAAACACACACACACACACACACACACACACACACACACACACACAAACATATGCAGAGAGCTTCTGCATAAATTGTGTTCATACTTGGGACAAATGAGCCTTGGGTAATACCACCTGTGTGGTGATGAGGATGATGAGGTCAAAGGTCATCTAGGGGTCAAAAGATTAAATGATATGAGGCCATTTTGAAATCAGGTGTGACTCGTGCGCTAACCACCTTGTTACATGATAAAACCTGGTATGACATCCTTGTTTTGCTGTAATTTGCTCAATCAAATAATGGGTGTTTTGCCCATCTGTAGATCTAAATGCTATGATGCGCTGCATTGACATGGTAAGCAGCTTAGTGGTCTAGTTCTCATTGGTGGTATCATCATATGCTTTATCTAGTATTCCATCCTTCTCCTTGCTAATCTGCAGGTCTAAACGCTACCATGCGCCGCATTGACATGGTAAGCAGCTTAGTGGTCTAGTTCTCATTGGTGGTATCATCATATGCTTTATCTAGTATTCCATCCTTCTCCTTGCTAATCTGCAGGTCTAAACGCTACCATGCGCCGCATTGACCTGGTCAGCAACATCCTGGCACCGATTGTTGTCGGTGCCATCATGACGGCGTCCATGCTGATTGGTGGGATCTTCATCGCGGCCTGGAATGCTGGGTCCATGGTGATCGAGTACTGGAATCTGTGGAGAGTGTATAAAAATGTGCCTGCCTTGGCTCGTAAGGGAGGCGTAGAGTTCCCAGGTGAGAAGGTAGTCTGCTTTCAAACTCATGCACATTTTGTCTCCATATCTTACAGAGTTCTGAAGGTGTGTCATCATAAAATCAGCTTACCGGTCCGATATTGTCCAGCGGGCCAGTGGCGGGCACTCCCAATTAGAGTCCCTTCTGTGATCACCGCTCCTTGCTCTACCCGCATAGTTTAGAATCAGTTGTCTTGACAATTGCGCTCAAATGACATCGTCACACTTTGGTACTCTCTACAAGGACAATCTAGGAGCAATTCAACCACGGTTGGAGAAAATTACACCTTCATTGAGTAAAAAACACAGAGGAACACAATTTTGAATAGACAGACACACACAAATGCACACACACACACACACATAATACAAACACACACATACATACACACACACACACACACACATACACACACACACACACACACATACACACACACACACACACACACAAACATACACACAGAATACAAACACACACACACACACACACACACACACACACACGAATTTAGCCAAAATAGGAAGGATGAAGGCTACTGCAGATGACACAATTTTTCCATGATTCTGCAGTGGTTAGGGCCTACGAGTGGAAATGTGGCTTCACTTTCTTGCACAAATCCAATGACCGGGCCCTGCTCTTCAGCCAGTCACAGAGTCATACAGCTGATCAGATTGTGTTGTCTGCATATAGTCTCAAAAGACAGGAATCTCCCATTTGATGGCTATTTGTCTCGCCTGAAGTGATCACTTTTCCTGTTTGTCTGTTGGTCTGTTACAAAAATGTAACATGATGATGCCATGTGCATCATTTTTCTCAAAGTTTTTGCTCTCATTTCTTTATTTTATGCATCAATTGTGATCAAACTTGGTACAAATGATCCTTGGGTAATACCACATGTGTCCTTTTGAGGATGGTGGGGTCAAAGGTCATCTAGGGGTCAAAATGTTTGAAAAATATTTGAAAATCCAAACTTAGCACTGTTTATCGATTGCAAAATCACACGAGACTCGTGGTTCATGAACCACCTTGTTTAGTTTCATATGAGGATCATAGCAGAATATCCATATCTGAATACTCACAGAGTTATGAATTAAAATGACTGCAAAAGCTAAACATTGTTGATGAACATGAAGAGAGGATTCAAAGAAATAAAAGTCGTATAGGCATATGCTAAGTGGTTATGGGACACATGGGCTTGATGATTTCACTGTCGTATTGATCATTTTCCTTTGCAACTGTATTTTGAAGAAGAGCAATCCGTGCAGGCTGCAGATGGGGAGGTAGCCACGTATGCAGAGATGGCGGAACCTTCACCACCGGAGTTGCGCGATCCGCAGACAAATGACCTCTCTCAACGGTCGAGTGGAGACGGAATCACTGAGGAGGATGGAGAATTCACCGAGATTCCTGTCACACCAAAGCCTGTCATTGCTTCTTCCTCAGCCCCCGCCGATGCTGACACGCAGACTGCCCGTAGCTGCAGCAACTGCTGCCAGAGGGTCGTGACAAAATTCAAGGTAAATGCTCTAGGGTCACACACCATGATGCAGCAAACACAAATCAAAATATATTTGCGGGGGATACTGGTACTTGTCTTTTTCTTTCTGTCTCTCCCTACATTTTGTCTCGCCTGAACGAAGTTCGGTAGAGACCTAGTAATCACTTTCATGTTGGTCTCCGTCAGTCTGTTGGTCTGTTACAAAAAAGTTTTTCTTTAACTTGCTCTCATTTCTTTATTTCTATATCAGTTGTGATCAAACTTGGTACAAACGATCCTTGGGTAATACTACATGCGTCGTTATGAGGATGATGGGGTCAAAGGTCATCTAGGGATGAAAAGTTCAAATGATATGAGGCCATGTGCATCATTTTTCTTTAAGTTTTTGTTTGGCTTGCTCTCATTTCTTTATTTCTTCATGAATTGTGATCACACCTAGCACAAATGATCTTTAAGTAATACCACATGTGTCTTTGTGAAGATGATGGGTCAAAGGTCATCTAGGGGTCAAAAGGTCAAATGCATAATTTTTCTCAAAGTTTTTGTTTGACTTGCTCTCATTTCTTTATTTCTGCATCAATTGTGATCACACTTGGCACAAATGACCCTTGGGTAATACCACATGTGTCTCTTCATGAGGCTGATGGGGTCAAAGGTCATCTAGGGGTCAAAAGGTTTGAAAAAAATATTTGAAAAAAAAAAATTAGCACTGTTTATTGATTGCGAAATCAGGCGAGACTCGTTGTTCGCGAACCACCTTGTTCTTTCTCTCCTCTCTCCTTCCAGCCATCTCCCTTTAATCCCACATTCCCTCCCATGTTTCCGTCTCTCTCCTTTCCTCTCCCCATTGTTCTTCTGACGGCAGTAGAATTACCATTCTCATCCTACCTACCATCTTTGAAGGAATCTATTATCATTCTTGGAAAATAATAGTTTGATGGGTAGATAAATATATATACACTCATCAAAATAAATTAGTAAAAATGAATACCATCTAGTTAAGCCTAGACATGATGCCGTAATTTTATTTTATTTGCACTGCTTGATATAATATAAGAAATATGTAATTTTGCTATTATATGTTTTTATTTTGCCTGTTCTATTTTATTATGCCGCCGCCACAAAATGGCCAGAGGCATTGTGTTTTCGGGTTGACCGTCCGTCCGTCCGTCCGTCCTGAATCTGTTAGGCAATATACTGAGAACCCTTAACCAAATTTGCTTCAAACTTAGTACATGTGTGTATTGCATGAAACTAATCAAGTGTGTAAAATTGGGGTCAAATCTGATTGAGGTCACAGGACAAAGGTCAATGAACTTTATGAAAAATTGCCCAAAATGTTTTTTTTTCACATTAAATCCAACTCCAAGGATGCTTTTTATTCAATATAGTTCAAAGATAGATTACTACTTAGGGTTAGACTGGTGACTTTTTTGGTAAAATTCCTGAAAGTTCAAAGGTTAAAGATCAATGAACTTTGCTTAAAAATTTGCTAAATTTTGCCCCTAAAGTGATATTTTTCAAAATAAATCCAAATCCAAATCTTGCAATACCAATCAAACATGGTGCAAAGATGGATCACTAGTTGGGGGTAGACTGATGACATTTTTGGTGAAATTTTTTAAAGGTCAATGGTACATTGCTCACCAAACATACACATTTTCTGAGAATATATCTTAATAGATCTAGCAAAGAAGCGGAGGCATATTTATCGACTGTGTGGCAGTCGAATTGCTCTAGTTTATTATAAAACTATGTTTGCTGCGACTTGATTTTATTTTTTATGAATGAATATACCTTTGAATCAATCAATTAGCACATGTTCGAAGGCTGGCTGGTGTACAAATCGTATGAAGAGTTCTGGGCAGGGCTGGGCCTGGCATTCCTGTACATGACTGTGCTGGGGTTTGACTCTATCACCATCGGGTTTGGCTACTCCCAGGGAGTACCTGAGTTTGCCATCGGTATGCTCCAAGCGCTGGGCTCAATCACAGGTTGGTATACTTAAAGGGATCAGTCCACCCTGAAATTAAGTTGGTTTCAATGAAAGCAGAGAGATGAAAAAACAAGTGAAGGTTTGATGAAAATCCGTCAAAGGATGAAAAAGTTACGATTGTGTGAAGTTTTGATTTTGTGACGTCACCTGCGAGGTGCCCTCCAATATTGTGCACAATATGTTTTGAAAGTATCTGAAAAGAATATGCATCATCTTACATGTGCAATTTTTACATCATTAGAGATTCGTTGTTACCTACATACCTCTTTGAAACAAACAAAAATCCTTCATCAAAAACAGAAAAAGAGTAATTTATGTAATCATACAGCACACAACATATGGGAGAACACCTCGCCTGCAACGTCACAAAATTGAAATTTCAAAAGATCATAATTTTCATATCCTTTGACGGATTTTCGTCAGACCGTCACTAATATATTTATTTCATGTTTCTCCTTTTATTGAAACCAACTGAATTTAAGGTTGGACTATCCCTTTAACTCACAAACACAACTGCTCTCATCTCTCCCCCCCCTCCCCCCCCCCCCCCCCTTATTAAGTGTCCTTTTTGGCTTTCCCCATGCTCTTTTCTCTTGCATATCCCCATCTTTTCCATTGTCTCCTCAATTTTCCCTTTTTACCATTCGCATTCCCTCCCTCTTTTATGCCCCAGCCTCACTCCTCAGATCTCGGCAATGTTCATCCATTTGTTTTTCCACCCATTCATTCATCAGTTCATTCATTCACTTTATTGAATCACGTAAATGACCAGTTCAAAGTTACACCAAGGTCAAGATATCCACTGAATTAAATAGCAGAATGCGGACCCATCCTTGTTCCTAAGCTGTGTTGGATGATGGATGAACCAGCATTTTACATCAAGTCCAAAACAATAATAGAAGCAGGTGCATGCAGTGGAATGTTCTCTCATTACCTGCTTAGACCTGAATAGCTGTTGTTGTATCTGCTTTACTGTGTGAGTGGTAGAATTGCCCTGGCCCCCTGTTGAATAAAAGTTACGATTGACAGTTGCTTTGCTACGAATGGCAACTGTTATGGAAACCTTGAATTTGATTGGCTGTTGAGCCATTGTACCATGGTAGTTACCATTACCTGGTAATGTTAAGTTTTATGCAGTGAGGCCCTGAGGTCATTACCCGTTACGAATGGCAACTGTTATGGAAACCTTGAATTTGATTGGCTGTTGAGCCATTGTACCATAGTAGTTACCATTACCCGGTAATGTTAAGTTTTATGCAGTGAGGCCCTGAGGTCATTACCCGCTACAAATGGCAACTGTTATGGAAATCTTGAATTTGATTGGCTGTTGAGCCATTGTACCATAGTAGTTATTATATCCCTCATTAATATATTCCAGTTCGTTGACTGGTTGAAAAGGTGTCACATGACCACAAATAGATTAACTATTTGAAGGAAGAGAGCTCAGAGGGAAGAAAAGTACTATTTCATGACGTCAGAGGGAAAAAAAGTACTATTTCGTGACGTCATGTCAAAAATAGTCTTTTTTTTCCCTCTGGACTATCGATATCCGGGCTATCGGTGATCGATACAATTTTCATAATTCATCGCAAAATCAACGCGATAAGTTTCTTTCCAGCTGGTTTTTGGCGTTTTAGCGGAAAATCATTAGGCGCGCTGCCTGAACTCCCGCGGTGTTGCGGTCGAGGTGCAACTTGAATTTCTGTTGGTTTGCCCAAGCCGCAGGAAATAACAAAACATCTGAATCGGATTCCTGCGTTCCGAGCTTAGAGCATGGCCACTGTATTACAAGGTCCATCGTAAGGATTTAATTAATGGACAAGGAATATATTAATAAAGGATATAAAACAAATATTTCATGATCTTTATTTGGGAACTTTGTGGAATCTATTGGTCCCCTCGGTGAAGTGGAGGGCGTGCAATACCACTTTAGTAGTATCGCACGCCCTCCACTTAACCTCGGTGCAAATAGATTCCACAAGATCCCTCATGGTCATGAAATATTTGTATACCATTACCCGGTAATGTTAAGTTTTATGCAGTGAGGCCCTGAAGTCATTTGTCGTCTCCCATTTCCTTCCTTCGTCCTTGCAAGGCATCCTGGGTACCGTGCTCTATCCCTTCATGCGGAGGAGAATCGGGCTGGAGAGAGCTGGCCTGTATTCTCTGGGCATCCAGTTCACGTTCCTATTACTGTGTCTGGCCTCGGTCTGGGCGCCCGGTAGCCCCTTCATCTATGACTACTCCGCCAACTCAACAGCAACCATGATGACCACAGCTCCACCTTTAACCTCAATAGGTGAGCAAGCCTTCAGTGAAAAATTAGCACATGAGATTCCAGAAGGTTTAAGTCTCCAAAAAAAATCCAAAAATATTAGACCAAACTTAAATGAGAAGTTCACCCTCAAGTTAGTTTGTTTTGATAAAAGCAGAAACATGAAAAAAAAAAGTATTAGCGAATGTTTCATGAAAATCTGTCAAGGATAAGAAAGTTTGGATTGTTAAAATTTAAATTTTGTGAAGTCACGTGCGAGTTGCTTTCCCACAAGTTGTGTACTACCGGTAAATTTTTTTAAAATGTCTACTTTCCCAATAGGATGTATACCATTTGACCTGTTTATTTGATCATCACAGTGGACTTTCCATTTAATCAAACTTGTTACAATGATAATATATGACAGGACAGTTTTTGGTCAAGGCCAAATTGTGACATCTTACGTTTACGTATTATCTTGTGAAATATTTGACCAAACGCCTTCAAACTTGGCACAATGATGAAATATGGCAGGTCTTGGTCAATGAAGTTGTATCACTTTGTCTCTTGGGGTTGGTATTCATGTAGGGACGCGGCCTAGTGTCTACCCCACTTCACCCGGTGTTCCCCCGGTGAATACAACGGATGCTCCCAATGACGCTGCGGCTCAGTGTCTGTATACAGGGACGGAGGAGCAGCAAACGTCTTACTGGTCTGTCGGTCTGCTCTATGCCGGCATCGTCCTCTCAAGAATAGGCGAGTACTACTAGGTGTTCAAAATACCTTTTGATACTTTTGAAAAATGATTGCAAATGAGTTACGACTTAAATGAAGCTCAAATGTACATTGTGCATCACACCTTTCAAGAATAGGCGAGTACTACTAGGCGTTCAAAATACCTTTTGATACTTTTGAAAAATGATTGCAAATGAGTTACGACTTAAATGAAGCTGAAATGTACATTGTGCATCACACCTTTGAAGAATAGGCGAGTACTACTAGGTGTTCAAAATACCTTTTGGTACTTTTGAAAAATGATTGCAAATGAGTTACAACTTAAATGAAGCTGAAATGTACATTGTGCATCACACCTTTCAAGAATAGGCAAGTACTAGGTGTTCAAAGAAAGTGTTGACACTTTTGAGAAATGATTGAAAATAAGCTACAGCTCGATTGAAGCTGAAATGTACATTGTGCATCACATCTGTGAATCCACTAGGAACTGCCACCACAGAGTGTCATTAATAATGCATTATGTTTCTGGCAGAAAATATGGTGTGGGCTGACATGTGTGATGCCCGATGGTCATTGTTGTGTTTTGAATTGAGTTTCTGATACATACACATTTGAATTGATTTGTTGAATTAATTGTCTGATACACACGCATTTTTAAAATCCAAATATGTCCGAAAGTGAAAATATTAACAGGATTAGGACATGAAGAGTAAACAATGAAATGTTGTGAAACATTCTTTGAAAATTGCACCCGCACTATTATGTTTTTAAGCCAAGTCCTACATAATGATGTTCACCTTTGTGTTTCTCTCTCTCTTTAATTTGCTCTGAGGCGCCTTGAGAATCTAGTTAAGATAGAAAGTGCGCTATATAAATTTTATGTATTATTATTATTATTATTATTATTTCCATGTACGCAGGGCTGTGGTCTTACGACCTGGTCACCACACAGCTGATTCAGGAGCACGTTCGGGAGACGGAGCGTGGCGCGTTCAACGGTGTTCAGCGAGCGCTGGAGTGCTCCTTTGACATGCTTCACTTCATCCTGGTGATCGCCCTGCCCTGCCCGGAGACCATGGGCTACCTCATCATCCTCTCCAACATTTTCATCGGCATTGGCGCAGCCAGCTATGCCATCTACTCCTACAAGAGGCGGGGCCATCTCATTCACATGGAGAAGATGGCGCCCTGTTTGAAGAATGGGAGTGTGTGAGGAGTTCCGCTCAACATGCTGCTGCGTAGGATTTTTGTGGATTTCTCATGCAAAAACAGAGATTTTAAAGATCAACACAGACGACATGATGCGATCAGTTATGACACTCTGCAACTGGCAGAAGTCCATGGCCCCGTTGCTTAAAACTTACCATTAATAGTAACTCTGTCATCGATTGTAACTACCATGGGAACACTGCTTGACAGCCGATCAAATTCAAGGTCATTTTTACCTCACCCCCTTAACCAAATCCATGACCAATGTGCAATTGCTGCAAATCGTGTCATGCCTTTTCTTAAATTATTTCTCTTGAAGATGTCTGGCAAGTTTTGAGACATAGTATGCAAAAAAAATTCTTCCATGGCCAGTCAAAACTTGCTCTCAAATAGCCCAGTCAAAATAAGGTTAAAGGGGACGCAACGAATATTGCAAATATGCACCTTAATCTACGCAAAGATCCAAACTTTGTTTTCTTGTAGAGCAACCAGTCTTTCATTCACTCTCTGCTTCAAGCGCAGGTTGTTTAATGTTGATTTTGCATATGGCACGTTTGTTCCACTAATGTATCGATGTTCACAAAATTTCTATGAAATTTGTATTCAACACGAAATAATACTGTAATTTCTTTGTGCAATTAGAGGTTATTTCTTGTGAGATGACTTTATCTCTACACGTGTGTGAGGTTTATTAATGGTATGCTATAGTTCAAAAATTGAAGACGTAAAAATACATTTGGTGCAAAACATATATTTTGTTGGATATTAATTGGTAAAAAAAGGGACAAACTGACTGTTCATTTTCAATCTGTGTATTGGTATTCAATGATATCTGTTATCTATTTTGTATACCTGTATATAAAACTAGTAATGCAAGTTAGCATTAAGTTCATGCTACCATTAGCAGTCGTTTTAAAATATTATGTTTTCAACTATTCTACTAGTACATTTAAAATGCACGGTATGAGGTCAGAGGATAGTTGAGAAAATGGAAAACATTTTTCATAGTACTCTACGTTCTCCACTGAACCTTGGAAGCTAATAGATCCCACAAGGTTCCTCATAATTGTGAAATATTTGTATAATATCTATATTTATACAATATATATTTGCACACAGACAAATGCACTTGATCGTGTTACACTGTATTGCATAATTTGACCCAAAAGTGGCAGGCCTGCTATATGGTAACAGAAACCTAAATTTTGTTTAACTCTTAGCCCGCTTCGTTCGACTCGCGGCACATACAGCGGGCTGCCAAGTTCGACTCAAGTCACATTTGGCGCACAATGCATACGGAACGCATTTAATTGTATTGTGCGCACACACATACAATAGCGACAAACTGCTACCTCCCTTTATAACAATAAGAGGATCAAAGTATCAATAGGCAGGAAGTCTCCCAGGACAGGAAGTCTATTGAGAAGTACCCAGGGTCAATTTCAATACAGGAGTTTAGTTCATTGTTAGCTTATTTTTTTTTGAATGCCCCATTTAAATCTAAATTGCTTGGCTCATTATTCCCATAAAGACATGGGTTTGGTATGTAATGAAAGCTAAAGAACACATCTTTTCTATGAACTAACTTAAGAGAATAACCTTCATTAGGAAATATTGAATATAAGAGGTATAAGTTGGCTTCCAAAACGATAATTTGGAGACAGAATGTAAAGTTATAATTCTCAGAATCTATGATATTATACATGAAAAAAAAATGATACCATTGGCAAGAGTATTAATTTCTCTTAGACTTTGCTACACATTTTTTTTCATCACGACAAACCAATAAAAGGTTATTGCAAGTTGAGTAAGACAGTGCATGCAAAGCCCCTCTGAATGTGGCACCCTGAAATTAATGTGGCACAGGGGAGATAGTGTGTGTGGCGGGCAAAGAGTTAAAAAAAAGAATTTGAACGTTGCGTTTGCATTTTGCACTTAAAAATGTGTGAACTGGTGTGCAAAGACATTTTTGAAAGACTAAAAATGACCTGAATATGCAAAAAGAATTGTATTCAATTTGGAGTATTTTTTAATTTGCGTGCATGTTTTATACGCACTAATGTACACATACGCACTCAATTTGTTTAATGATCTTTATTGCAATCCTTTTGATTTTATTCATTTCAAATTTCATGAACTGTAAATGATCCATTCTAAGAGATATTAAGCTACCTCATTTTCAGTAAATTGCTCGTTGATAATGTCACGACCATGAATGAAAATTTGTTCACATGTGCAATGATGAGATTAAAAAATGACATAAATCATACATGCATACAAATATTAATGAAATAGTATTTTTTTGTGTGGTTTTTGAGATACATGATTTGCATTTTGATTTTATGCTGTGAAGGTGATGATTTAATGCCATCAGAATTGTTATGTCTGCAAAGAACAACTCTTAGACTCCAGACTGGGATTAATCAGAAGTTGGTAGCTGTTATAGTATGTGACGGACTGAAATCACATCTTTTTTTTCTACATCGTTACAAGGTCTGTACCTGCATATCAACCACCACATCGTGTCTTCAATCCGTCTGAATCATACTTCGGTCTGTATTTCCATCACCTTATATCCGCCATTCAATAAGCCGTTTGCTAACTATGTAGTAACACGTAAATATATTCACTCTACTTCGTGATTCAGTTTCAATGGGTAGAACGCATTCCGAATCTATTAGTTCTTGCTACTGGGTCAAACCTCGGGCAAGCATTGGATTACCATTGATAATGTATTGTTTGAACAGCGTGAATAAAATATGCATACATATCAGACATGGTGTACGCCCTGCAACTTTCAAAATAGTATGATCATTGAGAGAGATGAAGATATGAGTAAAGCTTGGCCAACTCGATTTTAATAGATCACAACATGGCAACAATAGGTAACAACATGGTGCATCTTATGTTGTTATCCGCTGCTTGCCCAACAATGTAACATGCGCCATGTTGTTACTTCCCAGATAGCAAAATATCTGGGGCCCATATGCTCTAGATATGGGTTGATCTGGGCCTGGATATGGGCCCCATATGGGCTGCCCATATGGGGAGCATCCGGGCCCACATGGGCCCCATTTGGCCCATCTATATTTTGCACCGTACACCCCATCTGGGGCTCATATGGGCCAAATAGGCCAAAAAAAGGGATGATTGGATAGGCAACATACGAACACATAATCCTTATCCTAATCTCATCCTATCTTATCTTATTCTATCCTATCCTACTCGATCCTATCGTATTCCTCAGTACACTCACTTTCATATAAACACAACAAAAGAAAGTAAGTTCCCCTCCCCAAAAATAATTTGGCAGGACTGTTTCTTAACCTATTGAATAACTTCTGTGCGAAAATCACATTTATCCAATGAGTCATGTATGAATGAGCACATTTTAAAGGCAGAAATGTCATTTTTCAAAAGTCACAAGGGTAACTGTTAATGCCGTTTTAACAGTACATTTTGGCTTTTTTTGTGCGATTTTTAAAGTGTATTCACTGAAACATGACACAAAAATAACTTCTTATGTTTACATAAGAGGTCACGCTACATCTTTGTCAAAATATCCAGAATTTTATTTTTTTCACAAAAATAAAGGGTTTTTAAGTTTCAAACTCAAGAGGGATGTGTATTTGTTGAATTAATTATTTCTGCAAGGCACAACATTACAAAGTGAAGATATAATTGTGGAAACAATTGTTTTAAAATTGCAACATGCTTTATTTTGAAGATTTTGAATAAAAAAATATGATCTCAACCACATCTTACAAAGGTCACATCTAAAACATTTAATTTCATACATTGACCTAAGAGGTACACATAGTGGTTTTGATTATTCTTCAAGATTACTTTCCATAATTGGTCCTTTTTTTAGTATCTTTTGTACCATACATACTAACAATAACCTTACATAATTGTATAATATACTTATAATATATATACTTGTATAATATACTTATGATATACTTATATAATTGTATCATAATATAAACAAATTGGAAGTAATGAAAGAAGTAGTAATAGTAGTACATGTACACTTAGTATTTTGTAGTGCCACTGGAAGACAATACTTGGTATGATCATAATATAACATTCATTAAGACTTGAAAAAAAATATCATTTTTGTGTATATTTTGGAGCATGTTTTGGGGTTATCCATACGTCTATCCTGAATCTGTTTTTAAGGATTTTCTTTAAACTTGATACCTGTATTTATTTTATGAAACCAACAAACTCTGCAAAATTGGGGTCAAATCCGACTAAGGTCAAAGGTCAAAATTGCCAAAAGTGTCTGTCCCGAAACCTTTTATGCAAGGCGGAGGCATATTCATCGACTGCGTGGCAGTCAAATTGCTCTGGCTTTTCTAACAAATAAAATACATGTACACGAAATTGGTGGCATCCTTATACTGAAACCGCATGCCGCATAATCAGAGAGTCCGAAAGACTGAGGGCAGATAATGTATCTACATGATCCTTCGAAATGTGACAATGACACGCTCACACACTGATGACTTCTAAACTAGGATGTGTGTGATGGTATACTCCGTCTCTTAGGCCCTCGGTCTATGGGACCGTTTTAGTCTATCAGACCGTTACCAGGAATTCAATAAAATGCACTGTGAGGCATGCATTGAAAACTACCCTAAACGATGTAATGTAAACTTTGTGGTGTATCTCCCTGAAGAACATGTCTGTGTATGTCATAAGCGACTGTAAAGCATGTACACTGCACTCCCCAGGACTACTCCACCTGCTATAAGCAGTAACCTTGGCAACCAATGAGCATACGAATTGCAAAGTTGCTTATGTAGAGCCAACACGGCATGCCTCGTCTCCTCTAGACTGCCATTGTTATCGATGACGAAATCCGCCTGCTTCTTCTTGGTCTCGAGAGGCACTTGGGCATTTATTCGTTGGAGGGCGCCCTCATTTGTCAGCTGATTGCGCAGCATCAGCCTCTCCAGCTGGGTAGACTCCTCACTGCAAGAGATAGGAATAACTTAGCATGTGTTTAACCCTTCATGTGTCAGATAAACTGCTGTCCTATGTGAATTGTGTGTATTACCTGTGACTAATGTCACATGTGCCACACAAAGGGTTAAAGCGAGGTCTTTACTCTTTGTCCTTAAAATCAAGGGAGCAAAAACATCTCTGAAACTTCTGCGTGAAAATACACCCAGCAAAGCATAAAAATTAGAGTGAAATGTGACTTTTTTATTGGTAAGGCAGAAGCTGCTGTATCATTTTGAGTTATGATAGTAATGCTAGTTTGCTGACAACTTGTACAAAGATTGGTTGAACAATGTAACACAAATCACTGAGTCTCCTTCAAAGACAGGGTAGCCCACTGGTAAAAAATCATGAAACTCAGCAGGATCGTCAGCTCTTTATCCTAATGATAACATGTATGAAATATAACAGCCACAGGTGCACCAACCTGTTCAAGAAAAGTGAAATACTATCCTTCTTTAATCATATTGCTCTGGTCAGTGTGAGATGCGTTCAGCACCAGGCATTGCTTGCATGGAATGCATGCACTATTCAATGATACCCAAGTCAAAAATCAATCAACGTCTACTTTAAGAAGCTCTAGCACTGGTCAAGAATGAGGTAAAAATGTATAACACTCACAAGTAAAACATGACTGCATATTTAGGTTAGCCTGCAGTTGGAAATGAATCAATTCAAACTGCTCAATAAAATTTACTCACCAGTACACCACAACCACATATTTGATGAATTTTTTTAGAGCACTGCCTTCCAAGAGAAGTGGGATGTCTAAGATGACAAACGGATGCCCTGGAGGAAAGAGAGTGGATGAACAGAAAGCCAAACATTAAATGCTGCCTTTTCTCTTTCTTCTCACAGAGAAAGTCCACCTGAGGTCAAGTTGATTTTAATGAAAGCAAAAACATCAGAGAAAGATAGGCGTGAAAGTTTGACGAAAATCCGTCAAAGGATAGGAAAGTTATGATTTGTTTACATTTTGATTTTGTGACGTTACATGCAAGATGCTCTCCCATATTTTTTCTAAAATATGTTGATCTTCTCAAAAGGATATGTACCTTGTTACCTGTGCATTTGGTACATGATTCAACACATATTTTTACACCTCCATTGAAAAGATTTATTCCTTCATCAAACACCCCCAAAAAGGGGAATCAATGGGAAAAATAGTACACAATATATGGGAGAGCATCTTGCATATGACATCACAAAATTAAAACTTGACAAAATCATATCTTTCTTTGCCTTTGACAGATTTTTATTAACCTTCACTAATAATATATTTTAGTTTATTTCAAGTTTTTGTTTTTATTAATTTTATTATTATTAATTTCCCATTATAAGACAGGATGTCCCTTTTGAAGGTCAAAGATAAAATTTTGTAAAAACCATGGAAATAGAAGAATATGTATTAGAACTTCCCTCCCAATAATAAAGCTGGAAAATGATCTGTGGGTTTCGAGGAGGGTTTTGGCTGTTTTATCCAAAACCTATAGCCTGGGGACTGGAGACCACTCCATGATGATCCACTCCAAGGTGCATACCATGAGAGCAATCGTGCGCTGAATGGGACAATACAACAATGAATGTAGACTGTGCTTGCTGCGGTTCAAATGAAATAGTTTTTCACTTTTCCTCAAAATGTTTGTAAAGCAATGACTGTGAAATTTTATACAAGATGAACAAGATGTAATATTTTTTATTAGAAAATTCCCACAGCCTGGAAGCCAAGTTAGAGTGTGAGTTGAATTGCCCAGTTACATACCTGACAGGAAACTCTTGAAAACCTGCCAAAGCATTGTGCGTTGTATGTAGGGATGTGTGCAGCGGTTCAGAACTCTGCGCTTGTCGGTATCACCAAAGATGATCGCGCCAAGCTTGGCTCGGTCCAGAGTCCCATCCTCGAGAAGAACAGACTGGCCAAAATGGCGGACGATCTGTTTCCATGCCGGCTTCCCAGGCTCAACAACTGACCGGTGACCGAGAGAGAAGTGTTCAAATCAATTCATGGTGACTGATGATTGAGCTCAACACAACAGAAGAGAAATAAATTTAATCTAGCTTTGGCCCTTCTGGGTGGTATATGTCATAAAGAAATGGTTTGCAATAATTGGAAATCTCACTTTGCCACATGTAGAACTTGCCATAATTGGCCAAATCAATTTCATAACTCCAATGACAACTTGCCATAATTCAATTACAAGTTGCGATAAATGATAATCACTTAAATGTACTTGGGCTAGGATACACATGCTCACAGCCCTTATTTTGGGCAGTCTGCTAGCCGAAATCACAGAAATAAACAACATCTGACTGAAACATTGGGAGAAAGCTAGGAGAGATGAGATAGGGGAATATGATGAGGGAAGATCCAGCCTTTGAAACGAGAATGCGAGGGGACTGACAAAAGAAATAAAGATGGGGAGTGTTAGGGAAAAAAAGACAGAAGGTGCAAGTCAAAAAAAAAGAAAAAAAAGAAGTGAAAGGTATCAATGGAAGAGGGGGCAGCAATTTAACATCAAAAGCATGAGGGAATTAAATGCAGAGTAAGAAGAAAAAGGGAGAGAAGGGAAAACAATTCTGATGGGGCTCCATCTATCATCACATCTAATAACTTAGTGAACGCTTTAAAACTTCAGAGCAGTTACTAATTGCATATGTTATTCATATTACTAACTTAAAATACCTTCTCTTGCGATCTTATCAGCATCGATAATGACACAGCCTAATTCTTGGAGGATGTCGGAGACTGTGCTTTTCCCAGAAGCAATACCACCTGTAAGTCCGACAAGAAACATGATGGATCGTCAGTCTGGCCGGGGTAGCAATATATCTAGGTGAAGTCAAAAGGAAAGGAGTGCACTGGTAAAAAATAAAATAAGGTAGATTGGTCTATATTTGTTAGTATTCAAGTGTTGTGACTGTGTATAAAGTAAACAACAGTATGCCAACAGTATGCCATTAATTAATACGACTCTTAACTTTCAAAATTTTACAGGACATCAGCCTCGTAAAATTGAGGCATAATGTATGTTATTAAAACAATTAAATGTGAAAAGTTAATATACCTACGAGATAGGTACGCGTATGAGGTTGAGTCCTTGTCCGATATGCATATATATGAGCATGATAGGCGCGTGTTCAATCACACCCGATTATGTACACGCATGACGGTTGCGGAGTACTGCCTATAAAGCGGTACAGTCCACTCGGCGCGCGCGCGCGCGCGCGCGCCGCTCGTTGAAAAGGGGGATCCCCGCTTGAACGTTGTAAACATTGACATGTGCAGGATCGAATAAGCCATTTTCGTAATGTATTCTCAACTTTCCCCAATGGGTGGAACGCACTCTGAATCTATTGGTTATTGAGACAAACCCCCGACGTACACGCTTACGGGGTTACCATTAGAAACGTATTGTTTGAGCGACATGAATACAATTGCATACATAAAATGATATATTGCCTCATTGCATGGGCTCAAAATGAAAAGATGAACTTACCGGGTGCTGTGATTTGCATGCCCCAGTCAATTAAATAAGTTAGATAGGTGTAATATGTGCTTTATACTATCACCTCCGATCAATCAATCAACTTGGAACTTAGTGGCTGAAATACAAATTGCAGACGAGGTCCTGTTTTTGTATCAGGAGGTGATTGGTAGTGTCCTCTTGACACTCGATCCAAAGGTTGCATACTAGAACCGCATATGCTATAATACAGCGATCAGAAGAACATATGCCAACATACATTGTTTTGCCATATGAAGGCACTCTCCGGAGGAGCGGTTCTAATTAGGCTAACACTAGAACCAAAGGCTGACTAGTACTTCACATGTTTACAGAGGATACATACCAGAATTCAACCGTGGTTCGTTGGAAGATGATTTTAATCCAGGTTGTATATTTTTATTGTAAACGAACTCATGTCATGGTTTCAAACTGAAACAGTGAGACACACTCAAAAATTTCCCACATGCCACTTTATGAACGTATTGAGCAACTATTCAACTTTAACCTCAGTTATTAGTTAGTTAGTTAAAGTGTCAAACGATAGTTTTAAGAGCCCCGACAGTTTTTGAATATGGCGCCATCGTGTAAATACCGTGCGTAATATGCCGGTATGATCCCTGATTTCAAATTGAAACTGAAACCCACTCAAAAAGTCATATCTTCCGACTAGCCAACTGTATGACAGCAAAGAGCAACTATTCAGATTTTATACCTCGTATAGATAGTTTGAGTGTCATACGATAGTTTTATAAAAGCCCGAACTTTTTTGGAAAAAGGTCGCGCGGTAAATCCTGTGAATGCCGTGCGTAACATGGCGGTAAGAGCCCTGATTTCAAACTGAAACAGTAAGACACACTCAAAAAGTTCCCACATATGCCACCAATATAGAGTAATAAACGGCAACTATTCAACTTTTTGCTTCATGTCATAAATAGTCTTAAAAGCCCCGCCAATATAAAGGATTGTGGTAATTTTCGGTACATCCTGCATGTTTATGCCATGCGTATCGACTGAAATGCCTGTTTGAGCCCATCAAATTGAAACATTAAATACGGGCCCATTCAAAAGTCCCAACATGTGACCTACTGAGAGTAAAAAGCAACTAAATAAGCTTTCTTCTAATAAAAGTCATTAGTTGCTTTAAAGGGTACAACCGGGCAGAAATTCAACACTTTTATATCTCAAATGAATATAAATAACAAGTTTGATATCCTGAATTTATTTCGACATCGTTGCGAGGAATCACATGTTGCATCCCATATAATAATGTTGAGATCGTTTCTTCTTTTTTGTTTGACCCTTCGGACACCATAATCCCTCTTTTCGCCAATTTCAGCAGCAGCAAGGACTGTGGTTTCAAGGAGCGGAGCGAAATTTCCGGGAGGAGGAGGCTGAAAACACTGACGCCATCACCTGGAACAGCGTTCAAATTCTGTAAAAGGACAGTCTATCTTGACAATTTTGTGTGAAGCAAGTGTGAATCGATAATTAGAAAGAACACAATCAAAAAGGGCAAGAAAAGGGTTCTTAGACATACAAAAATGGCTCCAGTCAATAAAGGAAAAGATGAGGGACCTAAAAGGCCATGCCCGATCATGCAGATGACTTACTGCGAACCGCTCACGCGGGAGCAGTCGATCCCGGGGCTAGCAGATGACCTCCTTAACTCCACGGAAAAGGATAGCACTTCTTGCAACTCTTAAGGAGGCAATTTTAAATAAAGAAGGGGGACCTCAGAGTTGGGCCCAGACTCGGAAGAGACGCAGCTAGGATCAGGATGCCAGTTGCCAGATATGGAGTGTGGAGAAGGAGAGAAAGAAGATGAAGTCCGCAAAGATCGAGCAGGAGCAGGAGCAGGAGGTGGAAAGTGATCGACCACCAAATCCTATAGATAAGGCTATTGAGTACCTCCAAGAGTATCTATGCTGCTTGCTGGGCACTTTCCAGAGTATCACAGAAGGCAAGGAAAGCGGTTATCAGACAGTGCGGCAAGTGAAATGATCAAAACTGCATGAGCCTGAGGTCCGGGCCTGAGGTAAGGAAAAACAAAACCTGAATGAAAAGCCCTGGGGGAAAAATACACAGGGGCTTGGGGCGATTTTGCCCCCGGAATGCTTAAAAGAGCCCTGGAAAATATTAAAAAGAGCCCAAAAAGTTCCCATCGACACAATGTAAAATTGTAGAAAAATTGGCCAATGTGCTCAAAAAGTAGCTCCGCCCCCCCCCCCCCCCAATTTTTGATTAATTCTTTCCCTGATGAATATAGCCAGGTTCTCATGATTGATTGACACTTCTTTATCGATCTCATGTGAAATTAACTTAAACAATTGATATAAAACTCAAAAGTACTGTAGGAATGTAGAGACTAGAGATCAAGCTGGATATTTTGAAATGTCATATCAATACAAGAAATCTTTTATAGGCTTAGATCTATAATTTCATTATTCTAATTTATCATTTGTATATGATCTACATCTAGTACTATCATTTGTATAATTTTCGTAAAATCATATTGATATCACCAATATGAATAACAAGTCTACAAGCCTCCCTTTTTTGTGTAATATTCTGTATCACTCCTACAATACTTATCATTATCATCATCATCATACTTATTTTCATAATTCAATTCTTTCAGCATTTTAAATCCTCCATTATGGGTCATTTTTAACAAGGAGTGTGTAGACATTTATTACAGTTTATCACTTTTGTGTTTTCTCAGATAACAGTAAAACCACAGCTCAAAGCTTTTTAGCAAGAAGTCAACGTGTCTACAATTGCTTAATTTTCCTGGGAGGAAGCCATGGACGAGGCCAACCAAAGTATGCCAGCCACGGTCAACTGTATCTGGGCAATGATGCTACTAAAAAAAAAATGGAGAAAACAAAAGGTACATAAAGTGCTTTCATGTCTCTTTAATCTGTTTACGCCTCATTATTGCAGAAAAGAGCCAATATTTTAAGCCATTAATTGTTTCTGAATTAATCAAATACATTTTTTTCTATCAAAATTTCATGCATATTTATAGTCATCTATAGATGCAAATAAAGAAATACAAAAATTATGGCTTATCAATGTAATCTCTATTTTGTTATCTGAAGCCAAATGCATTACAAATCAGAATATATTCAGATCATTTTCAAGTAAATTTAGAAGATATAAGATGTCATTTTTTTGTGTGTGTATCTTCAGTGACCCTTGCTCGAAAGGCTGGACAAATGCTGTCCACTTCCCTGCATGCCAATTGGGGGAAGTACAAGTTTGTATGGACCTCCCTTGGGATAGAGCTTTGGAAACAATGAGTAAGCAACAAAGTGTTCCAGACATTGAACTACATGGGGGTGTCCCAAGGTGTCTATGCAGCCAAGTACAATGTGGACAAGATTGGAATACAGCATGACCAAGAATTCCTCAAATGGAAAGAATCTCAGGTTTGATCCATATACAACAAACATCAGGGCCAGATTGGAAAGGGGGGGGGGGGGGGGGGGGGGGGCTTTCCACGTACCGTAACAGTAACACCAATATCTTCCCCTTCCCCCTTTTTGTTGCTCCTTTTCTATTGGCTACTCAGCACACCTGCCAAATTTGCCCCTGAATCTGGCCCTGTTTTAATACAAAATAATGAAATATTTAATTTGTATTGATAATTAAGTAAGAATTGTGCCATCAAAGAAAATTAATTCTCATAAAATCTAAAAGATAATAAGTACACGGCTTAGTGCGGCTTACTATATATCACGTGCATTATTTTTTATCTGAATTGTGTGCGATAAACATGCAAATGAGTGGACTAAATATGAATAGTAAAAATCAACTGTGATGTTATTCTGTGATATGATGTTTAGAAGCTTATATTGATTCAATGTTATGAAGATCAGCTTCGATATTATGTTCAAGGAATAGGGAAGCTTAGTCATCAGCAGATATATTAAAAAAATAAAATAATTATAGGCTCTAATTCAAAGTTCATGTTAATGAATACTATTCTTAGTCACTTGTAGCTTATACATTTAAATGTTTGTATGCATTTGTAAATCTCAAGGGAATTTAATTTGTGATGTATATCTTGGAATCCTCAATATTTTATCAGTGCACCATGAAATTACAAGTTATGCTGATTTAAAATCATTTTGATTATGACAACATTGTCTTTTCTTTAATTACCCACCCCCACCAGGAAGAGATCAGGGTTCCGCAAGAAGGGAACAGGAATGAAAGGCCACCAGGCTACGGACTATGCATTGAACACATCCAGGTCGCCTCGCAAGCAAAGCCCCAGAGTGCAGTGCAATCCAACACATTTATGTCACAAACAATGTGTTTTGCTGTCAAAGACCGAGTCCCACAACAGCCATCACAAAGACAAGTTTCAGCCGTAGAACTGGACCCTTATGCCTTTCTCCCATCGCCAGATGTGTTTGAGCGACAAAGAGCAAGGGCCGTCTTCTTGGTCACACGCTTCCTCACAAATGTGACGAAGAAATTGAGCTAAGTAACCATCAAAAAATAACTAGCATAATAAAGAAATGGAAAATGGTGCATCCATAAAAGCAGGTAAGGCTTGACAGTTGAATCCACCAGGTGCACATAAATGATTGCATATACTGTTTGGTACTATAATTGAAACACTGGATCCAACACTGGAGCCAAATACTGAAAAAGGGAGATTGTTGAATCAATTGTCATAAAATGAGAGCAAATGTTTTTTAACTATATTGAATGAAGGAACTTCTTCTGTCCTCGTCAAGTGAAGCAGGATATATGTAGTGATAGGCTTTGCTTCTCCGTCCATCTCTGCCCGCTCCCCCCACCTCTTGCCAAGACGACATGACATCTGAAGGAACTCCCCTCTCTCTCTCTCTCTCTCTATCTTGGTATGGTTCTGTCATGGCTGATGGATCGTGACTTTTGTGGTGGTGCGCCTCCTATGTCGATCTTCTGCGGCTCTGTAGAGGGATGCGATCGGCTGTCCAACCAGGGTATTAATGCAGTCGATCCATCGTGTTTTCATTTTGAAAGAAAAAGAAAATTTGATATTCCTGCTGGATGTAATACATATTCTAATTTTTTTTTGAGGGGTGGGGGTGGGGGGAAATTGCGTTGTCTTTTCTTTTGCTTATCGTGCATATATGATAGCCATAGGTGCCATTTCAAGTGGTCTAAGTACCACCTGAGTGATTCTTGAAACTCTCTGCTCTCAGTCTTTGACAAAATGAAATGGCGTGTATGATATTGTTATGTATGATTTAAATCCATTGGGTTTTCAGCCTCCCAGGTCTTTCCCTTGAAGCACTACCTTCTCCAAATAATCTCCTTGTCGCCTTGCAATGTGACCGAAGTATCTGAGGGCCAGTTAGTTGATTTTATCCAGGAGTAGTTAAGGGCCATCCCCAATGTCCTGTAGGACACTCTCATTAGTCCTTCTTACAGCCCAAGGAATCCTAAGCATCCTTCGCCAACACCACAGTTCAAAAGGTGTTGATCCTGCTGCAGTCATCCTTGGTCAGTAACAATGTTTAAACACCCATATGTCACAAATGGGGAAGACGAGTGCTGCAACAATGCCACAGAGCACACTCCTAGGTCTCTCCATTTGGTCACCTTGGTGATCATCAGGCTCTTCAGGGGAGTGATTGCCAAGTCATTTGCTTCCCTGCCCATCAGGTTAGCTTCAACATTGTTGTTCTTGCCATGGCTAGTTGCCTTCTGACCTCTTCCTTACATCCACCCTCCTGTGTAATCATTGCTCCTAAGAATTTAAACTGACCTTTTCAACTTCCTGTCCATCTTTACTTAAGGGCTTTGTTGACTCCTCTTCTCCAATAACCATCAACTTGGTCTTGGCAACATTTAGGACTAAACCCAGAGCTTTACTCTCATTCTTAACTGTTTTGAAACATTACTGTCAGCTCATCCAATGCATGACAAAATCAAAATCAATGATGTTGACACCCAGACCAAAGGCCACTGTCAGTGTAATGCGCAGTATCCTACTTTTGCTGTCTGCAAACTCTTCAGTATGGTGATGTCCTCGGGGGGAGTCACAAGGTATGCCCAAATGAGTGGGCCATTTGGAAGGGAACTTGATGCGCTATTTACTGGAGCAGGCATTGTCGACATGGGTGAGACTAATTGAAGTAAAAAAGCAGATTTTTATGACAAAGACTTTCAACACTTCACTAAAGAATATCAACATCATGCCCTCTTTGGCTGTATTCCTGGTAGACAGAGCTCCCTTAAAATTAATGGAAGTTGGGATATTCAAAATCATTAGAAATTGGGCCAGGAATGAAAAAAAGTCTCTAAAAAAAAATGAACATGTGGCAAAAAAATATCTGACTTTATCATGTCTAAAGAATCGTGAGCAAAGAGTCACTTGTGATCACAAACTGAGCAACATAAGCTGTCACCAGCACACTGGATGCTTCCATGCATTTCCTTGATGGTGAGATACTGAAGGATGGATAGCCTGAAGCACTTCCTCTTCTCCAGTGCTGCGTGGATGACGTCAATGAAGTGCTGGTCTGTCCTCCTGGAGTTCAGCGAAGCGGGATAGATGTACAGATTGGCCTTGCTTCTCCTTCCATCTGCGCGCCCGCTCTCCCCACCTCTTGCTAAGATGACATCACATCTGAAGGAACTCCCTCTCTCCCTTGGTACGGTTCCATCATGGCTGACAGGTCGTAACTTTTGTGATGATGTGTCATCTACGTCGATCTTCTTTGATTCTTTGATAGAATGTATATCTCTTGCTAGTTCTCACAAACTATGTAATGTAGCCTACATGAGCTGTCACCAGCACACTGGATGTTCCAACACATTTCCTTGACTGTCAGACATTCAAGGATTGATTGCCTGGAGTATTTCCTCTTTTCCAATGCCGCATGGATCACATTGATGAAATCTTGATCCGTCCTCCTGGGGTCAAGTGAAGCAGGATATATGTACAGATAGGCCTTGCTTCTCCTTCCATCTCTGCCCACTTTCCCCACCTCTTGTCAATATGACATGATGTCTAGAGGAGCTTCCCAATGCAAGACAAACTGAACATCGTGGATGTTCACCCCCAGACCAAAGGCCACTGTCGCCACGACGCACCGTATCATACTGTTGCTCTCCGCAAACTCCTCAGTGATGTTGCACTGGCTTGAGGTGGCTGAGCTGCCGTGGAACATCTCGCAGAGTGTGCTCCCTGAAGGCTTGCATCCCAGTTCCATCGTGATCCAGGCCCATATTTCAGCTACATGGTTGATGTTGCTATAAGAAGAGAAATTAATGATAAGAGCTAGTATATTTCTAGGATCAGAATTATGGATATTAATCTTGGATGACACTTCTGAAATCTAATTGGTTATAGTAGTTATTATATAGCTTGAATCACATTTTATTTTCTGCAATTTGTAAGTATACATGTTGAAAAAAAATAGAAAAATTGACATTATTCCTCCTGGATGCCATACATAATCTGAAAAAAAAGCAGTTTGCAAATTGCATTCTCTTTTGCTTGCCGTGGTGGCCATAGTTGTCAGTTCTTGGTGGCATTTCAAGTGGTCTAAGTACCAGCTGAGTGATTCTTGAAACTCTCAGTCTTTGACACATTCAGATGAATGATAGCCCTGATGACGGAATGAAATTACGTGTATGATATTGTTATGTGTGATTTAAATCCACTGGGTTTTCAGTCTCCCAGGTCGGCACATTCCTTCAATTTTTCCTTGAAGCACTTGCTCCAAAGATTCTTCTCGTTGCCTTGCAATGTGACCGAAGTATCTAAGGGCCCATTGATTGATTTTATCCAAGAGGAGTCTTGGGTCTGTTTCAATGTCCTGTACGACACTCTCTTTAGTCCTTCTTACAGCCCAAGGAATCCTGCTGGATTGCCTGTACCATTTTCTCTTTTCCAATGCTGTATGGATCACATTGAAGAAATCTTGATCTGTCCTCCTGGAGTCAAGTGAAGCGGGATATATGTACAGATAGGCCTTGCTTCTCCTTCCATATCTGCCCACTTTCCCCACCTCTTGTCAATATGACATGATGTCTGGAGGAGCTCCCCAGTGCAAGACAAACTGAACATCGTGGATGTTCACCCCCAGACCAAAGGCCACTGTCGCCACGACGCACCGTATCATACTGTTGCTCTCCGCAAACTCCTCAGTGATGTTGCACTGGCTTGAGGTGGCTGAGCTGCCATGGAACATCTCGCAGAGTGTGCTCCCTGAAGGCTTGCATCCCAGTTCCATCGTGATCCAGGCCCATATTTCAGCTACATGGTTGATGTTGCTATAAGAAAAGAAATTAATGATTAGAGCTAGTATATTTCTAGGATCAGAATTGTGGATATTAATCTTGGATGACACTTCTGAAATCTAATTGGTTATAGTAGTTATTATCTAGCTGGAATCACATTTTGATTTCTGCAAATTTTATATATACATGTTGAAAGAAATAGAAAAATTGACATTATTCCTGCTGGATGTCATATATAATCTGAAAAAAAAATAGTTTGCAAATTGCATTTTCTTTTGCTTGCTGTGATGGCCATAGTTGTCAGTTCTTGGTGGCAATTCAACTCTTCTAAGTACCAGCTGAGTGATTCTTGAAACTCTCTGCTCTCAGTTTTTGACACATTCAGATGAATGATAGGCCTGATGACAAAATGAAATTACGTGTATGATATTGTTATGTGTGATTTAAATCCATTGGCATTTTTAGTCTCCCAGGTCTGCGTATTCCTTCAATTTTCCCTTGAAGCACTTTCTCCGAATAATCTTGTTGCCTTGCAATGTGACCGAAGTATCTAAGGGCCCATTGATTGATTTTATCCAAGAGGAGTCTTGGGTCTGTTCCAATGTCCTGTAGGACACTCTCTTTAGTCCTTCTTACAGCCCAAGGAATCCTGCTGGATTGCCTGTACCATTTTCTCTTTTCCAATGCTGCATGGATCACATTGAAGAAATCTTGATCTGTCCTCCTGGAGTCAAGTGAAGCGGGATATATGTACAGATAGGCCTTGCTTCTCCTTCCATATCTGCTGGCGTTTCCCACCTCTTGCCAATATTACATGATGTCTGGAGGAGCTCCCCAATGCAAGACAAACTGAACATCGTGGATGTTCACCCCCAGACCAAAGGCCACTGTCGCCACGACGCATCGTATCATACTGTTGCGCTCCGCAAACTCCTCAGTGATGTTGCACTGGCTTGAGGTGGCTGAGCTGCCATGGAACATCTCGCAGAGTGTGCTCCCTGAAGGCTTGCATCCCAGTTCCATCGTGATCCTGGCCCATATTTGAGCTACATGGTGGATGTTGCTATAAGAAAAGAAATTAATGATTAGAGCTAGTATATTTCTAGGATCAGAATTGTGGATATTAATCTTGAATGACACTTCTGAAATCTAATTGGTTATAGTAGTTATTATCTAGCTTGAATCACATTTTAATTTCTGCAATTTGTATGTGTACATGTTGAAAGAAATAGAAAAAATTGACATTATTCCTGCTGGATGTCATACATAATCTGAAAAAAAAATAGTTTGCAAATTGCATTTTCTTTTGCTTGCCGTAATGGCCATAGTTGTCAGTTCTTGGTGGCATTTCAACTGGTGTAAGTACCAGCTGAGTGATTCTTGAAACTCTCTGTCTTTGACACATTCAGATGAATGGGTTTTCGGTCTCCCAGGTCTGCGCATTCCTTCCTTCAAGTACCAGCTGAGTGGTTCTTGAAACTCTCAGTCTTTGACACATTCAGATGAATGTTGTGCCTGATGACAAAATGAAATGGCGCTTATGATATTGTTATGTGTGATTTAAATCCACTGGGTTTTCAGTCTCCCAGGTCTGCACATTCCTTCAATTTTCCCTTGAAGCACTTTCTCCAAATAATCTCCTTGTTGCCTTGCAATGTGACTGAAGTATCTGAGGGCCAGTTAGTTGATTTTATCCAGGAGTCTAGGGCCTGTTCCAATGTCCTGTAGGACACTCTCATTAGTCCTTCTTACAGCCCATGGAATCCTGGATTTCCTGGAGCATTGTCTCTTTTTCAATGCCGCATGGATCACATTGATGACATCTTGATCCGTCCTCCTGGAGTCAAGTGAAGCGGGATATATGTACAGATAGGCCTTGCTTCTCCTTCCATCTCTGCCCGCGTTCCCCACCTCTTGCCAATATGACATGATGTCTGGATGAGCTCCCCAATGCAAGACAAACTGAACATCGTGGATGTTCACCCCCAGACCAAAGGCCATTGTTGCCACGACGCATCGTATCATACTGTTGCTCTCCGCAAACTCCTCAGTGATATTGCACTGGCTTGAGGTGGCTGAGCTGCCGTGGAACATCTCGCAGAGTGTGCTCCCTGAAGGCTTGCATCCCAGTTCCATCATGATCCAGGCCCATATTTCAGCTACATGGTTGATGTTGCTATAAGAAAAGAAATTAGTGATAAGAGCCAGTATATTATTAGGGCAGGAATTGTGGATGTCAATCTTCGATGACACTTCTTAAAGGATGGATAGCCTGAAGCACTTCCTCTTCTCCAATGCTGCGTAGATGACATCGATGAAGTGTTGGTCTGTCCTCCTGGAGTCCAGCGAAGTGGGATGGATGCACAGATTGGCCTTGCTTCTCCTTCCATCTGCGCGCCCGCTCTCCCCACCTCTTGCCAAGATGACATCACATTGGAAGGAACTCCCTCTCTCCCTTGGTACGGTTCCATCTGGCTGACAGCTCGTGACTTTTGTGATGATGCGTCATCTACGTAAATCTTCTTTGATTCTTTGATAGAAAGTATATTTCTTGCTAGTTCTCACAAACTATGCGACGTACATGAGCTGTCTCCAGCACACTGGATGTTCCAACACATTTCCTTGACTGTCAGACATTCAAGGATTGATTGCCTGTAGCATTTTTCTCTTTTCCAATGCTGCATGGATCACATTGAAGAAATCTTGATCTGTCCTCCTGGAGTCAAGTGAAGCGGGATATATGTACAGATAGGCCTTGCTTCTCCTTCCATCTCTGCCCACTTTCCCCACCTCTTGCCAATATGACATGATGTCTGGAGGAGCTCCCCAATGCAAGACAAACTGAACATCGTGGATGTTCACCCCCAGACCAAAGGCCACTGTCGCCATGACGCACCATATCATACTGTTGCTCTCTGCAAACTCCTCAGTGATGTTGCACTGGCTTGAGGTGGCTGAGCTGCCATGGAACATCTCGCAGAGTGTGCTCCCTGAAGGCTTGCATCCCAATTCCATCGTGATCCTGGCCCATATGTCAGCTACATGGTTGATGTTGCTATCAGAAAAGAAATTAATGATTAGAGCTAGTATATTTCTAGGATCAGAATTGTGGATATTAATCTTGGATGACAATTCTGAAATCTAATTGGTTATAGTAGTTATTATCTAGCTTGAATCACATTTTAATTTCTGCAATCTTTATATATACATGTTGAAAGAAATAGAAAAATCATTATTCCTGCTCGATGTCATACATAATCTGAAAAAAAAAATAGTTTGCAAATTGCATTTTCTTTTGCTTGCTGTGATGGCCATAGTTGTCAGTTCTTGGTGGCAATTCAACTCTTCTAAGTACCAGCTGAGTGATTCTTGAAACTCTCTGCTCTCAGTTTTTGACACATTCAGATGAATGATAGGCCTGATGACAAAATGAAATTACGTGTATGATATTGTTATGTGTGATTTAAATCCATTAGGTTTTTCGGTCTCCCAGGTCTGCACATTCCTTCAATTTTCCCTTGAAGCACTACCTTCTCCAAATAATCTCCTTGTTGCCTTGCAATGTAACCGAAATATCTGAGGGCCAGTTAGTTGATTTTATCCAGGAGTCTAGGGCCTGTTCCAATGTCCTGTAGGACACTCTCATTAGTCCTTCTTACAGCCCAAGGAATCCTGGATTGCCTGGAGCATTGTCTCTTTTCCAATGCCGCATGGATCACATTGATGAAATCTTGATCCGTCCTCCTGGAGTCAAGTGAAGCGGGATATATGTACAGATAGGCCTTGCTTCTCCTTCCATCTCTGCAAGCTTTCCCCACCTCTTGCCAATATTACATGATGTCTGGAGGAGCTCCCCAATGCAAGACAAACTGAACATCGTGGATGTTCACCCCCAGACCAAAGGCCACTGTCGCCACGACGCACCGTATCATACTGTTGCTCTCCGCAAACTCCTCAGTGATGTTGCACTGGCTTGAGGTGGCTGAGCTGCCGTGGAACATCTCGCAGAGTGTGCTCCTTGAAGGCTTGCATCCCAGTTCCATCGTGATCCAGGCTCATATGTCAGCTACATGGTTGATGTTGCTATAAGAAAAGAAATTAATGATTAGAGCTAGTATATTTCTAGGATCAGAATTGTGGATATTAATCTTGGATGACACTTCTGAAATCTAATTGGTTATAGAAGTTATTATCTAGCTGGAATCACATTTTAATTTCTGCAATTTTTATATATACATGTTGAAAGAAATAGAAAAATTAACATTATTCCTGCTCGATGTCATACATAATCTGAAAAAAAAAATAGTTTGCAAATTGCATTTTCTTTTGCTTGCCGTGATGGCCATAGGTGTCAGTTCTCGGTGGCATTTCAACTCTTCTAAGTACCAGCTGAGTGATTCTTGAAACTCTCTGCTCTCAGTTTTTGACACATTCAGATGAATGATAAGCCTGATGACAAAATGAAATTACGTGTATGATATTGTTATGTGTGATTTAAATCCATTAGGTTTTTCGGTCTCCCAGGTCTGCACATTCCTTCAATTTTCCCTTGAAGCACTTTCTCCAAATAATCTCCTTGTCACCTTGCAATGTGACCGAAGTATCTGAGGGCCAGTTGGTTGATTTTATCCAGGAGTCTAGGGCCTGCTCCAATGTCCTGTAGGACACTCTCACTAGTCCTTCAGGCAGTCCAAGGAATCCTCATCATCCTCTGCCAACACCACAGTTCAAAAGTGTTGATCCTGCTGCAGTCATCCTTGGTCAACAACAACGTTTAACACCCACATGTCGCAATAGGGAAGACGAGTGCTTGCACCAAGCACGTTTTAGTATACGTTATTATAACAACCCCTGTCTCTTCAAATCTTGGTTAGCTTCAACATTGTTGTCTACAACTTGTTATATATACGACAAAGTTTTATGCAGGAAAAAGAGGCAAATACCTTCTGCTTTATTACAATGTCTTACAAATGAAAGTAACTTAAAGATCTGATGAGAGTTCAGATCTAATTATCCATTGGGTCCTTCAATATCACTTCGACTTCTGTCTTTCTTCGGCAACAATGCCACAGAGCACACTCCTAGGTCTCTCCATTTGGTCACCTTGGTGATCATTAGGCTCTTCAGGGGAGTGATTGCCAAAGTCATTTGGTTCCCAGCCCATCAGGTTAGCTTCAACATTGTTGTTCTTGCCATGGCTAGTTGCCTTCTCACCCCTTCCTTACATCCACCCTCCTGTGTAATCACTGCTCCTAAGAATTTAAACTGACTGACCTTTTCAACTTGCTATCCGTCTTTACTCAAGGGCTCTGTTGACTCCTCTTCTCCAATTACCATCAACTTGGTCTATGCTCTAACATTTCTAAAGAATCATGAAGAGTTGCTAGTGCTCACAAACTGTGCAACATGAGCTGTCACCAGCACACTGGATGTTCCCACGCATTTCCTGGACCGTCAGACATTCAAGGATTGATAGCCTGAAGCACTTCCTCTTTTCCAATGCTGCATGGATTACATTGATGAAGTGTTGGTCCATCCTCCTCGAGTCAAGTGAAGCAGGATATATGTACAGTTAGGCCTTGCTTCTCCTTCCATCTCTGCCCACTTTTCTCACCTCTTGTCAATATGACATGATGTCTGGAGGAGCTCCCCAATGTAAGACAAACTGAACATCATGGATGTTCACCCCCAGACCAAAGGCCACTGTCGCCACGAAGCACCGTATCATACTGTTGCTCTCCGCAAACTCCTCAGTGATGTTGCACTGGCTTGAGGCGGCTGAGCTGCCTTGGAACATCTCACCGAGTGTGCTCCCTGAAGGCTTGCGTCCTAGTTCCATCGTGATCCTGGCCCATATTTCAGCTACATGGTTGATGTTGCCATAAGAAAAGAAATTAATGATAAGAGCTAGTATATTATTAGGGCAGGAATTATGGATATTAATCTTGGATGACACTTCTGAAAGGATGGATAGCATGAAGCACTTCCTCTTCTCCAATACTGCGTGGATGACATCAATGAAGTGTTGGTCTGTCCTCCTGGAGTCCAGCGAAGTGGGATGGATGTACAGATTGGCCTTGCTTCTCCTTCCATCTCTGCCTGCTCTCCCCACCTCTTGCCAAGATCACATCACATCTGAAGGAACTCTCTCTCTCTCTTGGTAAGGTTCCATCTGGCTGACAGTTCGTGACTTTTGTGATGATGTGTCATCTACGTCGATCTTCTTTGATTCTTTTATAGAAGGTATATCTCTTGTTAGTCCTCACAAACTATGCAACATACATGAGCTGTCACCACCACTGTGGATGTTCCCACACATTTCCTTGACTGTCAGACATTCAATGATTGATAGCCTGAAGCACTTCCTCTTTTCCAATGCCGCATGGATTACATTGATGATGTGTTGGTCCGTCCTCCTTGAGTCAAATGAAGTGGAGTAGATGTACAGATAGGGCTTGCTTCTCCTTCCTTCTCTGCCCGCTTTTCCCACCTCTTGCCAATATGACATGATGTCTGGACGAGCTCCCCAATGCAAGACAAACTGAACATCGTGGATGTTCACCCCCAGACCAAAGGCCACTGTCGCCACGACGCTCCATATCATACTGTTGCTCTCTGCAAACTCCTCAGTGATGTTGCACTGGCTTGAGGTGGCTGAGCTGCCGTGGAACATCTCGCAGAGTGTGCTCCCTGGAGGCTTGCATCCCAGTTCCATCGTGATCCAGGCCCATATTTGAGCTACATGGTTGATGTTGCTATAAGAAAAGAAATTAATGATTAGAGCTAGTATATTTCTAGGATCAGAATTGTGGATATTAATCTTGGATGACACTTTTGAAATCTAATTGGTAATAGTAGTTATTATCTAGCTTGAATCACATTTTAATTTCTGCAATTTGTATGTATACATGTTGAAAGAAATAGAAAAATTGACATTATTCCTGCTGGATGTCATAAATAATCTGAAAAAAAAATAGTTTGCAAATTGCATTTTCTTGTGCTTGCCATGATGGCCATAAGTGTGTCAGTTCTTAGTGGTATTTCAACTGGTATAAGTACCAGCTGAGTGATTCTTGAAACTCTCTGCTCTCAGTCTTTGACACATTCAGATGAATGATAGGCCTGATAACAAAATGAAATGGCGCGTACGATATTATTATGTGTGATTTAAATCCATTGGGTGTTCAGTCTGCAAGGTCATGCGCATTCCTTCAATTTTTCCTTGAAGCACTTTCTCCAAATAATCTCCTTGATGCCTTGCAATGTGATCCAAGTATCTAAGGGCCCATTGATTGATTTTACCCAAGAGGAGTCTTGGGTCAGTTCCAATGTCCTGTAGGACACTCTCATTAGTCCTTCTTACAGCCCAAGGAATCCTGGATTGCCTGGACCATTTTCTCTTTTCCAATGCTGCATGGATTACATTGATGAAATCTTGATCCGTCCTCTTGGATTCAAGTGAAGCGGGATATATGTACAGATAAGCCTTGCTTCTCCTTCCATCTCTGCCCACTTTCCCCACCTCTTGCGAAGATGACATCACATCTGAAGGAACTCCCTCTCTCCCTTGGTACGGTTCCATCATGGCTGACAGGTCGTAACTTTTGTGATGATGCGTCATCTATGCGATCTTCTTTGATTCTTTGATAGAATGTATATCTCTTGCTAGTTCTCACAAAGTATGTAATGTAGCCTACATGAGCTGTCACCAGCACACTGGATGTTCCAACACATTTCCTTGACTGTCAGACATTCAAGGATTGATTGCCTGTAGTATTTCCTCTTTTCCAATGCTGCATGGATCACATTGATGAAATCTTGATCTGTCCTCCTGGAGTCAAGTGAAGCGGGATATATGTACAGATAAGCCTTGCTTCTCCTTCCATCTCTGCCCACTTTCCCCACCTCTTGCCAATATGACATGATGTCTGGAGGAGCTCCCCAATGCAAGACAAACTGAACATCGTGGATGTTCACCCCCAGACCAAAGGCCACTGTCGCCACGACGCACCATATCATACTGTTGCTCTCTGCAAACTCCTCAGTGATGTTGCACTGGCTTGAGGTGGCTGAGCTGCCGTGGAACATCTCGCAGAGTGTGCTCCCTGAAGGCTTGCATCCCAGTTCCATCGTGATCCAGGCCCATATTTCAGCTACATGGTTGATGTTGCTATAAGAAAAGAAATTAATGATAAGAGCTAGTATATTTCTAGGATCAGAATTGTGGATATTAATCTTGGATGACACTTCTGAAATCTAATTGGTTATAGTAGTTATTATATAGCTTGAATCACATTTTATTTTCTGCAATTTGTATGTATACATGTTGAAAAAAAATAGAAAAATTGACATTATTCCTGCTGGATGTCACACATAATCTGAAAAAAAAGCAGTTTGCAAATTGCATTTTCTTTTGCTTGCCGTAATGGCCATAGGTGTCAGTTCTTGGTGGCATTTCAAGTGGTCTAAGTACCAGCTGAGTGATTCTTGAAACTCTCAGTCTTTGACACATTCAGATGAATGATTGGCCTGATGACGTAATGAAATTACGTGTGTGATATTGTTATGTGTGATTTAAATCCATTGGGTTTTCAGTCTCCCAGGTCTGCACATTCCTTCAATTTTTCCTTGAAGCACTTGCTCCAAACATTCTCCTCGTTGCCTTACAATGTGACCAAAGTATCTAAGGGCCCATTGATTGATTTTATCCAAGAGGAGTCTTGGGTCTGTTTCAATGTCCTGTAGGACACTCTCTTTAGTCCTTCTTACAGCCCAAGGAATCCTGCTGGATTGCCTGTACCATTTCCTCTTTTCCAATGCTGCATGGATCACATTGAAGAAATCTTGATCTGTCCTCCTTGAGTCAAGTGATGCGGGATATATGTACAGATAAGCCTTGCTTCTCCTTCCATCTCTGCCCACTTTCCCCACCTGTTGTCAATATTACATGATGTCTGGAGGAGCTCCCCAGTGCAAGACAAACTGAACATCGTGGATGTTCACCCCCAGACCAAAGGCCACTGTCGCCATGACGCACCGTATCATACTGTTGCTCTACGCAAACTCCTCAGTGATGTTGCACTGGCTTGAGGTGGCTGAGCTGCCGTGGAACATCTCGCAGAGTGTGCTCCCTGAAGGCTTGCATCCCAGTTCCATCATGATCCAGGCCCATATTTCAGCTACATGGTTGATGTTGCTATAAGAAAAGATATTAATGATAAGACTAGTATATTACTAGCCCAGGAATTGTGGATATCAATCTTGGATGACACTTCTGAAATCAAGGATTCATTTCTTTCTCAGGAGAGATGTCATTTTTTCCTTGACCCTAAAAAGACTGGGAGGATCTAAATATGATTTCTTGTACTAGAATGTCTAATTGTAATCACTTGTTTTGATTGCTTTTATCATCAGTGTCGTGTTATGTTTGTGGTACATAGCCTCATTCAGTATAGAGACTCTTGCCCCTACGTCCACAAGGAGATCAACCGGCATCGCGTTGAGCTTCACTGTGCATTCCTTGAACCGTCCGCTTGTTGGACCATTCACCGCGTAGACAGTTTGTGAAGATGCATAGCTCGTTTGCTCATGCTCGCCGATATCGTCGGTTGTGTCCTTAATGTGTCGTACCGCATTCTGTGTCTTACGGGTGGCACGGCATACTGGTGAAAAATGGTTTGGCTTCCCACACGAATGACAGGTTTTCCCGTAAGCGGGGCATGCTGTCCTTTTTTTGAGTGGGTGTGTACCCCCACAGTTCCCACATGCTTTGTTGTGGGGGAAGGCACGGGAATGTTGCGGCTTGCGACCTTGTGGTGGGCCCTGCAGGCGCTGGGTGTGCTTGCCCTGAGTGGAGCGATTGATGGCTTGAACTCGGTCTGCTGACTGTACACCAGTATTAGAGTGACTGTTTGAATTTGACAGAGTTTTTGAGTCGATCATAGCTGATTCTAAGTTCACTGCAAGTATGGTTGCTTTTTCTAGGGTTAGAGTCCGGGGTTAGAGTATCATCCTCCATTAACAAACGCTCACGTAAGCGAGGGATGCTTGTTTTCTCGATGAGCTGATCTCGTATCATCTCTTCTTTAAGTGTACCGAACTTGCAAGAAGAAGCTTACTCACCCAAGGCGGCAATATAGTGCTCGACTGGCTCCCCGTGTCCTTGATGGGCACACTGGCGAAATCGGTAACGCTCGATCATCATGCTCTTCTTTGGTCCGAAGTACCCCTCCAGGCCTTTCACCGCTTCGTCAAACTTTGTGTGCGGGTGGCCCCCGGCGTCCGTGAGCTGCTCAAGCACTCGCTGTCCCTCAGTACCCAGACAATGGGCGAGGATTGCCTGTTTACGTTCGGGGCTTTCGGAGTTCATGGCCGTGGCGAGAAGATAGGTTTTGATACTCGAAATCCATCGATCCCACGGCACTTGAGGCTCCCCAGGAGTGTTGAGGAAAGGCGTTGGGGCCGGTAGGTTCAAACTAGTGGCCGTCCTCGTCTCCAAATGTTATGTTTGATAATGAAATAAACTAGTCATTTCAGATGATCGTTGAAGGTTGAGTGTGTGTGTTTATTTCACGTGGAGTACTGACGTTGAGTCAACGTTGTGCATGCATGGCACATTACATAAAGGGGTTGACGCCCTCATTGTTTGCTAACAGTTTAATCAGATACAACTTGTCGAACTTGTTTCTTTTTCATTAGGAGGTATATTGTAGCGTTATCTGGCTCTTTAGCTATGTTGTCTCTATTCTTTCCATAGGCTATACGTCAAAGAGTGAAAAGGTATAATTATTCTTATGATTTTCTTAACTTAATGTACCTAACCACCTTATAATATCTATTCTTTGGCTATGTTGTCTCTGTTCTTTCCGTAGGCTATATATCAAAGAGTGGAGTGGGATAATTATTCTTATGATTTTCTTAACTGAATGTACTGAATCTTATGATATCTATTATTTGGCTATGTTGTCTCTGTTCTTTCCATAGGCTATACATCAAAGAGTGGAGTGGGATAATTATTCTTATGATTTTCTTAACTTAATGTACCAAATCTTATGATACATGTATCTATTATTTGGCTATGTTGTCAGTGTTCTTTCCATAGGCTTTACTTCAAATAGTTGAGTACATGTAGCATGATTATTCTTATGATTTCCTTAACTGAATGTACCTAACCTTATATCTACTCTTTTACTCTTCTATGTAAATTTTTTGGTAAAAAGAGAAAATCTCACAAAATGACCAAATTGTGCGGCTATTTTTTTTTTTGGAACCTGTGTGGAATTTTGGCTGTTTTTTTATGCTGGCACGTTTCAGGTGAAGCATGGCATCAGTTGCCGTGGCTGTCAGAAGCATGATGGGGCAACTGAGAACACTTCTGTGCCGCTCTACTCTCACGTAGTCTGGCCTGAATGTCTTGTCCCAAAGATGGAGGAATTGAGTATCATCAATGAATATAAGTCATATCAAATGCATGTTAGCATTTTATTCTAATAGCTTGAATGAGGCAATTAAGAATGCTTCTTCGCCATTCCACTCTGAGGTAATCTGGTCTGAATGTCTTGTCCCAAAGATGGCGGAATTGAAATGATAGAGTATCATCAATGAATATAAGTTATATCAAATACATGTTAGGATCTTATTCTATTAGTTCTTGAATGGGCAACTAATGATTCTTAGCCTTTCCACTCTGAGGTAATCTAGTCTGAATGTCTTGTCCTAAAAGTGGAGGAATTGAAATGATTGAGTATCATCAATGAATATTATGTCAAATCAAATGCATGTTAGCATCTTAAGTTCTTGTATGGGGCAACTAAGAATGCTTCTTAGCCATTCCACTCTCACATAGTCCGGCCTGAATGTCTTGTCTCAAAGATGGAGAAATTGAAATGATTGAGTATCATCAATGAATATTATGTCAAATCAAATGCATGTTAGCATCTTAATCTAAAAGTTCTTGTATGGGGCAACTTAGAATGCTTCTTAGCCATTCACTCCGAGGTAATCTGGTCTGAATGTCTTGTCCCAAAAAATAAAGGAATTGAAGAGGATCATCAATAAATATACATACTGGTAAGTCATATGAAATGCATGTAAGCATCTCAGTTTTGTCTCTCCTGAACGAAGTTGAGAGTTCAAATCCAATTGTCCATTGACACCTTCAATATCTCTTCGACTCATTTCTTTCTTCAGCAACAATGCCACAGAGCACACTCCTAGGTCTCTCCATTTGGTCACCTGGGTGATCCTCAGGCTCTTGAGGGGAGTTTGGTCTGTGCTGTGAGTGTGGTATCGGCTCTAGGACGTGCTCTTTGCATTGATACGTTACTCTGGCACTTGAAAAAGCCAGGTCTGGATTATGACTTCTCCTCCATCAACAGCTGTGGAAGGAGGAAGGGAGCTTGGCATCATGGATTAGCTTGGTCTACCTCTGCCCATTCCTCTAGGAGATCGCCATCTCCATTACTTGCTTGGATGGTAGCCCCATGAGGTGCTGTGGCTGTCGAAGTTCCCAAAGATATCATTCACCCCGCTTGTAACTGAGTGCTTTTGGTTCTTTAAAGGCAAACAGAGACCCTGGTGGTTTGTATACCGGGGTCACTGCTTGTCTCCCAAGGTTCATGGTGAGGATTTCTACGTTTTCCCTTTCAGACATCGAGGTCTTGCCAATGATATCATGATTTTTAAGAAAGAGAGCACTGCCATATTTATCATGTGGCCTTTCAGTTCCTAACATCATTCCAGGGATCTTAGGCCGGTTCTGTTGTTGACCTCTGTGAGTTTCTTGTAGGCATAATATTAGGCAGTCATCATCCGAGCAGAGCTTCCCAATAAAAGAAAGAGTTCAAGTTTATTCAAACCAATCAATCAAGAAAACAACATTTTAACAATTAATTGACAAAGAAAGAACATGATGGGTTTGGGACCCCGGAGAAAGCAGAGCTTGTGATAGGGGCCCCTTACAAGGTACAGTATAAACACAAAATATAAAACGAATGGCATATTTACAATGATAAAGAAGGAGTAAAAATTGGAATACAAGAAAATTTAAGATCATGCACACACACGCACACGCCGCAAACACATAGACATACATGGCTTTCCATTATTTACTTTAACTTGTTTTGTAAATTCTCAAAAAGATATTTTTTCACATGAAAGTTTAAATTTAGACAGTGTTGGACTGGACCTGATGTTTTGTGGAATTGTTCCATTCTTTTATGCAGACAACTACAAAAGAGTTTTAAGCAGTTTGAGTCCTTGCTATAGAGGTTGATGGATTTTGATTTCTTTGACGTGTGTTGTACTGATGAACAATAGAATTTATGATAAACACATTTTTTAAAAATGATGAGAGCCCCTCAGTGATGGACATCCCTGTCATCGTCCGTCCTGAAAAGGACGTAAGCTTCCGGATAGACATTTAGTGAAAACTATCTTTACTTTGGTAGGTAGATGTAGAACACATGTACTCAGTAGGTATTCAGTAGATGATGGTGATGGTGGAATAAGCTCAGAACGCAGTCTAGGACGTTGTCCAGTTTTCAACCCCGTGACGTGGACACTTCTACACTGGGGCCAACAAAGAGATTAATGTGACTAACATTGTTCATCAGAAAATCTCACACTTTAAAATGATATTGCAATTCTATGTTTAATCATCACAGACATATGTTGTATTAAGGCTAGGAATGTTGTGCTTGAACATGACATGTAAGCAGAGTTTTAATACGGTATGGGTTTGAATATCTTTGCTTTGTGAATAGTATGAAACCACATGTACAAGAAGAAATAATAGGCACAAACATTGAACTTCATTGAGCTTTTGAATGTTCTTCAACCGCATTTTCATTATTATATGTATTATATAGCTTGACTTTGATTGTGTTGTCTACAACTTGTTTCATATACTACAAAGGTTTGTGCATGGAAAAGAGGCAAATACAGTACCTTCTACTTACATTAACATTAAAATGTCTTGCAAATGGAAGTAAGTTAAAGATCTGTTGAGAGTCCAATTATCCATTGATACCTTCAATATCACTTGGACTCCTTTTTTTTCTTCAGTAACAATGCCACAGAACCACACTCCTTTGTCTTTCCATCAGGCTCTTGATGGGAGTGATTGCTAAAGTCATATGGCAGGGTTCCCAGCCCATCAGGGAAATTATTTTACTTTTTCCCAGTCAGGGAAGTTGATAACAAATTCCTCAAATCAGGGAAAAGTCAGAGAATTTTGTGGCCCCAAAATCGAAATTACATGTAGTAGTGTAATTATTTTGTTGCATATCAATAAAAACAGCAACCAGTGGATGACTGGCTATGGTGTTTTTTTAGTGTCGCCTCTTTGTCTGCAGTAGTTCACTGCAACAACATAGACAGATTTGTGAAACTGGAAATGAGTTGAAATAATTATCATGGTATTTTGAGTCTTCATCAGGGAATTTTGTTAAATTCTTGAAATGATGGGAACCTTTTATGGTGAACATCCAGTTGGCTATGCATGATGGGTTATGTTTACATGACTCAACACATTCCCAGCATAAATTACATGGTGAATTACAAGGAACATGTATTGACAACGATCAGAATGTCAGTGCTCATAGTCTCCCCCCCCCTCTCTCTCTCTCTCTCTGTTTCTCCCTCTCTGTCTCTCTCTCTCTCTCTCTCTCTCTCTCTCTCTCTCTCTCTCTCTCTCTCTCTCTCTCTCATATATATATATATATATATATATGTATATATATGTATATGTATAATTTCTTACATTTATATACTTTCTCCCATACGTGTACTGCATCAAAGTAATAGCTTTGATCCAGCTGAGGCATGGCGGCTTGTCATTGTTCATAACCCACCTGCACCCAACAAAGGAAATTATAATTGGTATAGTGTCGAGAATTTGTCAATCTGACGGTCAATCGGATCGGGGTCACCTTAGCCACTAACCCGTCTCTGTGGTCTAGTGGTTAAGGCACCGGCGTTCAAAGCTGGGGGCCCGGGTTCGATTCCCGGCAGAGACATTTTTTCGGCATCACCAATTTTTCCAAAGGGTAGATAGCTCTGGGGAACCTTGATTTAAGCTACACCTACCATTGTTCTCTTCATCCATTTCTTTCACAAAATATTTAAATAAAAGAGTTGCCAAAGCTGTTGTATATGTATAATTACATTTACATTATGTACATTTATATATATATTAATGAATTATATATATATATATATATACATGTATATACATATTCTTCTTTCCTCTTGGAGAGCCAAACCGGATATACCAGGGAAGACCATGTACATGTAAATGTATAGTTCTGGCATAAAGGCATTGCCACAATGATCTTTAGTGCATTATTGTATGTATATGTATGTATGTATGTATATCGTGTATGTATACATGTTTTTCTTCACCTTTTGTCTACATTCATAATAAATGTAAAACAAGTGAAAAGGTAATTTATGCATCTGTTGTTTTTCTCTCCTGATTTGCTTGTTTGAGCAAGTACATTGGGTATGCAGCACTTGAGACTTTCACATTATAGGTGGTACATGTACATGCATTCTGAAATGATCTGAACACTACGTTTTCTCCCAATTGGTATTCCGAAATCCCTCTAAGTTTCCTCCTAACTCAACTTCATGCAAATGTATGTAAATTAGAAAATAAGGATTGGTATCCCAGAATGTGGGCATGAGAGGATTTAGGAGAACAATTAGGATAAAAATTAGGAGAACTTCCCCCTGGCCCCTGTCCAAGCCATTCAGAACATTCGCAAAAAAAAAAAACAATCATATGCATAGGAGCACGTACATGATTGAGGTGCAATGCACATTCACGCTTTCAAGTTGGGAAGAAACCTAGGAAGAAAGTCCCTGATTGAAATATCTGAATTGTGATTGGCTGTGCATAAATGAAACACTGCTATTCATTGGTTAGGAAATGCACACTGGGCGTGGTCAAACCCACACTCTTTTGCATTAGGAGCATCCTAGGAGGACATTTTGAGGACCAAGTTGGGCTCTCTTGGGCACCTCCTAACTTGGAGAGTTAGGAGAAAACATACGAGGAATTTCAGAATTTTACTGACCAGACTTGTTGGTATCACACGGGTCTAAATGATGTATATATATGAATAAATATCTTTTGTTATTCTTATCTTTTTTTTTGTCATTGTTTTAATATCTTGCAGTGCTGCACCTTCACTCATAAATCAATAAGCTCTCAGATATCCTGCATATAACCTGTGACTTGAAAGACAACGTAGTACAGCTTATTTGCTCACAATGTAGCAGATCACCAGCGCCTGTCAGATCTAAACACAGGATGGATGGATTGGTGGAAGGATGGATGGATAGAAGGATGAATGGGTGGATGGATGGATGGATGGTGGAAGGGTAGATGGATGGATCGAAGGATGGATGGATGGATGGATGGTGGAAGGGTAGATGGATGGATGAATGGATGGATGGATGGAAGGATGGATGGAAGGGTGGATAGATGGATACATGTAGAAGGATTGATGGGTGGATGATGGATGGGTGGGTGGAGCACTGTTTTTCAATGTCTGGCGATAGGTACTGTCCTGCTTAAATAGATGTATGGCTTAAAACCCTACACAAAAATAAAAACTCGAAATTCATTGTACATGTATTGGTTTACACTCAAAACCTGGAAGTATCCTTTAATCATATGTCTTTTCTTCATAGATCATCATGTTTCAACATATCAAAAATAGGGTTTATCTCATACATTCAAATGACAATCCCAACAAGGAACTTGGTCAAATAGCAACAATAATTGTAAATTGCAAAGTCAATCTGATATATATATATATATATATATATATATATATATATATATATACAGAAAAGAAGAATATATAAGGTTGCCATGGTACTGAAAATGTACACATAAACACATAGAAATTAATGAAAATGCCAGAGAAGAAAAGTACTTCAATATTTCGGTCATAAATCTTTATCAAGAATATATTATCCAGTAATAAGTGGCTTTCACATCAAATTTCAGAGTATCATACATGATCAGGTTTTTACGTAATCGTCTTTCTCATACAAAAAAGTTACCCTTTTTTGGTAAAGCAGTACTGCAAATATAAAGAAAATGACACAGCTTGTGGTCAATTAATCAGATCCTTCCCTTAAAGGGCACTACTGTACCTGTACTAGGAAGACAAAAAAAGCTTCAAAAGGTGATAGTGAGCAATCTTCTTGCCAATGGTCTTAAATTCTTGTACATGTATTGTCCATTTTAGAAACTTGCTGAAGATTATTTGCCCTCAAATGATCCACATTTGGATTAATTAGTGATTAAATCACAAATCCTCAAGATGCACATTTTGAGAATTTGTGGGTGTGTGCGATGCGCCGCACACCACGGACATGCTCCCATATAATCAGGCACTGTGGTGCGGACCCACAGTCTACAGCAGTGTCCAATCTGTAGGCTACAGCTTTCAGACCACCAGCCCCAAACCTCAAAATCTAGCGATCACAATCATTTCGTTTTGCAGTTCTATTATTGGAAGGGAAGTTCTGATACAGTAACTTCTTCCATTTTTGTGGTTTTTACAAAATTGTATTTTTTTGACCTTCAAAAGGACACTGTGTCTTTAAGCATTCATGGGAAGATACACCAAAATTATGTACACTGTATTTGCATGTGCAATATCTGCAGATTACTTGATATAAATTTGACGTCCATGACTGTTCTCAACCCAATGGAAAACTCTAACGTTATGTCTCTCTGTGTTTGTGGTGTGTAGCCAGGCACAGAATATCCATAGGTGACCGTCGCCTGTTCCGAAGGTTTACTCTTGAGTGAAGGAATGGCCCTCTTGGAACTGCACAAAGTATGCTTGTCTAGTAGATGAATGATCCCATCTCTGTCTTTTACGATCTGTCCCTGAAGAATCTCAAGGAAGATCTCATTCTGGGGATTGGTTCCTGAACATCTATTCCAGATCATTTGTCCAAGAAAAGCTCTCAACGGTTCCTGAAGAACTTGTTCAGAACCCAGCTTCAGTGGCAGCTTCAGTGTCTACGCAGTGAGGGTGGAGGCATACCAGTCAACTGTGCACAGTCAAATTAATCTAGTTTTAATTCTGTGGTTATCGACCTTGTGTAATGCATTCAAGTTGGGGCCAACCAGTGAGGCTTGTTTCCCTGCTGATCAATATGATGGTTTGCCTGCTACTGTAACATTATCTGGCCTTTATATGAACAGACCCAGTGTAATACAGTCAAGTTGAAGCCAATCAGTGAGGCTTGTTTCCCTGCTGATCAATACGATGGTTTGCCTGCTACTGTAACATTATCTGGCCTTTATATGAACAGACCCAGTGTAATACAGTCAAATTGAAGCCAATCAGTGAGGCTTGTTTCCACTGCTGATTAATGCTGATGGTTTGTCTGATGCTTTAACATTACCTGGCCTTTATGTGAACAGACCTAGAGTAATACAGTCGAGTTGGATCCCATCAGTGAGGTGTGTTCCCACTACTGATCAATACTGATAGTTCATCTGCTACTGTAACACTATCTGGCCTTTATATGAACAGACCTAGCGTAATCAGTCAATCAGTGAGGAGTGTTTCCATTGCCAATTAATGCTGATTGTTTGCCTGCTGCTGTAACATCACCTAGCCATTATATGAACAGACCTAGCGTAATACAGACCAGTTGGTCCAAATCAATGAGGCGCGTTTCCACTGAAACAGTACATGATCTAAATGTCCTCCGTATGAACAGTCCTGTACAATGTACACAATTCTGCACTTGCTCTGCTACGTGTATTCACACTGGTGGCCACAGCCGGTTGGACAGTGCGTGTTTTTCTTGAGCCATTCTCGAATGTGCTCTATGTGTCCTCCATGGGAGCAGCCCTGGCACCACGCATACAGCCCCCTCACTGGAAGATGGCTGCCAAGAACAACAAGGAGAGAAGTGACAGTTACAAATCTGCGCACCAAATATCAAACACATAAGCCCCAATTCACAAAGGAGCTTTAAATTAAAGGGATAGCTCACCCTGAACTTACTTTTGTTTCAATTTGAGAGAAAGTTTGACAAATATCTGTCAAAGGAAAAGAGCTTTATTTGAGTTTGAAATTTCGATTTTGTGACATCACGTGTGAGGTGTATGTTGTGTATGTTGTGTACAAAATAATTACATAAATTGCTCTTTTTCTGTTTTTCTGCTAAATCAAGCGTACATATTTGCCTGTACGCCACAAAATTTGAGTTGACTAAATCTTAAACTCCTTTGCGAATTCAGACCATCAATTTTTTATTTACATGTAGTTGTAACACTTTCATGTAGGACTATAAGACTACCAGTTATGCCATTTGATTGTTATACTTTTCATCCCTGTTATTTGTTCATTCCACTCTTTCTTTAAAATCCCACCTTTTTTTTAAGAAAGGAAAAAAAAATGATATGGAAAGAAAGATCTGACCTTAGAATAATTGCTTTCAAAGGACTTATTCCACACAGACTACACAGAAAACAAAGCATAAATTAATAATGATATGAAATGTGCAATAATTTATAGATCTGGTGAGAATGTTTTATTGCGATAAGGAACATGTCTATGCATAAACTGTTTTCTTACTTCCTTTTTATTCGAAATGTGTCCCTTTATTCCAGCCTCCTCCAACTTTCCTCCTCTCCCTCCTCCTCTTATCTCTTCCATCCTTCCTCTAAGCCTCTCTTATTGTCTTCCAACTCCTCCTTCCAACCTTTGCACCCTCTCTCCTCCCCTCCTCTTCCTTCCCTCTATTCTACCTTCTCTTCCTTCTACCCTCCCTTCCTTCTACCCTCCCCCCCTCCACCCTCCGTCTCTCCCTCCCTCTGTCTCTCCTCCTCCCATAATACCTCCCCCTCCTCCTCATCTCTGCCCCATCCGTACCCTCTTACCATATTGAGCATGGATTGGTGAATCCCTGTCGGCCTTTCTGAAAGCACACCCAGGAGAACTTCTCCAACGATTTATTGCACCTGTTACACTTTGTATGCACTGTGGTCGATTCCTGCAGATAGGAAGAAACAAAGATTCATCTTTAACAATCTATTGCACCTGTTACACTTTGTATGCACTGTGGTCGATTCCCGCAGATGGGGAGAAACGAGGATTCATCTTTCATTCCAGACATGAAAATGAATAGCTCACACATAAAACCACTGCAAGGACCCAATTGCAGCAAACTCTATAACATGGGGTACAGTACAAAATGAACCACATCATGAAGTAAAAATGTCAATGCTCCTAATTTGAAGATCCTGAATGTGTTTAACAAAAACTGAAAGTCATAAAGTAGGTTCACCTGGTTAAGAATTTCCACGTTGGGATGCTTGCTCAGCTTGACAACCAGGTTAGCAACACACCAGAGCTTGAAGCGGCTCAACAGATCTGATGAAGGAAGAGCGATATAGATTGATGCGTTAGACAGAGGAACAGATAAGATACCTAATTCAGGGCTCACCACTATCAGGGGCCCAGAACATACAGGTTCCCAAATAAAAACTCCGGACTCCTAATATCTAAAAGATTAAAGGGAGAGTCCCTGAAGTCCCTGCAGTTAAGTTGGTTTCCATGAAAGCAGAATCATGAAAGACACATATTAGTAAAGGTTTGATGAAAGTCTGTCAAAGGATAAGAGAGTTCTGATCTTTACAAATTATGATTTTTGTTACATCGCATGCGAGGTGCTCTCCATATGTTGTGTGCTGTATGAGTTCATCAATTGCTTTTTTGTTTTTTGATAAGAGAATCTTTTGCATTGAGGTATGTGAATAAAAATAAGTGTCTAATGATATATCAAATACACATGTTAAATGATGCAAACAAATTAGTACACAACATATGGGAGAGCATCTTGCATGTGACGTCACAAAATTGAACTTTCAAAAGATTGTAACTTTCTTTTCCTTTGACAGATTTTCGTCAAGCCTTCACTAATATGTTTTGTTTTTCATATTTCTGCTTTTATTGAAACCAACTTAACTTTAGGGAAGACTTTCCCTTTGAATTCTCTCACAGGGTGTAACCCACGTCACTGTTCAGTGTATTTGTTCATGTTTGAAAAGTGAGTCCCAGTAAGATATACAGTTGTATCTTTGAAAATTGATCCATTCAGTAATGTTAGTGTGGATTTGAATAATGCAAGAGGATAGACATTGCCTTTGAATTCTCTCACATGGTGTAATGCACATCACCGTTCAGTGTATTTGTTCATGCTTGAAAAGTGAGTCTCAGAAAGATATACAGTTTTTGATCCATTCAGGGATGTCAGTGTGGATTTGAATAATGCAAGAGGGCACACATACCTATGTAGGACATGAACCATTGTTCCTGTGTGTCCGGGGGAATCTCATTTCGTATCCTGTTGTCCAGAACGATAAACGCAGACACAGCCATCTGGACGTCCCCCTACAAATGATCATCAAAATAACATCAATCAGGCATGCCCAAAAGCTACACAATTCCTGCCTAAGCAAATAATGTAAAACCGGTAATTTTCGCGCCAGTACATTTTTGCAGCTTACCACACCTATGTTATTTTCGCACACAAGGCATACTTGTGTACTGCAAACATATTTACCCTATGCATTAAAATCATCAACAGAGCCCTGAACAAAGCATTATCATACCATTTAATGCCAAAAAAAGGCCAATGGCTTTGCAATGCACCACAGGATGCAGGATGGTGTTCAATTGCAGTGATATTAAATTCTCGCTTGCTCTGTGTTCGCGCGAAAATAAATGTCACACAAAAATTATTAATTTAACAGTATACAAATGATGCACAGGTTTGAGTGGGTCAGTAGGAATTGTGTTCACAAGGTACCTCTGAATTGCCTGAACGCACGAGGCGAAGCCGAGTGGGTTTCGGGCAAAATTCAGAGGTACCGTGTGTACACAATCCTACTGACCCACGAAATAAGCCTGTGCATCATCTGTGTTATAGAATGGGCCCCAAAATCTGATAAAAAATGGAAAACATCATTTACCAGATGCATGGAAAAAATGGTTATGACAAAATCATGCATGTGGTAATTGCCGGATGCATGGTTATTGACCAATCAGATTGCAGAGATCCATCTTCATCATCAATCATCATTAATGATTGGAAAATCTACCAAGACTAAAATTATTTACTTTTTCACGTTGACAAGTGTCCAAATAACACAGCTAAAATATGACATGATTTTCTCCATAGACCATGTCAAGTGAGAAATAGTTTTGAACTGTTTGAAATGTTTAGAACTACCAAGTTCATCAAGCTTTAATTTGATAACAACCACTTATAAGACATATTTATATCAGGAAAGACAGATTTACTGCAATTTACCGCGATTGTCCAGAGACTCGAGTGCCCAAACGAACGTATTTGTAATGCACTTAGTGGCCAACTCACAGCATAGAATTCAGTCATGAGTTTGTCCACTTCTCCATTAGAAATATCTTCCAAATTTACGTGTTTCACTTCTGCAGAGCGCTTAAATGTAGACAAGGCATTAGCAATATTGTGTCTCGCCCACTTGCGAAAATAACCAGAAATATCGCGATCTCCGTTGCTACACAAAAGAAAACTGAAACAAACAAATAAGCAACTTTAAACAGACAACATCAAAATCAGGTGCAAAATAGTGACTTTGAATAAATTTGCATAAATGTGCATGAGTAATGTTTGCCTAAATCTTCATCAGTAATGCTCACACATGCTCACACAATTCTGTGCACAAGTTAGGAAGCCTTCACCAAGAGTCTTGCAAGTAAACTTTAATGTATGACCTCAAATGACCTTTGACCATATCATGTGACCTCTTACAGCACAATAACATGCAGGTGCCCCCAGTGCATCCATCATCCAAGTTTGATTGCCATTGTAGCAACATGTGATGAGTTATGTGTGATAAGAGAGTCTTGCAAGTAAACTTTAACGTATGACCTCAAATGACCTTTGACCTTATCCTGTGACCTCCAACGGTACCATAACATGAAGGTACCCCCAGTGCATCTATGACCCAAGTTAGGTTGTAATCCAAGCAACCTATGTGAAGTTATTTGTCAAAAGAGAGTCTTGCAGGTAAACTTTAACGTATGACCTCAAATGACCTTTGACCTTATCCTGTGACCTCCAACAGCACCATAACATGTAGGTACCCCCAGTGCATCTATGACCCAAGTTAGGTTGTAATCCAAGCAACCCATGTGAAGTTATTTGTCAAAAGAGAGTCTTGCAGGTAAACTTTAACGTATGACCTCAAATGACCTTTGACCTTATCCTGTGACCTCCAACGCCACCATAACATGAAGGTACCCCCAGTGCATCTATGACCCAAGTTAGGTTGTAATCCAAGCAACCCATGTGAAGTTATTTGTCAAAAGAGAGTCTTGCAGGTAAACTTTAACGTATGACCTCAAATGACCTTTGATCTTATCCTGTGACCTCCAACGGTACCATAAGATGAAGGTACCCCCAGTGCATCTATGACCCAAGTTAGGTTGTAATCCAAGCAACCCATGTGAAGTTATTTGTCAAAAGAGAGTCTTGCAGGTAAACTTTAACGTATGACCTCAAATGACCTTTGACCTTATCCTTTGACCTCCAACAGCACCATAACATGAAGGTACCCCCAGTGCATCTATGACCCAAGTTAGGTTGTAATCCAAGCAACCTATGTGAAGTTATTTGTCAAAAGAGAGTCTTGCAGGTAAACTTTAACGTATGACCTCAAATGACCTTTGACCTTATCCTGTGACCTCCAACGCCACCATAACATGTAGGTACCCCCAGTGCATCTATGACCCAAGTTAGGTTGTAATCCAAGCAACCCATGTGAAGTTATGGATCATAAGAGAGTCTTGCAGGTAAACTTTAACATTTGTGACGGACGACGGACGACGGACGACGGACGGACGCCATTTGGATCCCTTAGTCTCGCCTTCACCTCCGGTGGGCGAGACAAAAATTAGTGTTCGATGCTTTGGAGTGAAATTGTACTTACTGGCAGCATCTGAATCCTCCAAAATTTGTTTTAATTCTTCACCTAGCTTTATCAAAGCTTCGCAAGATTCATCGGTGCCGCCATTAGCGTAAAGAATATTAGTATCGATAATGTTAATTCTTGGTATCGCGATATCGTGTCGACATCACGTGCTGCCAGTAAAAAAAATGCACGATAATTACGGGTTATTAACCAATCAGATTGCAGAGATTCTGACACCCATTCTATAATACTCTTAATGTACTGATCTTAGACACTCATGGTAAACTCGATGGAGAGCAGTAGTTGGTTATAAAGTCATTTAGAATGACTAAAGCATGATAAATGATTGCTTTCCCCGTCCAACATTCACTATTGCCTCCTCCTCACCTGTTCTGCATAGTCCGATAGCATGGTAACCACGATGGGGGTGAATTTGATGGACAGCTGTAGCTCCGGTAGTTGCTTGGAGGGGGGTTGGTGGAGCGCCCGGGCCGAGGGGTACAGCTGGGAGTTGACTGCGAGGGCAGTTGGCTCCAGGTCCAGCAGTGGTCTACGTGTTGGTGATAGAAATGTTCAGAATATCAGTCGTACGATCGATTTAGTGGTTCTACGAGCAATCAATCAATCGTACGATCAATCGTAGAGTTTTATGTTACGGGGCCCTTGAACATACAGACAACCAAGTCTCATGGTGGAGGTCTACAAAGACAATCCATGCTTTTCTGCATGATTTTCACTCACTGTCTGTAAAAAATTCCATAAATGCATGGTTGAAGTGCTCAAAGATTGCCACTGGGGGGATTTTTTGTGGCATAAATGTTGTTTTCGTTCAGTGACTTTGCAGGTAGTAAATTCATGCTGCACACTCTGTGTGCAGTGGCAGTGCTAGTTGACCAAAGAGGAGATACTAGTTGATTGGACATATGATGTGTGTGCTAGCTGCTTGTAGACTAGTTTATGCATTACATGTTTGACTATACAAAATCAGCAATGCGCTAGTCTCAGATTCCCCAATTAAGTAATTGGATGCCATGTGTGCTTGTTTTCACCTGTAATGCACAGAAATCCCATAGGGCATCAGTTTGCCTGGCATACAAAGAGTTAATATATGTGACACAGCATTGTTCTACATTGTAAACCAGTACCCTAAATAAAGCAAAGCACAAAATGTCAACATTTCTTCATAAAGACATTAAAAGGCCATGTGTGTATCGATCTACACAAAATCTACACATCTACACAAAATAGGAAGCTGGTACTACACAAAAAAATAGACAGCAACCCATGTACCCCATTGAAATAAAACATCAAACTTGTATACAGCTTACATAAAAACAAAATATCAGGTTGTTGTGTGATCAACAATGAAATAAAGTATTGAGATAGTCTGCCTTTGCACCATGAAGGCAATCACTCAGCAACAAAATGATGAGACCTAACAGCAATGCAGGCGTAATAGCAAAGCGTGAAGTGCCATAAAACAACAATCTTAGTTCGCCATAAGGACAGTTTCATGAAATGTAACTCATTTTCGGCGATACCCATCATATCTTAAAAAGAGCAAATTGGAGGGCAGAGATCCATACAAAATGTTGTGCAATTCCACTGGAAACACCCCACATATCAGGATTATATCTGTGGTGTGAAATTAAAATCATTAACAAAAGTGTATGTTTTTATACTACAATTGCCTAAGGATTCTTTTTTTCAGCAGATGAAGATGTGTGTAAGTTCATGGTTGTGTTGAAAGTCGCAACTTGAGATGAATTGTCAGCCCCGATAGTGTATCTAGGTTATATTGAACATAAAGCTCAGTAGCACTCATGGAAATGTCTTAAATCATCAAAAATTACCCCACGAACATAGGCCTGAAAACGACTTTGCACTTTTAAACTTCTCACCGTATCACTACAACCTGTGGGCTAATGTGACAAAAAAGATACTCACTGGAAAGAAAATTCACTACAATCTTTACAATTAGCATATTTCTATTGGACACCTCACATGAACTGAACCATCCCACCCATTACAAACCACCAAAACAATTATGATACTAACACAAACATGCACCATTAATATTCATCCTATTCCCCCATCACTACAACATGTGGCTCACATGTAATTACTGTATGAGCCTCTATTTTCACATTCATATATTTCTTTGCAGACATGTTTGCAGGTTCTTGTTTTCAAGAATGCCACCCAGCGTTTGCACTATAATGTGAATTCACTGCTCCCAGGCCCGCTTTGATATGTACACCCGCAAATGGGAGAATTGTTATTTGTTATCCCAACATTTGATTGTGCGTTGCATGCTATGCTGTATAGCTAGGGAGCGACCGCATGTACCGCCCACAGTATGCTCATATAACGCATGAGGAATGAAGAAGCACTATGCATGTATGAGGAGAAAGACAGAAAGAGAGAGAGGGGGGAGAGAGGGGGAGAGAGGGGGAGAGCGAGAGGAGGAGGAGGAGGGAGGGGGAAAGAGGGAGAGAGGGGAGAGAGAGAAAGAGAAATGCAGAGGGGTAAAGACAGGAACAAGTACCGGTACTGTGTGCGACAAGAGAAAGAGAGAGTGAGAAGCCAGAGGGGAAGGTGAAGGGGTTTGGGGTAAAACAGAATGAGAGATGGAGAGAGAGAGAGAGAGAGAGAGATCAACAAACAGAAGAGAGAGGGGGAAAGATAAAGACATGTGGAAGGATAAGGAGGGGAAACGAGGAAGGGAAAGGATGATATAGAGAGAGAAGGGCTGGGGGAGGGCCGGGCCATATGCATGTCAGCGAAGGGTGGTTTGTCAAGTTAGTGAGGGTTGGAATGAAAAATGACATACAGGACCATTTCTCGATCAAAGTTTGGATCTTTTTCAAAGCACTTCAGATCACTAGTACAGGAAGAAAAACAAAATATTAATAGGCAAGTAAGAACAAATAACAGATTTTATCCTGATAGTGCAGGCATTTTTCAGCACAAAATTAATAACGTCACAAAATGAGGAAAAGAACAATTCATGAAACTCAAACAAACAAAACAGGGACATGAAGAGGATAACTGTTTCAGAGAAAAAAGAAAACTTACACAAGAAGCCAATCAGTGACAAGACATGTTTGTATTATGCAGCGTTTCCATGGCTCATGACAATTTTAACACAATTTCGTAAAAATGTTCACACATTTTTAAAAAACTGTTTCCTTAGCTAAATTTCCCATTACATTTGTTGCGTAAGTGCAAACAGTTACATGCATTTTTAGCGTCTAGCTCAGGTAGAAAGGTTTTGTGAAATTGAGTACAGGAATATGTTGCATATTTATTGCACACAGCTTCACAATTGCAGTAGCTTACATCACTAAAACTGGCATGGAAACAGCCAATGAGTGAAGAGCAATGCAGCCATTGCCACGGTAGTTCCAAGTAGTTGTAAGCTTATGCAATGTAACTTACTTTATAGGTAGGTATGTACCACCCTTATAACGTAAAGAGCCAGAAGAACACGATCATAGAGAATTGAAAGCAACAAGGACATGTTTATCTGATACATATTTCTGTAGCGTGCCAGTAGTAATGAACATCATATATTCAAACCAAGGCCCTGTTGCATAAAACTTACCATTGATGGTAATTTTGCTATCACTGGCAACTTCAATGGAAACCTTGAATTTGATTGGCTGTTGAGATGTGTTACCATGGTAGCTACCATTGATGACAGAGTTACCATTAAGGGTAAATTTTATGCAACGGGGGCCCAGTACAGAAAGACCACTCAAAAAAGATAAGAAAATTGGTCTTCATCAGCAGACCTGTGTTCTTTATGTAGAGATTTCTTTCGTAGAGATGACAATGACAAACAGTGTTTAAGGGAACGAAGAAATATGATCTTGAAAGGCAGGTATGTTTTACTTTTTTACACAGGTGGCCGTTTAAGCAGGTTTCATTGTACAAAGATTCGGACCGGATGTATACTTACACGGCAGGTGATTCGGGTCGGATACGTTCCTGCATCGTATCTGGGGATGGTGGTCTAATGTTTGATATAAAACAAGAGAGTGAGATAAATATAAGAGTCAATAAACAATAAATAATAAATAAAAAAAAACACTGAGATAAAAACTATGACTCTCACCCATTGCACGAAATACCCATCGAGTCAGCAGGAAAAGTGTGAAGCGAGTCTAATAGAGAAACTCACACAAAGTGATGAGATTTCTTTTCTACAAAATAAAAGTCATCACAAAAGCAATTCTGTCACAAACGGTTGTTGAGGAAACGAGGGGTGATAAGAGACGAAAGGAAAGAGATGAGGGGAACCTGGGACAAAGGGTTGTTGAAGGTGTTGTTTTGTAACTGTTTGGACCCTTTCTGATGCTCAGAAGAAAACAAAAACTAAAATGCTCACAGAATTACACTACATGGACATCAACACAATGTATAGAATTCTCACTATGGTGGGGTTTCTCTCTTGAAACCAAACAAAGAAAATATTTAATTTCTGAGGACATTTCTTTATCGTGTTGTAATCCCTTATGCAGCAGATTGCATGCTGCTCTATGGAATTTATGTGTATTACTCTACAAGAATGCACAAGTGCCTCATAAAGACTTAAAGAGCAATTTGCATCATTATGCAGATTTGAACAATAGAATTCAATTCTACCCAGACATAGATTTGAATCAGGAAACAAATACCTCCTGTGCTGAAGATAAAGTAGTAGAGAATTGGTTATGAAGCTATGAAATAAGCTCTAAAAGAAGGCATCTCCTCCACAGAAATTCAAGCAAAATCTGTTGGTATTAATTAGAGGGATTATATTAAAGATGTAAGTCACATTGGCAGTGTCTCATACACCTTATTGTAACTTAGTATCAATTGTAATTTGCATTAAAGTGGCCAATAAGCTCTCTGCATTACAGCTGTTGCCATATTAAACGCAATCATTTGGAGGATAGAATAATGGTATATGGCAGCATGGCTCTAATGGTTGCTACAATAATTAGAGGGATCAAATCAAAGCTATAAGTCACATGGGCTGTGTCTCATACTCCTTCTTATAACTTAATTTCAATTGTAATCCACGTGGAAATGGCCAATAAGCTCTCTGCATTCCAACTGTTGCCATGGTAAACACGGCCTTTAGTAGAATGATTGTAGAACTATATGGCAGCATGGCCCTAATTTATGGAATGGATGCTTATTTTGCCGTTGGGATTACCTGTCTAGAATCTCATGTCTTTGAACAAACGCTTCACTAGGAAGACTGACGTCGTCGTTCCACCCATCCCCAAACTGGCCAAAGACGTCGCTCTCCTCCTCCTCTTCCTCCTCATCGTCCCCATGAGTCGGGGGGAAGTAGAAGTCCATAGGTCCTAGGACGCCCTCGTGTGAGCAGTGTCTGCGTTTGCCGTGTCCCCCACCTGCTGACGCCCCCGCCCCAGGGCCCCCTCCAAACATGAAGTGGTCGTGTTCGCTGTCGCTGACCAGGGATTCGTTGTCGTCGGTGAAGCCCGCGGCAGAGTCGATGGGGTTTGGCCCGGCGCCCGATGTGGCGAGGAAGTCGTGATGGGATGTGCGGTGGGCGAGATCTGCAGAGAGAACCACAATGATTTCGTCCCCACAATTGTACTTGCTAACTCATGAGAAGACCTCAGTTCAACTACACTTATTGCTCCACTGAAAACATTTGGGTCTATTTTAGGATCCTTTTCTAATTCCTCTACCCTGTCATCTCTTTTCCTGTCCTCCTTCCCATCTATCTCTTCTTCTGCTTCCCTCCTCCTTCTTCTTTCATTGTTTTCTTTTACTCTTACCTTCTCCTCCTTCCCTACTCTTTCTTCTCCTCCATTTTTTTTCCCTTCTGCTTCTTCTCCTTCCTTCCTCTTTCCTCCGTTTTTTTTTTTTTACTCTTACCTTCTTCTCCTTCCCTCCTCTTTCTTCTTCCATTGTTTTCTTTTCCTTCCCGGATATTTCTTCTGTAATAGTTTTCTTTCCCTTCTGCTTCTTTGCCTTCTTCTCCTTGATTTGTTTTTCCCATCTGCTTCTTCCTCTCCTCCTCAAAATCAAATCTTGCCAGATTTCACACTCACCTTTGTCCGAGTCTGTGGCAAGAGCAGCATTCTCCTTTGGGGGAATTCCCTTGTTGGTAAACACAGGAGGTGCGGCAGTGGACGTATCTGTGTAGAATAGTCTGAGCATTCGCCATGTTTGTGCAACCTAGTCCGCCAATCAAAAACAGATCAAGAAAACGCTTAAGCACAAATTGATGTTGATGACGATTTGGAGAACGTTTACAAATAGGTGTAGATCATACGTGCATCACAGATTCTAGTAAAAACATAAATAAATGTTTCTAACCTTCAACCTATCAAAAAAATTTCTTTTTCATGTTATCGTGTACATACAGAAATAAGGGGCTTTGGGCTTTAGGGACTCAAATATAAGTGGTAAAGATTACACAACTTCTTATCTGTTCTGCCATAATTAAAAATTTTGGGTCGCGTATGATTTCCACAATCTTATCATTTCAGGATAGTCTCTTCCAGTCATTGAATTGAATACCAGTACTAGTAACTCTGGAATCACAGACTTGCGTGTCTAGGCTGCTAAAGATATCAAGATGGTTTTAAATTTGCAGTGATATTAAATTCACAGTTGCTCTATGTTGCGCGAAAAATGATCAGTTTTACAGCAGTAAATGGGTTATGCTGAGGGGAGCAGGGATTTGAAGGGGTAAATCTTGCTCACCTGATGTCGACCGAGCTCGGTGGCAACCTGGGCGTTGTGCTCACACAGCTCTGGGAAGGGCTTGCCAGTCAGGATATAGCGCTCAGCACTCTTACAGAACAACTCTGAAAACTGGCAGGGAGAAAAGCAGGTTGATACAATGTTGCAGGTGAAAGTAAAATAGCTGCTATTTGAAGTTAAGTTGGTTTCAACATAAGCAGAAACATATTAGTGAAGTTTTGTCGAGAAACCATCAAAGGATAAGAAAGTTTTAAAACTTTTTATTTTGTGATGTCACATGCAAGGTGCTCTCCCATATGTTGTGTGCTGTATGATTACATAAAGTGCTCTTTATCTGTTTTTGATGAAGGAATAATTTTTGTCCAGAGGTATGTGTGTGTAAAAGCGTGTTTCTAATGATTATCAAATGCACAGGAGGTGAAATGATGCATATCCTTTTGAGAAAGTGGACATTTAACAAAAAAATGTAATGGGAGAGCACCTCACTCGTGACATCACTAAATTAAAACTTTAAAAGGTCATAACTTTTTTATCCTTTGAGGGATTTTCATCAAACCTTCACTAATATGGTTCTTTCATGTTTCTGCTTTTATTGAAACCAAATTTCAGGATGGACTATCCCATTAAGCAATGGTATGGGGATTTGGGTGTCACTGTTATGGAAAGGCATTTTTTCCCCCGTAGTTACCTCAGGGCTTGGCGCTTTCGAGTTCCTAGAACCAATCACCTTTGAACTAACAAGGTATCACATCGCTACTTTTCGACATCATTAAAACAAATATTTTCAAACCAACCTTCATCTCTGATTGGTTTGGCCAGGAGATGATTTCTTAATACTGTTCATAGTGTCTGGGGCATAACATTGACACTTTCTGATATCGTAAAAACAAATTGCCACATGAAACTTTATCTCTTCGTAATGCCCAGTGCTCTAGTATTCCTTGCACAAGGCACCTTTATAGTAACAAGGCATAACATTAACACTTTTTGATATCCTAAAAACAATTTGTCAAAAGAACCTTCATCTCTTCATTGGTGTGGATGAGCAGGCCGCTCTCGTAGCGTTCGTAGTGCTCCGATACCTCCGGGGTTCGACGGATGCGCATGGGGAAGCTAGACGAGGCGTAGTTCTGCTGTGCCTGCATCCCACCCCTGGTGGCGCTCTTACTGAAGGCGTGACATACATCGTCATAGATACTCATGGACACGCCCACAGGATTCTGGAAGGTATTCAAGCCACCAAGTTACTTCAGAAATTAGAATCATTGTCAAAGGTGATCATACCTGGTTGCTCGCAAGCACTGCCATTGTCCACAGGATATTTTGCATTATTACTGAAAACATAACGCTACCGCATGCAATGTGTAATGTAGTATTCAGACTTGCTTCAGAAACGAATTACAATGTTAAGTAGAATCCTTTTAAGAATTTTTTTTTAGCCGGGGTTGCGTCCATGCAGTGTGCTCCTAGACAAACATAAAAATACAAATACAATCATTAAATCAATAATTTCTACAACAAACCGCCCCCCCCCCCATCCCCCTCCCATCCCCCTCCCATCCCCAATCCCTTCCCATACATCAGATTGATTTTTAAAATCATTATAATCATTCATCTAATGTATTTACATATATGTTTTGTGTCACTTTTATAGTGTCTATGATTAATTCATTATTTCCGTTTTTTTTTTCCAACGGGGCCCAGTTGACAAACTCCACTTCTTTAGACCCCTCCATAGTCTCAGTTTATGACATCATGTCGACATTTATTTCATGGTTGTTTTTCAATTTGTCTATATAAGCTATGGACGCAATAAATCAGAAATTACAACAATTCACAAATCGTGAAAGGTTACCCTGTCCATCTTTGCATCTTCTTTACCTGGTTATGTGTGTGTGCATGTTTTTAGATATTATAAATTGTTATGCAATTCAGCTGAGGCTGTGAGATGATGTTATTAAAAACTGAATCGAATTGACTTAAATTAACCCCTTAAGCGGCAGCTTAAAATGTTGCTCTATGGGATTTATGTGTATTTCTTGTGCAAAAATGCACAAGCTCCGCATAAAGAGTTAAAAACATTGGCAAAATATATTCTTGGTCCAATGACGTTCTACTCACGGCACTCTCTGCAGGGCGTTTGGCATCCTTGAACTTGTGCTGGAACAACCGGCAGTCCTTGCTGCCGCTCAGGAAGACGTGTGGGTCCTGCCTCCAGGCAATCCCTAGAGACGTACGGGAAGGAATGGCACCGAGTCAGACTCATGGTCATGTCAGGGAAGCATTTTGTTAAAGGTGATATTCATAGAAAATCCAAAAATATGAAGATATTCATCTACAGGAAGCTTATAAGCCATACAATGAGCTCGGATGACATTCAAACAATATATAACTTTCCAAAAAGCGAAATTAGGGTGAAAACAATCACCGTATTCTCGGGGACAAATTTGCCCTACTGTCATCCGAAACGGCCTCTAGGTCTGACGTAAGAAACGTGAGGCGCTATTGTGCATCAAACATGCCAATCCGCAGCTTCTTTTCCGCCAGAAGCATCATGCATTGTTAATGAAATTGTGATGGCAGATGCTTGTGGATTAACAGGTGTGATACACAATGGTCATTGTGAAGCGTATCCCGGCTGTGACGTACACACAACGCCACTTTCCCTGAGGCGATTTCGTAGGTCAGGAAGAGAGTCAATTTAGTAAAATTTGACTTTCAGTAAACACAAAACTGAACACTTTCGTGGCATGTTAGCTGCATACATTGCTTTAGTAACTCATTCAATTATAAAATAAACTATATTTATTTGATTTTATTTCCTATGAATATCACCTTTAACCCTCTCACAGTGCTACCAACATTGAATTTCAACAATCAGGAAGATTTGGGGGGATTCCATCAGAAATCAGGGAGATGTCTATCAAAGTATCAAATGCTTACAACCTAATGACTATAATCTTTCAATAATCCGGGAGATTGGGTCATGTGATGAAAGCCAATGCAGTAATGTTGATCTACTTTCAGGGAGTCTCCTGCGAAATCAGTGAGACTTGGCTCTGCTCTCAGTACCAAGCCAGGAAAAGCCCACTGACTTATAACACATTAAATGCACCTATGATACTGAGGTACAGATGGGTTTAACCCTCTCATTACCAAGCCAGGAAAAGCCCATTGACTTATTACACATTTCAGGCACCTATGGTACTGATGGGGTTAACCCTCTCGGTACCAAGCCAGGAAAAGCCAATTGACTTATTACACATTTCAGGCACCTATGGTACTGATGGGGTTAACCCTCTCATTACCAAGCTAGGAAAAGCCCATTGACTTATTACACATTAAATGCACCTATGATACTGATGGGTTTAACCCTCTCCGTACCAAGCCAGGAAAAGCCCATTGACTTATTACACATTTGTGCATCTGTGGTACATATGGGGTTAACCCTCACAGTACCAAGCCAGGAAAAACCCATTGACTTACTACACATTTCAGGCACCTATGGTACTGAGAGGGTTAAAGTCCACCCTGAAGTTAGGTTGCTGAGTGGGTTTTTTTCTACTCAGATACTAAGCAGCACGACTCCCATACAATCTGCTGTTTCCACGATAGACAACAGGCTTTGAATACACTTTCAATACCTTATAGGACTCCCCTTTGGTTACTGCAGCTCCACAGCAAATTTTGATATCCTGACTGGACCAGGGTTCACAAAGCCCGAAAATATAACCGTGAGCAACAGGTCAATATGATAGAGTTGTTATATAATATTCTGAAATAACATAACAATAAGCCATTTCGTAATTGCAATTGCGCATGAGCAGATTATTGCCTTTAGTAAATGACCTCAGGTCATTTTCTAAACTCACACAGTAAAATGGGAATTCATTACATGTGGATAGTCGACCACATTTGAATCTATTATTATGCAAATATGGCAAAAGCTATTCAGCTCTGAGAAGGTAATGAAAGAACATTCCACAATGTGCAGCTGCTTCTATTGTTGTTCCGGGCCATAGAGCTACATTAAGACAATATAGCTCTATGTTCCGGGCACACTGTAAAATGTGTTTACATCCATCATCCAACACAACTTCATGAAAAACAATCCCAGTGAGCAGTCTAGTAGTATTTATTCAGTGCATTGTACGACCATGGTGTAATTACGAAATGGTCTATTAGACTTGTCATCTCTCCAGGGGGGCATTTCATCAAAGGACTTGTCGGATATTTTATCCGACAAGTTTGCTCTCGGCCAATAAGATGCAAGCATTTCAGTAGCTTATAACAGTTTGTCGGATAAAACGTCCGACAAGTCCTTTGATGAAATGCCCCCCAGTACATGTTTCCTTTTGACAACAAAAAACACCAATATTAGATTCTGTGTTATTCACTTAATCCAATTCTCCCTATCGCATATAGCTCTCCGAATCTGAACGAGTGTGGCGCTCTAATTTTTTTACCTTTAATTCTTGGGATATGAACTTCCGGTCCACGAACATTTGGCAATCCCGTACAATAACAGACCAGGGTATCCA
>OZ022589.1:7265341-7296071 GCA_963669155.1 Arbacia lixula
CCTGGTCCATCTTGTTGCCCTGATTTTTGTTCAGATCCCACGTGATGACTGCACCATTCGTGGCACCAGTTGCTATTATCTCATCTACAGGTCGGGAAGAAGGGTGAGAGGATTAGAGGGAGAAAGGAGGAGAGCACAGGAGAGGGAGAGAGGGAGAAATATGCATTTCTTTTTATCATCTTCAAATCATAGTCAAATTTACTTCAAAGCAAGAGGAAGAAGAGGGAAGGACTTTCTCCTTGTTCTGAAATGGCTAGAATCTACCCAGAGGATATATACAAGGTGTAATGTATATAGTCTATAGTATATAATGTGCACATTAACAGTGGCAGTTCATTAAGAGGTCATGCCAATTTGAGAGACTTGCGTGTTTGGCCTGCTTAAAGGAGGCTGCTTTTAAGTTTGCGGTGATGTTAAATTCGCGCTTGCTCAGTGTTACGCGAGAAGCACACAAATAAATTTACCTGTTCAAGAGTAAATGAAATGAAATGAAATGAAATGAAATGGACAGTAAGTCCTTACCCTTGATTGGGTGCCAGACGACATCGTTGCAGCTGAAGTTGAGATTCATCCGTCCCACTCGTAGGTCCATCCTCTCACGGAAGCCCATCTCTTCAATGTGGAAGATCTTGAACACTGAACAGATTCAATTCCAAATCAATTTTAGTTTATATAAAGTTATTTCCTACAAATACATGAATGGAAGTTTAACAACTTAATTGATATGTTCACAATAAATGGTTGGTGTACAAATCATACAGAGATTATAAAACAGTTTTAAAAAGTATGTCAAAGGTAATACAGATTACATGAACATAATTGTTAATTTGAGTGAAGTAAACTATGCCATGTAACTTCTAATAAAAAAAATTATATTACTTTATTAAATAAACTCCTCTTCCCAAATTATCTTAATTAATCAAGAATGCCTAGTTTATCCTGAAGCTTGTGAATATTCCAGTTTGATGTGATTATGGTTATTAAATTGACAAGAAATGGAAGTGGCATATTTTTTAATCTGTTAGCTTTTGATTTATACTTTAAGAAAAAGGAAACATGACAAAGACTTTAAGTTCTATTTTTGGGACAGGAGCAAATCGCAAACTAGGTGTTTTGATGATGCTTTAAAAAACATTTCTTGTAAAATGTATGCTGTGGTAGCCAAGCGATCAAATATTGATAACAATGAGAGGCTTTGATAACTATTATAAATTTGATAACTATTATGCATGATGTTGTTTTATTTAACTTTGGTAAATATTTAATGTTTATTTCTCATAAGTCATATCTACAGTTGTCCTCAAAATTATTCATACCCCATTGAAAATAACAGTCTTTGTTAGATTCTTCCTTTGTAAAAGCTATTATGTTGGTACTTCCTGTGTATCTTTTGTCTACTTGTTGCTATGCACAAATCCACATATGAGTTGGCTAAACTTCATTTGCATAATAACAGATAAGTCCAAAAGTTATTTTTCCCTCATGTTCAGAATTATTCATACCCCTGACAATACCTCAACAAAAATGTTCTTTCTTCATAGTATCCATTGTTTTCCTTTCCTGAGAATGTGTTAATCTTTGTCCTATAGTTATTTCAAGATGTTCCAATGGATTAAATACCTTTTTTTGTTGACCAAATGTTAAACTATTGTCAAACACATAGCATCTTTCCATAAGACTTTAAATAGAGGAAACGTGTTCTGGTCATTCTCAGTTTCTGATCATCATGGCCAAGAAGAAGGAGCTCAGTGAGGACCTACGGCAACGTCTTGTGCGTGCCCACATTGAAGGAAAGGGTTATAAGGCCATTTCGAAGCAATATGATGTCCCTGTGGCAACCGTGCAGAGCATTATCAACAAGCACAAGAAGTTCAATACTGTTAAAAACCTCTGTGGGCGTGGCAGGAAGAGAAAGGTGTCCCCCAAACTTGCCAGGAAAATCTGCCGAGAGGTCAACAACAACCCCCGGACCACAACCAAGGCCCTACTTCGAACGCTTGACCAGGCAGGGACGAAGGTGTCACGGTCCACTATTGAGCGAGTCTTGCACAGAGGAGGTCTCCATGGACGTAGGCCTCGGAAGACCCCGCTGCTCAGGAAGAAGCATCTGGAGGCTCGCCTAGCCTTTGCTAAAGGTCATCTAAAGCAAGATTCCAGCTTTTGGTCAACCATCCTGTGGTCTGATGAGACAAAGTTGGAGTTATTTGGCCGTATGGATGTTGAATACGTCTGGAGGAAAAAAGGAGAAGCATACACTCCAAAGAACACTGTGCCCACCGTCAAGCATGGTGGTGGAAACATAATGCTATGGGGATGCTTCTCTTCCAGTGGCACAGGCAACCTCGTCAAGGTCCAAGGAATAATGAGAAAGGAGGATTACATCACGATCTTTGATGAAAACGTGAAGGAATCCGCTGAGAAACTCCAGCTTGGCCCTAATTGGAAGTACCAGCAGGGCAATGATCCAAAACATACCGCCAAGGTAGTGAAGAAATGGTTCAAGGATAATGATGTCAACGTCCTCGAATGGCCATGTCAGAGTCCTGACCTGAATCCAATTGAGAACTTGTGGCGAGACTTGAAGACCAGAGTGTTGGCTAGGAAACCGACCAACCTGTCCCAGCTTGAGGCTTTTGCCAAGGAAGAGTGGGCCAACATCCCCCAGAAGACATGCAGGAAGCTTGTGGACACGTACAAGAACCGTCTAGAAGCAGTCATAAGAAACAAAGGCTATGCTATTGACTATTAAAGAAAGACATTGGACTCAGTAAACCTAGGGTATGAATAATTTTGAACATGGCATTTTTTGAAAATCCATGAATAAAATACCCCTGAAATGATGAATTTCTTGAATTGTGTATTGTTGTTATTCTTTCACATGTTGGTCACATATAACTGATATACACACTTGACAAAATGCATTCATTTCATCACAAAAATAAAAAATCATAAAAATTAACAAGGGTATGAATAATTTTGAGGACAACTGTACAAAGAAAAAGTAGCAGCTACATATATTGTTGCCAATTTGAGTAGATTGACAGGGTAGGCTGACCTTGGCGACCTGCTGCCACCACCTGAGACGAGTCTCGGCTGAGACTGATGGCGTTGATCCCATGATCCAGCTTGATCCCCATCGTTTTGCCGATGCTGCTTCGCACTGTGGAGGAGAGGAAATGATCAGGGGAGGTATTCTAAAATATCAGACAGGGTGTCGTATTTGCAACCCACCCATTTTCTTGTATGCTCCACAAACAAAAATATTGATGCATTTTTCAATAGCTTGATGTGGGAAGACAGGAATAACTGTCTCATTTGGGGCATTCTTTAAACAAAATCACATTTTGGGCATACCCCTGAATAGGTTTATTAAAAGGAGTAGATCTAGGGCTACTATAGACTTATAGTATAGAGATGATTTTTTTGGTTTAGATGCAGGACCTCATCATGCCTTTAGCATAGGGAATATTACTTCATTAAAGTAAATACCATTAACTTAAAAGTTACAGTTTTCTCACAGCGTTGTTAATTATTTCCTCCGTATCTGACTTGGCGCAGGAACGGGGGTAGATACGGAGGACTGTGGCCCCACAGCTCCGGCGGTACGTCGACCGCTGTCCAGCCCCCGCCCTTTCGGCGTTAATACGTGTGCGTATCACACGAAAAATAGTATGTGGGACAATGGTGATGAAAATTTCGCCCTAAACTTGTATCTCTATACTAGATCTACATGTAAAATGCGGAATTTACGGTATGCTTAGGATACGGCGTGGTCGTAAACAATTCTGAGATGAAATAATCACCTTTATCCTGAGCTCCTCTTGACATGATTACAGTTCGGGGGTAGACATCACACTAGTCTACATCATTTAGTAATCTTTGCCACACGTCGCTCATTGAAATAACTTCAGAGAATTATAAACAATCGGTGCTCCTGTACTTGCGATCATTTCCGACTAGACATAAAAATGAGCTGCGGGTTTCACACGACATAATATTTCCATACAGATCTTGTGTTAATGAATACTTCTATCAAATCATGAGAAAATTGGACAGAAGCGTGTTTACTAGCAGTTTAGAGGAAGTTTATTCTACTTTTCAATTCCGATATTACATTTTTTTTTGTTTTTAAATGCTTTTTAGCCTTTATTCAGAAAATAATAATACATTTTCTCATACATAGTAAATAAAAATAGTTAGACATACTTAAATATACATCAATAATCAATATATTTAAGTAATGTAAATAATGTAATCCTGACTTCATTTTTCGTACAAAAATCATGACATAATAAAGTGCTTGTACCTAATGAAGTAAACATCATTATAACAAAGGAATGAAAATAATGTACATTGTTACATAACTATTCGTACACAAATTATCAAAAACCGTAAATACATGACATTTCTTTTTTGCCTTAGCAAAGTAAAAGATACATCTGAATAAAGATTTTATATATAAAACACAATAACACACATAACACATAAACACAAACACATAGAAACATACTATAAAACACATACTGAACAAAACAAATAAAAAACAAAATATGCCATAAAGGTAACTTGTATAGCGCCATCTCTCTCCTCTCATCCTTTTACAATAGGGAGGAGAAAGGGCTTGGGAGACAGAAAATAGAAGAAAGGGAGAGAGAGAGGGGGGAAAGAAAAGTTTTTTTTTCATACTTCACCACTCTCCTCCAATTCTCCGTCTCCCCCTTAAACCCAACCCCATCTTTACTGTAGGTTTCGGACGACCTGCTCAAAACTTTCTAAGAATCAGCGATCGCAATTATTAGTTTCCTGTTAATTTTTAGTTCTATTATTTTGAAGGGAGTTCTAATACAGTCTCTTTTTCAATTGTTCGTGGTTTATAAAATGCTAAATATTTGTATTCTATTTATTTTATATGTTATTGATATTTGACCCGCAATAGAACACCCTGTCTTTAATATGGTCTTTGATTGTGTTTAAACTGTCTCATAATAATTGTCACATCTGAGCATAATCATCATCAACGAAAAATTGACATGGAAAATAATCTATGCAAAACAATGTCAGGAATACTGGTGTAATTCGAAGGTTAAAATATGCTCTTCCTCAAAGCATTTTATTTATTTTGTATCAAACTTTAATTCTACCTTATACCGCGGTGTTCTTGCTTGGGGAAAATCTCTCAAAACACAATTAGATACACCCCAGGTCGAAATTCCCATAGAAACCAGTAGAAACCAGTAGAGACCGTCTACTGGTTTCTACTGGTCCAGTAGAGTCTACTGGTCTGAAGAGGAACTACGAAATCAAACCAGTAGAAACCAGTAGAAACCAGTAGAGTCTAATGTGTTGAAGACCAGTAGAAACCAATAGAAACCAGTGAGATCTAATGGTTTGAGAAGGAGTGTGAAAAAAACAAAGTCAAACCAGTAGAAACCATTAGAGACCAGTGGATTCTAATGGTATTGAAGACCAGTAGAAACCATTAGAATCCACTGGTCTCTAATGGTTTCTACTGGTTTGACTTTGTTTTTTTTCACACTCCTAGGTATAGGATAGAATAGTAATAAATATAGGATAGGATAGGATAGGATTAGGTTAAAACGATAAGGAAATATGCCATAATTCGGATTATCATATATTAAATTAAAATCGATATTTCATCAATATTTTTAATTTTGATTCATATTGGTCTCCTGATGGCTCCAGTAGGTATTCTACTAGTTTCTACTGGTATTCTGATGGATCCAGGAGAAATTGCTACTGGTTTCTACTGGCACTCTACTGGTATTTTTCTAATGGTTTCTACTGGAAATCATTTCACTTTCCATATTCAAACCAGCAGAAAAATTCCAGTAGAAACCAGTAGGAAGCTCTATTGGATCCAGTAAAGATTCCTACTGGTTTCTACTGGTCTTCTACTGGTCTTCTATTGGATCCAGTAGAGATTCCTACTGGTTTCTACTGGTATTCTACTGGCATTTTTCTAATGGTTTCTACTGGAAATCATTTCACTTTCCATATTCAAACCAGTAGAAAAATTCCAGTAGAAACCAGTAGGAAGCTCTATTGGATCCAGTAGAGATTCCTACTGGTTTCTACTGGTCTTCTATTGGATCCAGTAGAGATTCCTACTGGTTTCTACTGGTATTCTACTGGTCTTCTATTGGTCTTGTATTGGATCCAGTAGAGATTTCTACTGGTTTCTACTGGTATTCTACTGGAATTTTTCTAATGGTTTCTACTGGAAATCATTTCACTTTCCATATTCAAACCAGTAGAAAATTTCCAGTAGAAACCAGTAGAGATTCTAATGGTTTTCCTCTACTGGTTTCTACTGGTTTTTCGTCCTGGGACTCTTCTTGGTCCAAAAGAGGGTAATACGAACAATCTGTGATGCTGACTTTCGAGTTCACACAAATCCTCTGTTCCATCATCATAGAATCTTAAAGGTAGAATACATTTACTATATGCAATTGGGTTCCCTAATGTACGATCTTAACTCAGGTGTAGGCCTACTGCTACTGGCATTAGCCCAAATGTTCAAGAAAAACAATGAAATTCACAATTATGCCACAAGACATGCTTCTGACATTCCATTTACCACATGCACGGACTAAGTTTACTCTCAACACTTTAATTTGCACCGGACCAATGTTCTAGAACTCTCTTGACTCAAGTATCAGTCGTTCTGTCAGTATTTCTGTTTTCAAACGCAAACTGAAGTTTATTGAATAACTATCTAGTTGATTCTTAAGCTATGTTCAAAGTTGTGATACTGCCGTGTTTTATTTTTGAAATTTGAACACGATCCACAGGTACATACATGTGGGACCTTCCATCTCACCTTTTCTTCTTTCTCTCTTTTTCTGTCATTTACCAGCTTTAATAATCCTCGCTCTCCCTCTCCAACCCAGCCCTATACCCTTATATATCTTCCGTATGTGTTTTTTTCCCACTTTTCCCACCTTCTTTTGTAAATAAGCCTCTTCTCCCTACCCTTTTCATTGAATTAGTTAACCATGTTAATATCGAAATTTGTTTAGTTATTTATTTAAGTCCTCAAGTGTCTTTGTGTTCTACCTAAAAAGATATTTATTGTATTCATGTTTGTACTACATATATTAAATCAGACTGGTCGTTTTTAATATGTTATTGCCATGAGGGACCTGACTTTAACAAGCTATGCTTTAATAAGGTCTCCTCGTCTTTCTATCTTCTCTCTGATGCAACATTTAAACTTGTTCCATATTACTGTTCCTTTATGCACACTCTCACTCGTTGTTATTCTGTAAAATCGTATCTGACGAAAGACAAATAAACTTGAAACTTGAAAACTTGAAACTTGAATGCAATCATCCTATATTACTTTCCGCAAGTGAATACTGTCATATATTTTCATCCCCCACTTAATATCGGCTCAAAAACAATTTCAACTTAAGAGAACAAAAAAAAAGACCATGCTGTTTCTTTTTTTTTCTATTACAGATGTGTTTGTTTGGGTGGGGGAGCGGCAAAGAAGAAAAAAACTTTTCATTTGTGAACAAATATTATTGAGAGTGATCATAGCGCCTTTATACTAATTTTACGAAATCTCCCTTCGAATAATAAAAAAAGACACCACTCTATTTAAAAATTGCGCTTCCCCCTCCCCCCTCCCTCACACACAAATACACACACACACACCATACTCAAAATCGCCTCACATCGCCCAGTTTTAACCTGCTCACGTTTGACAGAAAAGTCAAATATATTTTATTCAATGTATGGGAAATTAGTGCAATCACAATTTGCCCATTTCGGTAGCTATTTTCTTTCTGTTCCTAAATCTAACACAAACTTTTCTATTTGTTTTATTTGTGGTACAGCGCCCCTCTTCCTAGATTTGAATACGAAATATTTTACCGAGAAGGGACACTTTTACAATCGCTATAAGAGCACCCTTTTGATGGGACTGCTACTTAGGTTTCTATGATAAAATATGTCTGGAAGGAGATCTTCCCATCCTTAAATACAACAGGCTTTCATTTCCAGTTCTAAAAAGAATGGTAAGTAACTTGACAATTAAAATACATTATATTATTTGAGAGTGAGTACGTGTTAACGGATTTATTTCCTTTCCTTCATATTTTACCGGCGCAAGGGACATTTTGTCAATACAATCATCATTCTGTCGGCAGGAGAAATATTATGTCGACAACAAAAACAATATTTATTCATTTGTTTCGTCATCAAAATATTCTTTTTGCCGACAAAATGTATCTAGCGCTGACTACCTTCTCTCAAATGGTGCAGGTCCCCCCCCCCCCTCTTCCCACCTGGCTAATCCATGTAAAGAAAGTCCAATGTTAGAAATGGACATCTTACAAGGCGATGGTACTCTACCACTCAACTAAACATAAAGAGAATGTCGCCATCTAGCAACAAACTTGAGGTGAACATTGGTGTTGTTGAACCCACGAACCCTCTCGGGTAACTTATATAATTTTTTCCGGCTATGAATATGCATGAAACTCTACGCTCTGCCTTTTAGACGTCCCCGACTTATGACTTATAAGAGGAGAAAAGGGTTCCCAACATTGAATGTTGCTTCTTTAAAAAAATCTAAAATTTCATCATTTTGGAATAGGGTGTAAAGCGGAGACAAAGATTTGAATGAAGATTTAATTGGAGATTGCGAAGAGGAGGCTACGGAAAGGGAGATGGAAGGGAAAGAGAGCAAGACGGAGAGAAGGAAGAGATATAGTGTGGGAGATACATAATTCAGGAACAGATGAAATGGGAGAGAAAGAGAGTGAGTGAGAGAGAGAGAGAGAGAGAGAGAGAGAGAGAGAGAGAGAGAGAGAGAGAGGGAGGGAGGGGATGGAGAAAAGAAAAAGAAAGCAAGAAGGATACAATTATATTTATTATCTGTATGTATGTTTGAGAAAGGGAGAGGAAGAAATAAAATTGAAGATAAAGAAGAGACTATTTTGTGTTAATCAAATCATTGATTATCAATATGGCTATATTTCATATCACTACAACGGTGACTTTACAATGATGTCGGCTATTACAATTCCCGGCTTAGACAGATTCATAGTGTTGATTGATCATTTGAATAATTGATAATACCACCCCTCCAAATTTCTCAGAATATGTACAACCAAACTTCTCCAAACCCTGCTGAATTTTGCAACGTCACACTAGTCGTTGTTCTTCTTAGTAACATGTGGCATAAACCAACTCTTGCCACTGCAGCTACTGGCACCGCACTTTTTACCATTCCAATTACCACCCCTTACTTCCACCCTTAACGAAACATCCCGCTATTCCTACCACCGCACATTTCACATATCCTACCGCTCTACCTACAACTCTTGACGTGTTTCTTATATGTACTCCCATCACACCTACAATCTCTCTTCCACTTAACTCACCTACAACTTCAACCACACATACCACGCTGACCACTTTCCCTACCATTCAAGCACCTACAACTTCTCCTACACCCACACCTCCAACCACACCTACAACTCATACCACCTGCCTATCACTTACTCTACCACACCCACAACTTCCACCACACTTACCACTCACACCACCTACCTACAACTTACTCTACCACACCTACAACTCCCACCACACATATCACTCCTGTCCCATATGATATCACTGCACCACACATATAAATCTTATCACACCTTCTGCTCTTTCCATCACACTTACCACCTGTCTACCACAGATCCTACTCTTCTATTCTACCCCAAGTAAAACTCTGACTACATATCTGAGCACTGCCCTACGACTCCTACAACATTTTTCCAAAATGTTTTGTAGTGATGATTATAGGTTAGGAGGAGAAGAAGAAGCATATGGATGGAAGAGAAGGATTTCCCTACGTTTTAAAAAGTAAATCCATCCATACATTTGTATATATACCTACGTAGCTTGTGTGTGTGTATGTCTGAGAAGGAGAGAGAGAGAGAGAGAGAGAGAGAGAGAGAGAGAGAGAGAGAGAGGAGAGAGAGAGAGAGGGGGGGGGGGTGGGGATGGAGGAAAGAAAAAGAAAGCAAGAAGGATACAATTCTATTTGTTATCTGTATGTATGTGTGAGAAAGGGAGAGGAAGAAATAAAATTGAAGATAAAGAAGAGATTATTTTGTTTTAATAAAATCATTGATTATTAATATGGATATAATTCATATCATTACTACTACGTAGCTTATGTGTGTGTGTCTGAGAAGGAGAGAGAGAGAGAGAGAGAGAGAGAGAGAGAGAGAGAGCTAGAGAGGGGGGGGGGGGCAGTGGGGCTAAGAAAGAAAAGGGGAATTGGAGAAGAACATCGGATGTCTTGCTGAATGTATACTATCGACGCTTTCTTTGTCAAGGCAATTATCAAATATGATTGAATATTTATATTTCTGAGATGAAGTTATCAAAGAGAAAAGAAGAAAATTGCCCCAAAGCCAGTGTGTTTTAGAGAGCAGAACGGAACAGGAAAACTGGAATCGATAACAACCCAGTTCCAAAGAAAGTACCATATCGATTTGTTCTCCATGACTTCCATATAATTGTCCCTTCCAGGGACATCCGGTCGAGCTTATTTCAGTCACCATTATTCGGTCAAATGTCCATGACGTCACCAGATGTACCCAAATAGCAGCGTTGATTGAAATAGGACACGCAGAAATGACATGTGATGACGTCAGAGGCATGAAAGGGAAAACTAATCAAGAAAATCTACGAAACCTTTGATTATTTTGTTCAACTCTCTACACATTGTCGCTTTTCTGCACAAGTGAAGCCTTGGGCACAACCGGTCATTATAACTATTATCTCACTATTATAGAGGCTGCATCAGTGATAGAAAGGTGGAAGGAGAGGGAAGGAGAGAGAGAGAGAGAGAGAGAGAGAGAGAGAGAGAGAGAGAGAGAGAGAGAGAGAGAGAGAGAAATAAATAGGAAAGATGAAAAGAGTCAATCTATTACCACAGATAAATAGATCTCAATAGAAGAGATCAGATACAAATACATGTAGCTAAATATCAAGATAGCATGAAAAATAGCTAACTTGGAAGAATAATGGCTGGATGTACATTAATGTAAACAACAAAAAAGCAAGCCCCCCTAAACAAAATACCATAACTTTTGAAAGAAATGGAATTCATCAAAAACTCATTGTGACAGAATTCCAAAATTACCGTTGTGACTTTTGAAAAGTGACATCTTTGCCTTTAAAATTTGCCCACCCATGCATGACTTATTGGATTAATGTGATTTTCACAATATGTGATAGTCAATAAGTTAAGAAATAATCCTGCCAAATTATTTTGCCCACAACCTCTTTGATAAAAAGTGATACTATTTTGCTTGGGGGGGGGGGGGGGGGGGCTTACTTTTCTAGTTGTGTTTACATTCAACATAACAGGCATTGGAGCAGAAATAAATAATCATTAAAAATGTTATATGTCAGAAGACAAATAATTATGACCACACACACAATCGCATACTTTCTTTCCCTCTTTCTCTCTCTCTCTCTCTCTCTCTCTCTCTCTCTCTCTCTCTCTCTCTCACACACACACACACACACACACACACGTTCAACACACACTCTCTAACACACAGAATCATGATTTTCATACTTTAATACATACATACAAAAGATGAAGAAGGTTACCACAGTGTTTTTGTTTAATCTTAAAAAATGTTTTAATATTCATTATGATAAAGCATTCATGAGGCGAGGATAAAACAGTTGTTCAATGCTTTCAGCAACAATACATTACTATGAAACTGAGTTATTAGTGGTCATATAGTGCAAACAAATGCATGCAATACATGTATACCCAAAATATTTTACTGGTTATAACATAAAGAACAAATTTTCAAAATTTGACTTTGATCTCTGACATTTGACCTTTACCTATGATCTTCACCCGCCTAAGGACTTAAATAATTATCACTTAATACTTGTCCTCTCATATATTATCATTGTACTAAGTTTCATGAAATTTTGAGTTAGTGCATTTAGATCCAGATTGATGACATGCACAAACAGACGGACAAGATAATGGACCGACAACATGCTGCCATCTGACAGAGGCATCACAATGTAATCATCATAATATAGAGGCAACATGAAGTTTATGAACTCAGCTAATAACATTCTAATAACATTGGCATCACAATGTAATCATCATAATATAGAGGCAACATGAAATTTATGAACTCAGCTAATAACATTATTCACACAGTACTCTCAACAATTTTATTACACATTCTAAAATGCCATTTTCATTAAAAGACGTATTAATTAACCGTTTACTCAATATTCCAATATTCAACAAACAAGAATACCATATCTTTTCTTATGGGTTGACTTCTGAAAAAACTTTTGATTATTGACTTGTTATTACTTATTGCAAAACTATGCAAACAAATTCCAAGGTAAAACAAAGTCACATATAGCCCAATTCCATACAAAAATCTTAAAGGTCTAAAAAATCCATATTTCTAAAAAGGATAAAAAATTATGCGGCACAATGAAACAAATGCTGGATTTGTATATCCAGATTAAAAACAAAAGTGATGAAACTCGGCAGGAATGAGCAGCATACCCTAATGATCATGTGAAAGAAATTGTTTAAGGAAAAGTGAAAAATGTTTGAAACGCACCAAGGATAGTCTACATTCATAATCTTATTTGTCCCTGTCAGCACTGCGGCGTGGACCGGTGTGGACTGGACTGGACTGGTATGGACCATAGTGCACATCGGTCCTTGGTTCCTAGCCAATAGGTTTTGAGCGACCCACCCAAAACTTCCTCAAAATCTAGCAATTGGTATAATTTTGGGCTAAGTCAGTTTCCAATCTTATTATTGGGAGTAAAATTCTGATACAGTATCTTCTTCCATAAATGTTTTTTTTTACAAAATTTTATTTTCTTGACCTGCAAAATGGTAACCCTGCCTATAAGTGCAAAAAAGGGTAGTGCGAATGATATCACCTTGAACCATGCGACATCTGTACATGTTATACACTATGGGATTTCAGTATACATGTAATTGAAATATAGTTGAGTGGTGTTTATGAGTCCATGATGTATAGTTATAAAACATCAAGATATCTTTAATTTAATTCACGTAATTCTAATTATCATTTAACAATAATTGTGCAAACTGCTAATCCATGCCACTGCAATCTGCTATATCATCTTATCCTAAAATGATGCCATGAATGCACTAAAATCACATTTCAATCATACAGTTAAAGATTGTCCGTCCCTTTTGCAAGCTTAAAATTTGAAATCGTCTGTCACGATCGTAAATTGAAGAAAGTGTGATTCACGACCGTTTCTAAGAATATAGCATGTTGAAGCTTTCTGTATATGTACAAATTTCAGCTGTTAAATTTGAAACAGACTTTTTTCGTACGACGAAAAAACTATTAGTCGTTGTTACAGTATCTATGTGGTTATTATGCATGTGTGAAATCCTAATTTTATGAGTAATTACCAAACTTTGGACATGATTCCTTCTATGAATATTTTTTTTTTCATAATGCGTTTTATAATTTAATAAACAGATTAATCAATAAAGCAGATATTTCAACACAAACTGCTAAGAGCCTGAGGTAAAGACTATTAATCAGACGTTGTTTACGTGCATTATTTGAATTTCACACTACGTATCAGTTTCAAATTATGAATATACAGCTTGCTAACACTTTTCTATATGTTTTGCCAATGTTTTGATGGTTTTGTGGTGATCTGAAAAAGGGACGGGCTGCCTTTAATCATTTATAGAGAGAGACACATACACAACATTCAAAAGAAACAAAGATTTACATTGCAGTGCACCTTTAAAGATGGCCCGTCCCATCCCAAACATCTGCAAACTTCATGAAAGTTTGCACATATTTAGCACGCATCTTTGGGATACCACCTGTGAAATTTCAAGGTCAGAGGTACTATAACTCCCGTAGAATAAATGAAAATCTAACTAGTTTTCACTGAGATTTGACTATTCTCATGGTACGAAAAAAGAAAGCTTGATCAATTATCAAAGATTATTTCCTCAAAACCAAATATTATGCTTTGTTGATTCCAGGGTAAGGTTATATACCCACTCTCTATTCAATGATGACAAAGTCAGGGAACTTTCAGAATTAGGTCTGCAAAAGGGACGGGCTATCTTGAAGGTTGGAACAGGAAATGAAGATCTACATTTATTTTTCTAACATTCTCTTTGAAATTGAATAATCGTACATAGTTGCTCTGCAGCATATTATATTTGACTGAAAACAGACATTTTCATTATGTTACATTCCGGAAGACAAACGATTGCCTACCATTGGTATGCCAACGAATGAGCCAGCTGCTAGCCTAGACTTCAGCATCTCTCTATTATTATTTCTACAGCAGTACAACTTATCTTGACGTACATGCAACTTATGTCCATTTACTGACTCTCTGCTTATAAAAAAAGAATGATAACGTTCCCCTTCAGGCTACACATCCAAATCTACATGCCAATCCACTCGCAACGTCATGACTGAAACGAAAGAAGACGAACAACAACAGAGCCCAGAATGCAGCCTAACCAGCAACATTCCTGACCCAATTCCGGTGATATCCTCTTCCAAGAAAACGGAGATTTCTCATCAAAACTATCCTTGACGTATACCTAACAGAACCATCGCAATAATTGGACCCATGTCAGTACTGTTTGTGCTCCCGCCAGTGATCCTGAACAGTTTATTTTGCCGAGAAAATTTCTGTTTGTTCCACATAAAAATATATCTATGTACTGCTGCCAAGGACTACTTGCAGTTTTGCGATCAGGATGCAGAAAGAGCAATAGCCTACAGACTCAGACCAGGGAGGTGTAAGGAAGGAGAAAAAACTTGAACAAAATATATCCAAACATCTACATGGCTACTAAAGTGTGCTCATGAATGCCAAAAGCATTCCACAATCAGGACAAAATGAATGCTTTGATAATTAGCACTGACATTTAGCAATCATATTTATGTATATAAAGGGTTACTAAATTAGAAAAATAATTTCCCACTAATCTATGTAAAATTATCCACTAAAAACGAACTTCACATTTGTTTGCCGCAATAAAGTCTCATTTTAACAAAAATTTGACAAAACGCACGCCTCCAGTGACGTCAGAGAAGTCAAAATGCCATTAATACCAACGGCATGAACAAAATATTTTATTCACGCTGTTCAAACGTTACAAATGGGAACCCCAAAGCTTGTCCGAGGTTTGTCCAAGTAGCAACAACTAATAGATTGAAAGTGCATTCCATCCGTTGAATCTGAATGACTAGATACAGGTGAATGCAATAATGCGTTACCATGCAGTTTGGGGGAAAGTTGTGAATACATTACGAAAATGGTCTATTGTTGACTTCCGTACACGCCATTGGCATTTACGGCATTTTGACTTTTCTGACGTCACTGGAGGTGTGCGTTTTTTCAAATTTTCGTCAAAATTAGACTTTACTGCGGCCAACAAATGTGAAATTCATTTTCAGTGGATAATTTTACATAGATTAGTTTTTTAGATTATTTTTCTAATTGAGTGACCCTTTAAACTAAAAATATTATGACTTAGCCTGGGCCTGGCCCAGGCCAGCAAGTTACTGAAAGGGGTATTATTCCTTAAGCACACACATCCATTGCTATCACAATGGAATATTTGATGCAATTGGCACAGTGTCATTTGCCACCAAACAGGCAAGAAAATTTAGGATGCATTTTGAAGAATATATATTTTGCATATACAGATTTCAGAACCTTTTCTACTAAAAAGCAAGTGCAGTGGAAGTATGTCTTATAATGATACCATTCTGTGAATTTCAAATTATATTGTTTCGTTGAAGAGAAAAATGGAAAGTACGGTAGAAAACATGACAGAGAAATTCCTCCATATTGTACATTGGTCAATCATAGGTCCTTTCAAATACCTTGTAAATTGTCTATTCAGTGTTTCATTCTCCATGGTAACAATTTGGTATCAGGACGTATCCAAAAAAGTTAGGGACCAAATTCTTTCTGCAATTTCATCAAAATCCCTCTGCGCTCTCACCCAATCTTATTCACAGTTTGGGTATGAACTCTCAGTCAAGGCTGAACGATTGACACATTACTCAAACCAGATTTTCATTTGTTATTCAGACAAAGACATTGCCTAATTAGAAATATGGCAGATTGCTTCCAACATCTGAATGCCTTGAATTTTTAAGAGGTGGCAAACAGGATAAATCAAAGGAAGTCATCTGAGTACAGTCCATCCGTAATAGGTCAATGGTCTGACAGTGGTGTGACACTCATACAACACATATGTCTGGTAGATCAGACTACAGCCTTAATTACCAATCATTTTGAGAGACCCATTTAGCTATATGGATGCTAGTCTTCTTGTTAGACTCACTGACAGACAGACAAGAATTTCGGCCTGCAAACTTATTAAGTTGGTATGCTCCAATGAAAAAGCTTTTAACTTTCCTTGTTCAGATGCACTTCCATCCCGGAAAAGCGTTTCAAGTCAAGTCTGCGGTTGTAGACGCACTTCCATCTCACATGTCACTTTCATCTCAGATGTTTCAAGTCAAGTCTGCGCACTTCCATCTCATAAAAGCGTTTCAAGTCAAGTCTGCGGTTGTAGACTACCACCTAGCTCATTCACCTCACCTTGGCTGTGATTCAAGGTCACATGGGTTCCTGTGAGAATGTAAACACTGCCCACCCCCCCTCTCGCCCCCCCTGTCCTCGTCCCTTTCTACCAGCCGCACACCGGATGAGAGAACTCAGGAACGATGCCAAGAAGATCGCATCATCATATGGCGCCACCTCGGTCCTGAGAAGATCTGGAAGGAACAAATATATGAGATCCAGTTTGATCACGTTGAAAGGAACCAAAAATACAACAACACTCATTTACAATGAATGACTGGAAGTTAGATGTGACGCAAACAAATTGTACTGAGAAAATGCCTGTGAGAGGTGGTGTATCACAGATTCATTCAGAGTCAAATTATTTTTCCACAAAAACAAACAAAAACAATAATGTAAATTCTACAATAAACAAAACAAAATATGATTAAGACAATGAATTCATGTAAACATTTTTTTGTGGAGGGGTCCAAAAATTAGCAAGGCTGGTAAATATTGGACCTTGTATAAAGATAAATACAATTATGATATGTTCTAGCAGTACATGTGCTTACAAATGACAACAACAATAGCATAGATTTCTCCTTTGTATATAGCTAAAATATACATTTGTCTTGAAGCAAAAGTTGTTAGAAATAAAATACTGTTTGTGAACTTCCCTCAGAATGCAGCAGTTAGCCAAGAAGGAAGTCAATTGGGACCTTTTATTTCCAAAAAGAATTTGGTAGATTGCTCAAAACAGAACATGAACAAAAAGAGAAAGGCTCATAAATAACATCATGTCACTGACCTTTCATCAAAACAGAAATATGAGAAGAACAGGAGATAAACCTCTCACATTCCATGTTTAAAGGGCATACAGGTATACTGTACTGGGAAGAGAGAAAAAAACCTTCATAAGGAGATCGTGAGCAATCTTCTTGCCAATGGTCTTAAATTCATGCATTTGTTCATTTTGAGGATTTGTGATTTAATCACTATTTACTTCATATGTGGATCATTTGAGGGCAAATAACTTTCAGCAAGTTTTTAAAATGGACAATACATGAATTTAAGACCATTGGCAAGAAGATTGCTGATAATCACCTTTGGAAGGTTTTTTCTTTTGTCTTCCCAGCACAGCCCTTTAACTTGAGAATTTCAACTGGTATGCCTCATCCGCCCCCCTGCGCAGACACTGAAGTATTGCCAAAATCTTAAATATTCAGAAAAATTTCAACTTCTAATTCATGGAAAGCTTATTATTTGGCTATGAAATACAACTTAAGAGAGAGAGAGACCTGTCATATATCATCATTACACCACGGTGTGGTGATATTTGGTCATATACTTCAGAATTTATCACATAAACAGCAACATTTCACAATCTGATCTTGACCTGTGACCTTTGACCTATGTGACCCCAAACTTTACCACTGACTTGTCCTGTCACATATTACCACTGAAGTATGTTTGGTGAAATTTGGTTCATATTTCTCCAGTAATCATGTAAAAAGTGACATGTGACCTAGCCTTTGACCTACATGAACTCAAAGCTAATCAGTTAATTGCTTTGCTGCATACAGGTATTATCATTGTCCCAAGTTTGACAAAATTTAGTCAATTATCTATTGAGTTATTGCATAAATGAGATCTGGACGGACGGACGGCAGGTGGACGGACAACCTGGAAACATACTGCCATCAGGCAACTTCATCGCAGAGGCATCAAAAAAGTAATATTATGTAGACAGAAGATGACTGCCCCCCCCCCCAAACAAAAAAGAGCATAATGTAGCAAGAACAACATAAACCGGTTAGCATATTCTCACATGCATTATTCAAAACAAACATCTATTGTTAGCGAGTATACCTCAAGAACTCACATTGCTTTCCTCCACATGAAAACTTTTCTTACTGAACCCAACGCCAACCCTAACCCCAACTCTCTGACAGTGGAACTAAGTGCCCTTTGATATATTGTAATGCTGTGCCTAGGGACCACATTCATGAAACCTTGTAGTTACTAGCCCCATGTCCACGCACAAACAAATCATTGTAAAGCTATGTGCTTGTTTTGAGCTGATGAATATGTGATTTGAACTTCTAGCTTTCAATTTCCCAGGTCAGAAAATAGAGAGCTGTTTTTGTCAGGATCAGGTAGATCCAGACCCACCTGTCTGTCTTCCGCTGTTACCCCGCTCATATACACCACCTATCCGCAAAAAAGTAATTTTGCCGGTGTATTATTGATAGCTGCATATGAACGGGACCCACTCAAATAATGCGGTATTTGCTTCTTCCTTTTTTCCGCTCATTTTGTGGCGATTTTGAGACAGAGTAAAAAAGTGCAATATTGGGGTAAGTAAATCTTACAAACTGCGTCCGCAAAATAGCTGTAAATGTTGCGCTTCGTGCATCTCGCTTTGGCATGTGGTTCGCTTATCGAACTGCTCGTATGGCTTTGCGGAACATGTCACCAGTGCATGTTTGCTCTAGCTAGGGGTGTGGAGAGAGTCCAGCTGTCCAAAACACTGATATTTTTGGCAGTTTTGGTGTATATTAAAAGTGTTCTTGGAGGCTCGCTGGAAACTTGCTTGCCGATGTGCCTTGGTAATAATAGCGGTATTATGGTACATGAATGTGCTAATAAAAAATCAACCCCTCTCCACGTCATCTACTAGCTGTACCCTTTATATGAGAGTTACCCTTCTTCTCCTTCCTCCCCCCCCCCCACCCACCCACACCCACCCACACCCACCTACACCCACAGTCTAACCTTCCTCATTACCAATTCTCCACACTCTCCAAAGAACAGCCCCAATCTCACGAATCGATTCCGCATGACATTCACATTATGACATGGCTGTTTGGATGGATCTCCAAAATCCCTGCAAATGATGGGTTTAGCCACCGCCTCTGAACTCTCTATTCATCACACTCGCGATTGAATAAGACCACCCACACAAAGTTGCCTGAATTAGCAATGAGAAAAACCCTAGCAGGATCTTTCACCAATTACCCCCCCTAAGATAGGAAGAAAATGAAAAAAAAAAATGGGCATTATACACTGTATTTAGACAATATTTTGTTTAAAAATCTAGAAAGGTTTGAAATGCCAACATATTCCTTTTGTCAATTTTTAAACTTGTAATCGTCTTTAGAAGAAACTTTGGAGAGTGGATGGGGGTGGAAGGGGAGGGGGTGGGGTGGAAGGGGAGGGGGTGGGGTGGAAGTGGAGGGGGTGGGAGTGGAAGGGGAGGGGATGGGGGTGGAAGGGGAGGGGGTTGGGGTGGAAGGGGAGGGGGAAGGGGTGGAAGGGGAAGGGGTGGGGGTGGAAGGGAAGGCTGGAGTGTGGGGGTGGTAGGGGAGGGGGGAAGGCCCTGTGATGATCAAGTTATGTTGGGACTACAAATGTGGTTTTAAGGGTCCACACATACTCTGCATTGCCAAAGATAAAGCATGTCAACTTTTAAACAAAGTAGCAAGAAAATAACATTTGGGTGCTGGTGTTCTCAATAAGTGCTCATTTTAAATGCAGAGTTTGAACTTCAGATGCTTTCTCTTTCATTTCACATCGACGCACTCTGTAAATAGCAGCATTAAAACCACCGAGTGACTTTTTCCCCTGACAAAAATTAAGCTTTAAAAAACTTGACATTTGCTGAAACTTTTCTTCTAGATTCTCCTTCATCAGTCTTCATTTAGGCATACAGACACAATGACATTCTAGCAAGTTTCTTGTTGAGAAATTACAAACATCATAGACTTCTCACCTGACGAAGTGTTGCAGCGGCACACGAAACGTCGTGATCTTTTCGATTCCGTTTACCTTACATTGCGAGACAAACGATTATCAGTAGCCATCATAGACTTATCACTAAAGATAACTGATTAGTTACAATTCATTTGTTGTTGTTGCTTTTTGGACTCCTTCACAGACTCAGCATTATCTTTATCATTACTATTTCATTTATTTATTTGATGTATGTTCATCAAGTTGTGTGCATATCATGGTATTTTCTGTGAGTTGTAGAAAATAATAAATTACAAAGAAATAATTAAAACAAAGAAAACAAGATCTATGCACAAATCAAAACACACCTGCCAGAGAAATAAAAGAAAGCAGAAGTATTGAATTAATAGTACCATTGGTCACACAAGTCAACCCAAACAATATCATCTTTCACAAGATCCAGATCAAACTCATAAATTCACAATCTCGCCCTGTTGTGCAGCCCACTTATCCTTGCAGATATGAGGGTGAAATCGAGGGCCAACAATGACACAGGTGCGCATCTTGTTCAAGTCCTTGCTGTGGACTACTCAGGGAATCACCCATCGTATGGCTGGTCTTCACTAGCACAACAGTCAGACAACATCCCGATCACATCACACCAGGAAGTACACAAGTACGAGGAAAGGCCTCAAATAGCACGATATTTTGCATAACACTGCAGTACTTCCCGGGTATGGTACCTAAGCAAGCAAAGAGCATGCTGGGATACCAACTCTTCCCAAAATTGACATGTATGAGCTGAGGACAGGACCAAATATAGCCAAATATTTTGTGAATTATTGTGATACTTTTTTTTAGAAAGATGGCCAAGCAATGAAAAAGAAAAGTTCATGCTGGAATCAGGGAATATTTTAAAGTGTGTGAGTACTAGCTCATGAAACCAGGACTTATACACCATACACTGTATTTGGCAAACAACCATAGTACCTTTTTTTAGAAAGATTAGCAAGCAAAGAGCATCCTGGGATTGGGGAATCTTCCAAAGTCTACCAGCTCAGGAAGACAGCCACTCAAATTGCACGATATTTGGCAACCCTCAGGCCCATCAGAGAAAGATTTATTTGGGAAACTTGCGGCTGATGAAGATGGGGCACGAAGGATGTAATATCTAGAATATTATGCCTTTTTGGGCGTTTGGGATGTGTACCCATTCTCCCTTATCACTTATCTGTGCTCTAGTCCATTTTTGTTTATAGCAACAAGAAAAAAAAGCAAACATTTGGCACAAATTTTGGGAGTTCTTTATCTTTACGCACAGGGGTCATCCAAATGTGAACAGGCATCCTTTGGACACGCATCACGCCACCTTTCACACAAGGGTATACTTGAGACGAAAAGTAGAATAGTGTGCCTCCCGGGACTCTTGAGTAACACGATTATCTGGATCATGATGGAAAACAAACAATTAGATGGTAGTAAGCTCTCCATAAATAATAAAACAGGAAGACATATTCATGGCACAGCACCAAACGTTGTATTTAAGAATAGATAGTAATCACTCATATCGAAGTTAAACTTTTTTCCAAGCTTTGTACCCTCTCCAATTCCTCTTTATCCCTTTACTCCACTAGCAGCATATCACAAAGCAACACATAATAAGGGGAATATTTTGATTCCTAATGTTATTGAAGGAGTCACTAAATCATGATTACACAGAAGTTACTGGTCTCAAAAAGATGGGCACACATGAAGCTTCAATTTCATGATTTTTCAATAATTAATCATATCTATATATGTTTCCTGTATACCACATTTCAAGGTCATCCACATATTTTATGAGACATTCCACAAAAAGAGGATTGGTTACAAATAAGTAGACAATGATTCCAAAATTATAAACAGTTTCAAGTTAACAGGGGATAACAAATGATAACTTTGTTACAACACCCCCCCCAAAAAAAAAAAATCGAACTAGGAACAGGGGGAAAAAAGGAAGGTAATCAGCTGTAGTGGAAGTAGGGGATCCGCTAAGGCCATTTGCGCATCAAAGTTCAATCACCCGCTTCTCTACTTGTCATCCCAATTAATTCACCTACTTCCAGCAAGCAATTGTCCTACTTCAACATCTGTTCCTACCAGGTGCTGTGATGTGGAAAAATGGAACAATGGTATACTCTCCTTTGTTTTCTGACAAGTGATGGAAAAGTACTGTCTCTGCCCTCCTAAGGGCTAAGGGGGATGAGATCTGGTTTATTGGGGATATATCGGTAAAGAGTTTGCGATGTTGGTAACAAGATGAAAAAGTATTTTGGTACAATTTTTTTTCCATACCAATAGGAATATAAAAAAGGTCCATGCAGTATGATAGGGAAGACGGATAGAAAGAGAGAGTGATAAATAGGGCAGGGGGGGGGGGGGAGAGAAAAAACAGCAAAAATAGAGTTTCATGCCAAGGCATTTTGAGACAAGCTGTTGGAAATACCTTGTGTTTGAGCTTTGGGGGGTTTATATGAAATTGTTTTCTTCTTCTAAAATAGAATTAAGAGTTTGATGTTGATGATGGTGATGATGATGAGGGTGAAGCTGAGAAAGATGATGACAGTAATGATAGTAATGATTATGCAGACTGAAAGCTATACTAAAAGAGGAAATAAATAAACTATGCTCAATTTTTCCAGCAACAATGATAGATTAAGTTTGAAATTAAAAACAACTATCCTTCATTTAAAATACCCTATCTCACATACTACACATATATTTAATTAAGTGGTATTTATTTTTAGAGCCTCACGCTCTTTATGGTGAAAAGTCGGGAATGTGGATAGTTGTGATACTGCGATGCACCCAAGAGCAAGTAGCTTGATTGTGCCCATAAATTTGGCAGATCGCAAGGTAATTATCCTCTGCAACAAAGTTATTAACTCACTTATACTATTGAAATGATTGAGCATGCAGAGGTTTTTTGACCTTGCTTGGGTGGTAAGTAGTCACATTTTTTGTTATAATTCGAGTTGCCCTCGGGGCATGGGGAGGGGTATACATATATGGAGGTATACATAGCTGCATTATATTTCGACATTTGATATTACATAATGTTTACTCTGTTGATTATTGTCTTAGCTGTTAAATATTCGTTTGTTTTTGTTTTTGTTTTGTTTTTTGCTTTGTGTGTTTGCTTGTATTAGTCTTTCTTTGATGTATTTTTTTAATGTATGTACTTGTATGTAATTTGTGTACTCGGGTTCATCTTACTGTATGTCATTTAAATAATGGACTTTGTACTTATGTGTATTGAACCACATGTTAAAGGTTATCACACCTCACAAGCCATCAGCTTTCTGGTGATGCCTTATATTCATTGTTCATGAAAGTTGTTTATTTTTGCTTGTTAAATGAATACAGAATTGAATTGAATTATTAAGAAAAAATATCTGGAGAAATTAAAAACCCACCCATTTCTACTTTTTACCTTTAATGCAAAGCTTGAAATAGGGTCAATCATTTTCATTTACCATAACATAACTTTTGCTCACCCAGTGACCCATGAAACACCCCCAAATGTTGATCCACAACAGTTATAAAATATTCCCTTTAGATATAATATCTAGACCAAAAAAAACACACATGCTGTTCATAAAACAAATTTGGACTATGCGGAGGGTTTCAGAGAGTGTGATGCAAGTGTAGAACTGACATCTTAACCTACATATCAATATCTGGACACAGGAACTAGAGCCAAAGTACTGCTGAATGACTTATTGAACAGTTGCAAGCTCTAAAGATATACCATGAAACCTGTATAGAAAAAATGCTCACTCAAGGGAGACTAGAATCTATCACTTTAAAGACAACCCGTAACTTTTTCAGATCACCACAAAACAATCGAAACATTGGCAAAACATATAGAGAAATGTTAGCAAGCTGCATATTCATAATTTGAAACTGATTCGTAGTGTAAAATTCAAATAATGCACGTAAACAACGTCTGATTAATAGTCTTTACCTCAGGCTCTTAGCAGTTTGTGTTGAAATATCTGCTTTATTGATTAATCTGTTTATTAAATTACAAAAAGCATTATGAAAAAAAAATGTTCTATAGAAGGAATCATCTCCAAAGTTTGGTAATTACTCATAAAATTAGGATTTCACACATGCATAATAACCACATAGATGCTGTAACAAAGACTAATACTTTTTTTCGTAGTACGAAAAAAGTCGGTTTGAAATTTAACGGCTGAAATTTGTACATATACAGAAAGCTTCAACATGCTATATTCTTAGAAATGGTCATGAATCACACTTTCTTCAATTTACGATAGTGATAGACGATTTAAAATTTTAAGCTTGCAAAAGGGACGGACAATCTTTAAATATGAGGTGGCCTTATGTACAAATTTATTTTCACACAAGTTCATTGAAACCAACACAACTTAATGGTGGAATATCCCTTTGACTTAAATAATTGGTAATGACCAGGGCTATTGTCATCTTGTATTAAATCAAAGATGTACAAAGTTCTGTCATTTTGTGATCTTAATCAAAACATCTAAATAATGTAGGGATATTCCAGAGGCTCAAACATGGCATGCTAGGAAAACACTGAGACGTATGTGATGGCACATATTTTTCATGACATCTTAACGCTGACCTGCAGAAAACATCTCAACTCCCTTCTAATTAACTGCGTAGTACAAGCTGGAAATGATTTGCTAATGTCTGGAACACTGTATCAGCCCTAATATAAACATTTAAACATAAGAAACTTTGTTTTTGTTGAAGTACATCTATGTATGTGTGATCAAGGGAAAGACAAATAAACAAAGAATGAAACAAAAATCCAGAAAAGATTGAATGACCCACTAATCTAATCTTTCAATATGAAACATCAAGAAAACTGTTTGATTGATTGAACGACAGCCGGATTTGAACTTTTGAATGGAAATACTACTTTCAGTATTTACACCTAGATAAACAACTGATCGAAATCCAGAAAATCTGGGTGACCCAAATATATCTACCTTAATTTGAACTTGGCAACGGCACATAAATATGAGCAGAAACCTGTGAGAATGAGATCAGAGATCGGGGGATACAATCAGGCTATGGGGATGATGAAAATGAGGGGAGATATTTCGGGGCTTGGTAGGGGCGGTCCCAGAATACTCCATTTGGGAGTAGTTTGAATGTAGGGGAGGGTTAATTGAACCACTTCATGTGACTTCAAGATCTTTGACGAGCTGGTCATAAATTTGTCACAAAACATGTGTCTTTCCCTTTCAGTCAAAGTAGGGTAAAGGGTTGATGGGGTGTGTGGAATGGGTGGAATGGGTGGACGGGGTGTATAATTCATTGCCCTTAAATGGATCGATAATAGGTCCCACGGCGATGACGGTTCAGCACCTACTGTAACACTGGAGCTGTGAGTGGCCTATGTTAGTGCAGCACATTGCGAAATAAGAGGACCAAAATGGTGTTGTCATATGAGCATGTTGCCAAGACAACTGGTTCTAAACAAAATCACTCCAGTGAGTGGTTTACCGGTCCGATATTGTCTACCGGGCTAGTGTCGGGGACTAGCTATTTCGCCTGATCTGGCTAATGAAGACGCAAATAGCTAGGTATTTCGTGATCTGGCTAGCTAACTCGATCACAACAAGCGAGCTATTTTGCCACATCAGGTTAATGAAGACGCCCTTTCTGATACCCCTTTCCCGCTGCCCGTCTCGGTGAACCACCGAGAGGTTCCCCGGTGAATTCACCGGGGAACCTCTCGGTGAAAGTTTCAGTGCCGTCGTTTCACACCGCTCTCGGTGAAACTTTCCCCTAGACGGGTTTTCTGCTCGCAACGTGGGTGATCCCAGCGGAAGTGTGTGTAATAATGGCGCGCCGCGCGATATTTCGCGCGCTAATTTGAACGTGCATATAAGCATGCAGCTAGTGCAGTGGTACGTATTGATGGTTCGGCGTACTCGTACAACTTCGTATCTCGCAGATTTTATTGCTCAGTGTTGAAATTCGCAATATTTGCAGGTCATTATTGTGCACAAAAAGGAAAGGAAGAATGGAATTTGCTATCATTGTATCACTGATGCTTTGGAATCAAGGACTGTTCAGAAACCGAGTGATGGTGCAAGCTCAGCAGTACAGTCGGGTCCGAAGAAAACGTGTGCATGACAGGAAACAAAACATGACCTTTGACATAATCTGCATATTTTCCCCGGTGTTTCACCGAGGCGACCTTTCACGCTGGGCGCTCTCGGTGAACCACCGGGTGATCTCCCGTTGAACTATCGGTGTTCACCCAGGACGCTTCTCGGGTAACAATTGCCCAAAATTTCATCGGTGTTTCACCTAGGCTTCCCCTAGGTTTCAACCGAGAGACCTTTCACACTGCAGGGTTCTTCAGCGGGAAAGGGGTATGAGACTCTCTAGAGGGAAGTGGAGAGGAGGGGGTACTGCACAGCTTAGGCAGGACCGGAATGTGATACCAGGTGTTTCACAACTTTCTTTTGGTGCAAAGAGGGTTAAACCTCATGAGGGAGAAGTAGTTAACCCACATAGACAATCAATACGAGGTCTCTGCAAGGTTAAGGATAGAGGTAACTGCTCTAAGTAGACGTGAGGGATATCATTCATAGGATATCTGACATGTTTTACACAACTATTACAATTTATTAGGAAATATTATATTGTGATACCAGGTGTTTCATTTTTTTTTTTTTTGGGGGGGGGGGGGCAGAGGGAGGAGTAGTTAACCCACAAACACCATCAATACAAGGTCTCTGAGAGGCTAGGGATAGAGGTATCAGGGTATATGTTGCATACCATATAGGTTCTCAATTATTGTAACCTACCATCAATATTAGCTACCATGGCAACAGCCAATGAGCTCCCATTATTGCGCCTGATATGCAACATGGTTCTGCTCTAGGTAGATGTGAGGTATCATTCATAGGATATCTGACGTGTTCTCCTCCTACTCAAATCCAGGTCGTCCTGCATGGCTACCATTGTACTGGTAGCTTAATGGGCATATACTGTACTGGGAAGGCAAAAAAGTCTTCAAAATGTAATTGTTAGCAATCTTCTTGCCAATGGTCTTAAATTCATGTGTTGTCTATTTTAGAAGCTTGCTGAAAGTTGTTTGCCTTCAAATGATCTATATTTCGAGTAATGAGTGATTAAATCACAAATCCTCAAAATGTTCGGCCCGAACATTTTGAGGATTTAATCATTAATCATTAATTACTCCATATGTGGATCATCCTTTAAAAGGATAGTTCACCCTGAAATTATGTTTGTTTCAATAAAAGCAGACACATAAAAAAATCATATCAGTAAAGCTTCGATGAAAATCCGTCAATGGATAAGAAAGTTATGATCTTTTAAAGTTTTGATTTTGTAATGTCATGTGCGGGGTGCTCTCCCATATGTTGTGAACATTCAATCTTTTTGGAAAATGTCCATTTTCTCAAAAGGATATTTATTATTTCAAATGTGTGTTTGATATATCATTAGATACAAGTTAAAAGAATGTATTCCTTCACCAAAGAACATAAATCTGGCAATTTGTGGAAAAAGTTGTACACAACATATGGGAGAGCACCTCGTACATGACTTCACAAAATCATAATTTTAAAATCAAATAACTTTCTTTTTATTTGACCGATTTTTGTCAAACCTTCATTGCTATGTTTCTTTCATGGGTCTCCTTTTATTGAAACCGAAATAATTTTAGGGTGAACTATCCCTTTAAGACTGATACAATCTATGCTAGACTATCAAGATAGGTGAAGAATGTATGCACTGCACAGCACTGGTCAATCAGTCGTGCAAGGAAAAGGACCTCTTTTTTGGTGCGAGCAATGACCCTGAAATCTTTTTACAGTGATATTGAAACAAATATGAAGTACAGAAAAAAAGCTTTACAACAATACCCAAGTAAAAAAGGTCTACTTAAAACTTCTGCACGTCCTGTATACAAAATGCATCAACAAGAATGAAAAAAAAAAGCCACAATTTATAGCTCATAATTCTTTTAAGGTATGCTAACAAACAATAGGGAAGAATGCGGCACGTACAGTTACAGAACAAAAGGTTACTGTGTCATTTGAGTAGCACAGCATTACACAATCCCCGACAGACCCCCAACAATGGTCTTTTTCCGATCGGCCTATTTATCACGAGAGGGCAAACTTTTTGTTTTAAGATTGTGGCATGCTTGTCTTTTCCGGCCGATTCATCATCAAGCAAGAAACCCTTTTGTTTCTGAAGATTGGGACAGGCTTGGTTTTTTTTTCTACATCCAGGATGTGACAAAATGCAGTGAAAATAAACTTCTTAAAAAAGTTTGGAAAGCATTTGGAGCCACGTATTTCTCATTTATTTGACACCTGTTATTATTTTTTTTTAAGGCATCAATCCATTAGCTAATATCCTCCTCTGTAGAACAACACAATTTTTTTTTATATTTATGTGAGAATAACACAAGATTTGTAACAATTGGGTAATAGCATAGTCCCTCCCTTTTGTTTACTTGTTGGTATTGTGCCAAATTGTTCTGTATCTGCCCTAGTACAACAAAGACAAGTGCATTGTCTTATGCATTCATTCATGGATTTGTCCTATAGCAACATAATCAATAGGATTGGCACAAGCCATCGGCTTTCTAGTGATGCCTTATATTCATTGTTCATGAAAGTTGTTTATTCCTGTTTGTTAAATGAATAAAGAATTGAATTGAATTGAAAAAAAATCACTGGTCAATTTGTCAATTTCTGGTTGAGACCCACCTGTAAACAGAGGGAAGGTACTCAGCCGTGAAGCATCTGATTGTTACACAATTGGTGGTATTTTACAGAGGAGGATATAAGCTAACAGACCGATGCATAAAATTATATAAATAGGTGGCTGAAAATACTTTCCAAACTTTTTTGAGGAGTTTATCTATGATACCAGCACAAATAGAAAGAATGATCCAGTTTCTGTTGCTCTGTTTCAAATAGTAATAAAAAAAAATGAACACAGAATGTGAGTAACCCAATTGAAGTCCCCTCTCTACCCAACCCCAATCTTCTCCACCTCCTAACACTTCGACCATAAGTGATGTAGACATACCGGTAGGCCTACATGTGCAGGGCTCTACCACTGTTTGGACATATCATGATTGAACCTCATTGTGCTGCTGAAAGTTGACTGACCTTGCAGCATACTCATCCCAACACACACACCCCACCCACAAGCCCTTCCTATAAGCCCTGCCACAACCCCCACCCCAAGCCCTTCCCACAACCCCCACCCCAAGCCCTTCCTACACGCTCCACCCATAAGCCCTTCCTACAAGCCCTACCCACAAGCCCCTCCCACAAGCCCCTCCTATAAGCCCTGCCCACAATCCCCACCCCAAGCCCTTCCTACAATCCCCACCCCAAGCCCTTCCTACAAGCTCCACCCTTAAGCCCTTCCTACAAGCCCCACCCACAAGCCCCTCCCTTCCACAAGCCCCTCCTATAAGCCCTGCCCACAAGCCCCACCAACAAGCCCCTCCCACAAGCCCCTCCTATAAGCCCTGCCCACAATCCCCACCCCAAGCCCTTCCCACAAGCCCCATCCACAAACCCCTGCTCACAAGCTCTGCCAACAAACATCGTCTATGATCCACACCTTGAAATAGAGCCCCCCTAAATTTAGGCAAGACACTTTTTATTCTTTCTAATCGGGTGTAATGCACAGCCAAGTTCAGTTTATGCGTTTCATGACATCAAGCTGAGAAAATATCTAGCAAACTGGTAAATTGCACGGTATGTTTCACAAGTTTTGGGTGCAGGAGATTTTGATCGCTAAAACTACCCTGTGTATCATTGTAGATTGGAACAGATCACAATCTGGTTGAGACAAATGTACGTTTACACACATTTCTCCAGGTTTTTTTTTTTATCTCTCTCAGGCTCTATTCTCCCTTATTTTGAGTCTTTTCTTGTTTTTCATGATATCATGCAGTTAAATTCAAAATGTTCAAGAAGTGTTTCATTTCACCTCTGCTAAGAAATGGTCTGATTTATAAAATAAGTTGCAAATTCTATGAAACATATATAGACTAAGGAATAGTATAGTATTTCAAAGAGGTCTATGATGGCAATATGAAGGGTAGAAAGAAAAAAAAAGTGATGGAGAGAGGGAGCAGAAAAAGGGAGGGGAAGAGAGAGAGAGGCACACAGTAGGATGGAGGAAGGAAGGAGAGAGAGAGAGGGAATAAGGAGAAAAAGAGGAAGGGGAGATAGAGGCAGGAAAGGAGAGGAGAGAGGGGGGAGAAAGAGTGGAGGAAGGAAAGAGTGGAGGAAGGAGAGAGTGG
>OZ022589.1:7296271-7456271 GCA_963669155.1 Arbacia lixula
TTATGCACCAAAGATGGAATTCATTAAAAATTCATATGACAGAATCCCCAAATTACCCTTGTGACTTTTGAAAGGTGACAAATTTGCCATTAATATGTGCTCACTCATGCATGACTAAGTGGATTAATGTGATTTCACACGGAAGTTAGTCAATAAGTGAAAGTACAATCCTGCCAAGTTTTGTTGCTCAAAACCTCTTTGATAAAAAGTTATCCTATTTTGCTTAGGGGGGGGGGGGGGGGGGGGGGACTTACTTTTGTTATTGTGTTTAGTTATAATCTTTTTATCTATCTATGAAAAAAAAACTCATAGGGCTGCGATGGCGATTACAATGAGAGTACAAACTACGAGGTAATAAACACGCCGGAAGAGGAAAATAGCTCTAAACAACAACAACAACAACAACAACAACAACAACAATTAAACACCCACATTTAACAATCTTGCACTTCCATCTCTCTTGACCAATAGAAGTATCAAATTACCCACAATGTTGTTTGGGTGTGAGACCATGACAATTGAAATCAAACACGATCGACACTGTGGGCTTTCTGGAGAATATTGAAGATATCCATTATCCAATACCAGAGCTCTTGAGATGGCTCAAACAGCTCCGTGGATATGTAAAGCCGTAAGGAATAGGAAAGTTGCCTAATTCGCCCACTGTGTTGAGTAAAGAAGATGCCAAAAGCAAGTTGTTAGAAGGATGGCTTGAAGGCAGAAGAGGCGGGGGGAACATGGAAGGCCACCAATGAAAACATGGATCAGTATGACGAACATTAAACATATTATATATGTATTATATATTTTTTCTTAGTTATCTTCCAATACACCAGTTCGTAGTTAGCTCTGGAGCAAGTTTGGTCACTATGACCTTTCCCTTTTTCATTAGGATAAGCAGTTGATTAATATATCATTTCAAAAGGAGATGTTACGTAATGTGCTTACCCGACATAGCAATTGGCGATATTCAATCTCTAATAAAGGAACCATCTCAAAACAGGTGACAAGAATAGTAGGCTACGGTCTGTGAACAATTGGGAAAGCTTCTATTACATTGTCATTGTAAACTAATTGTTGTCGTTTGGCCTGTTGTCAAATACCCCATGATTGAACACCTTGGTGTTCTTTTATAAATTGGATAACAAGCATATTCTAAAATAACTTATTAATGATGATGCTTATCTCAGTGATTTAAAAACCAACAAGCTGGTTTGGTCACTATGACCTTCATCTGCTCATGCGCAAATTGTAATTACGAACTGGCTTATTACTCTTTCTCGGAGTACATGTACCTCGATTTCCTTCTGGCCTTGTAATCTTTTACTATATTCCAACTATCCGCCATTCTCTCGATATGCCTAATATAAATCCATCTACCACTCTATTGGTAGTACAGTAGTTGTGAAAGACGCTTTTGGATGGGCCGGCCCGGGGGAGGGGGGGGGGGGGGGGGGAGGGGGGGGGGGGTGGATAGCGGTGGGGTTTAAGCCCCCAATAATTACCACATTAAACAAAATGAGATCCCAAGGGCCGGGAAGCTAGGGGTGAACCGCCTACGCCCACTCTCTTCCTCCTTAGATCCACCAGTGCTTATAGGTGGCTGCAGGAGATTTGAAGTATGGAGCCTTGGTCGATGAACCGAAAAGATGAGAGCCGTGTACATGCATCTGTATGTAAATTAAGGCGAGAAGAAATAGATTATACAAAAGAAATATTTTACCGCGTTACAGAAACCCATATCCCCTGTTTAAAGCCAATTACAATTGATGGGGCCAAGGTGAGGTATAGGGATACTACTGTAATGGGTCATACATTTCACCTGTTTCCTCATTTTTCTCTGGCAGGAAAAAGTTGTGACTTTGACGTTGATGACATGACACGTTAGGCAGTGTGCATCATGGGTGCCTGGGATGTGCGCCTGGAAAAAAAAAACCCTTTTATTAGTCTGTATAACAAGAAATGTAAAATTATTTTTTGACATTTCATATATGTATTCTTATATAATAACAAAGGAAATTATAAACATTAATCCAAACATGGATAAAAGTAATATTGACATCATTATTTTGCTTTATTTTACATATTTATTATCTTTAGATTGAAAACAAACATAAATATGTACCATATTAAATACATTTTGTGCCTGAAAAGTAACCTAACTACAAACGCACATGGAAAACTACCGCGGAAGGTGAAAAGTTGCAGCTGCGTGGATCGCACTATGCTGCATGCATATATCGCATGCACCTAGCAGCGGATCGCATCGGGACAGCTCGCAGCTAGCTGATTACATCGGCAGTTGTATGTATGTCCGTAACCAAAATTAGCTCGTTGTCTTTACTCTGCCCAGACATCCTTACACGTGTGAGCACCTTCTATTCGTACCACTGTCATCCCCCAAACCAAGTCTTCAACAAAATGTCGTTTCAACTGCAGAGAGTTCTTATCAGCGATAGCGTTTCTCCAAAATGTGCCGAAATTCTGAAGAAGAATGGAATCGCTGTGGATAGCAAGACGAAATTGAGTAAAGAGGAGCTGCTGGCCGAAATACCGGTGAGTGGGTTTTTGCCGATCCCGTGGAGACGGCGTGATCACAGCTGGCCGATAAATGATCAGTGATGTCACGTCAGCCCGGGCTATCGTTAGGCTGATTCAGAGAATGGAATCAGCTTTGCCCAAGTACACATCACTCATCACATGTCTTCCTCGATCATTTCCCATTTCTACTTCCTAGTTTTGATTCAAACAAACATTTCCATAATTTCCTCTGTTTGTTCACAAACATGACACGATGAAACGTCACTGTGGCCATGACAGTCCTTATGGTGCTTATTCAAGTTGTTGTGCATCTGAGCTGATCGAATAAATACTGAATTAGATCTGCAGTGTATGTTTAGAATAGATACTGAATTAGATCTGCAGTGTATGTTTAGTTTTAGGGTCCTACTTAAGGCCACCAAGATCATGGTCCTGTTGCATAAAACTTACCATTGATAGTAACTTTGCTACTAATTACAACTTCTCTTTGGAAACCTTATTGGCTGGCCAGTATACCGTGGGCGGCATGGCATGGTGTTTACCATTGATGGCAGAATTACCATTAATGGTAAGTTTTATCAAACGTAACCCAGAGCAACCAAGAGGCAGCTGAGAGTTTGTGATCGTTTACACGATGGTTAGGTCTTGTCACTCAGAGGCTAGGCTGCCTATCACCTCACAAGTGATGTCATGAAATTAACATTTAAAGATGGTAACTTTGTTATCCTTTGACTGATATGTTTCGTTCATGTTCCTATATACTTTCATTAACACCAATTTAAGTTCAGGGTGGAGTATCCCAGAAAACTCCAGGCTGATAAAGGTGGCCCTATATTGCCCATTCATTGACCTTATGCAGTGTTTACTCACACTTACTGTATATTGATAAGTTGATGTGTGATAAGTGCTTATATGACCATGATTTTAAGATATGGGGTGTCAAAATTTCTTTGTCAATAAGTTCATCAAATATATGTTACAATGTTAGCATCCCGAAACCTAGGGTGTAACTCCAAATCATTGACCTACGCACATGTTAATTTTTGTACAAACCTCAACCAGTCATTGGGCATCACAGTGAAAGTGAGTGCTACTGCGTTGTATTGCATTATACAAATATTTTGTGCATAACTTCAATAAAGGAAGTTCATTTTGAGTGTCTTGTTTTCAGTACCTGAATCAACAATGTAACAGGCATCTGTTGGGCTTTATGAAATGTATATTCTGGTCTAAAAATAAGTTTATCTCCAGTTTGAATGGAAGCAGTAAAATCTGACCAACCCCAAACTGGAAATTATTATATCATCTTTTAAAAACATGAGTAATGAACATGGGTATCCAAATTCCTTTGTGTTTGTGTTGTGTGCAGCAGATAAGATAATCATTGTGTTTATAATGTTGCTCCATGTTTGCAGAACTACGATGGTCTGATTGTGCGGTCAGCCACGAAGGTCACTGCGGAGGTCATCAAGGCAGGCAGCCGGCTGAAGATCATCGGCCGGGCAGGGACTGGAGTAGACAACATTGACATTCCGGCTGCTACCCGCCAGGGTGTCATTGTTATGAAGTAAGGCAGACTAACGTTCCTGCCGTTTTATGCGTGGCATGTTTTTTTTTGTACTCCCATATATCTCTTTGACAGTTAACACTTTGTGTGCCACATAAACTCTTGCGCTATAGGAATTGTGTGTATTACTTGAGAAAAAAGTCACATATGGCAGGAAAAGGGTTAATGAAGATATTGCTCCACCTGCTCTATACTATTTTTTTTAGGAAGGTAAAACATTTAGTTTACATTCTTCAACAATTGCTGCTTCGTCTGGCAAGCCTTTCCATTGTGTGAGACAAATATACTTCTGACTTAGATATACCAGTAAATGCAAGTAAACCTATTAAGTTTTTAATCACACTGTCTTATGTTAGGCAATCATCTAAGTTTAAATTCAGTATAAAATTAGAGAAGGCTTTATGATGATAAGTTTGACAGAAAAGAAATTGAGAAGTTATACATTTGATATGATTGAAGGGTGATCCAGGTGAGCATTTATTTAGTTTATACAGCCTAGCTTGAGACATTTCCTTAGAGGTTGTAAATGCATTTAAGAATGTTTTGTTTTTTAAAAGATATCGTACCTGTGTTGACATTTACTGTTTAAGGTAGTTGAGCTTTTTGTTGCTGAATTCTCTCTCTCTCTCTCTTTCTCTCTCTCTCTCTCTCTCTCTCTCTCTCTTCCTCTCTCTTCCTGGCTTGCTGTTTCTTTCCCTCCCTCTGTGTCTGTTCCCTTCCCGTCTCTCCTGCACTTCTTTGTCTCTCTTGTTCCCCGCCTTGTCTGTCTCACCCATCCCCCACCTCTTCTCTCTCCTTCTCTGATGTTTATGCAATCAGCACTCCGGGTGGGAACACACTCAGCGCAGCTGAACACACCTGCGCCATGGTCTGTTGTCTGTCCAGGTAAGTGTGGGAACACGTTTTATTGAACCGTAGTTAAACACTAATGTACAGGACACAAGACCCTATCTTTTTTTTTCACACTATTTGGGCAATTAAGCTCAATCATTTTTGTGGCATAGCAGAACTTTCAAGTTCATTCCAATTTTCCAATCAATTTAACTGTGTTTTTATGTAACCTTCAATTGAAAAATGGCTCTATGAATGTAGTGATAGGGAAAATGTTGTAGGTTATGAAATTCCAGCTCTTTTGAAGTAGTTCATGAGAATGGAAAAGAACAAGGTGCACCACATCACTGCTAATTTTTATTATGGAAGTGGATTAATTGACACTGTGTGAGATAGCTTATCATTAGACAAATAAAGACGTTATGCCCAAGTCACACCAAACTAGTTCCCACTACGATCTTGAAAATGTTGCTGAACGGCCTCAAAGTGTGTGAGGACGGAGTGGACGTAGTACCAACTTGGACAGGCCTGGATGGTAAAGGTGCTCCAGAACTTAGAGCCTGCTCAAAATTTTCTTGCCACCATCCTGTTCTTCAAATAGACTGATTGACAATGTATTTCAAATGCTGTGCTACATACAGAATTGCCGGACTTTGATCCTAGCAGATTTGTGGTACGACGTGGGCCAGTCTACATACAAAAATTAGTTCTAGCACTTTCCTCATTTTCTGCGGGGTTATGATGTTTTTGGCCGATCTGAACTTGACACTAACGGAATGCAAATGGACTAAAATCAAGATGAATGCATGGAGAACTTCATGGTATTCTAGACTATATTTGGTCAAAGTCACATGTATGTACTTCCCCAACTATAGTCCATTTTATGATTTTGTGAGGATATGGTAGGATGTTCTGAGAACAACCTTGGTTTGACCCAGACTTAAACAAATATGCCCGTGTAGTGCATTATCTTGTGACCTATTTACTCAGAAGATATCAACGTTTACACACCAAGTCACTAAATACTCATGCCTTTGAATATCATCTCAATGTCACTTTTACACCATCTCTGGACGTATCAAGGAGTTATGTAATGAATGGCCAGTTGTTTTCCCACACACTTAACCCTGTTCATAAAGACCACCTGTCTGTAAAGACCACTCATCTTAGAATTCATCAGAGCAGTACATGTACTTGCACCTATTTATAAAGACCACCTATCCATACTACAAAGCCACTTATTCAGTTTCTGTTGAACTACAGTTTAAGCCAATATTTTTGCGTACATACATTATATTTCCATGAATGATGTTGTCTCAGGCTTTTTTATGAGTTGCCCTTTTTACGATTGACACCCTTGTGATTTTCAAACATTGCCCAATCAATTACACCTTATGTCCACTTCTTTTGTTCCAACTTTTGCAGAGTACTTTGCATTGAAAATGCTTGTTTCAGGCATGTAGAGGGCTCTTTTTAGGGGATTTTTTCAGCCAAAAATGTTTTTACCATGTTTTCACTTAACCCTTAACAGGCCAGATAGAGAAAAAAAATATTTGTATCCATTAAGTCATGATTATTCATAATATGAATAGCTTTATCATGAATATTCATGACATTTAATTCCCCCACCTTTCCTGTGCTACAGGAGCCTGCCCCAGGCCCATGCTTCCCTGAAAGCTGGAAAATGGGACAGGAAGGCCTTCATGGGCTCGGAGCTGTTCGGCAAGACGCTCGGCATCGTGGGATTGGGCAGGATCGGGCGAGAGGTGGCTCAGCGCATGCAGTCCTTTGGCATGACGGTAAATCCTGCAAAACTATGGACACATTTTTGTAGACCAATAGTGCACATGGATTTAGAGCACCATTTTGTGCAGCACAGGAAGCACATTCATTTTTAATAGTGATTGTAAATGAGGTGTCATGGTGAACTGGTTGTGAATTGTGACTTAAAGAAAGGGTAACCCTTTTGCAGTTTGAAAAAACTTGAGTATATTTAAAAAAAACATGGAAATGGGAGAAAATACAGTGAAAGAACTTCCTTCCCTGCAATACAACTGGAAACTGAATTTCAGCAGAGTTGTACTGATTGCTAGATTGTGAATAGGCTTTGGGTGGGTCATCCAAAACGTAGCAGTTCCTGTGGTCAAGAGCCTGGAGACCATTAACAGTGCACATCACGGCTCTGAGGTGATGTGTTGACGCCAGGGGTGCCCCGCTGAGCGATACGCTATACAGAGCAATACGGTCTATGGTATGTTTCAAACGAAAACAAATAAGTTTTCCACTTTCAGGAAAAGGTTGCTGAAGCTATGACTCTGAGATTCTACACACATTAGCGTTATGGCATAGTGGCGGTTCCTTCCGAGTGTCATGACTTTTGCAAATGGGCTACCCTGTCTTTAAGATCTCAAGGTCTGAAGTTCAAGCCCACCCACGGCGCTTCAGTCCTTAAAAAAATGACATTGCTGCTTTCCACCAAGGCGTATAAATGGGTACCTCATAGGAGATGAATGTTTCTGTGAATGATCTTGACTCAGCTCCGATACTATGCAGCATTATTGTATTGTTAAACAATATGTTAACAAGCTCTCAAAATATCTCATAATAAAACAATTGCATTTTAAACAAATTAATGGGACGTTTTATTTTTAAAGTATTTGTGCCTCGGGAAATAGGAGACAACCTCATTCCAGAAAAACCTGAGGAATCTTTGTATTTGAAGTCTTCTGTACCTTTTTGTTCCTCAGACAATAGGTTTTGACCCCATTGTGTCTGCTGAGGAGGCGAAGGAGTGCAACATTGAGTGGATGGCTCTGACTGACATGTGGCCCAAGTGTGATTACATAACGGTGCACACCCCCCTCATCCCTCAGACTAAAGGTAACATTCTGTTATGAACTCACAGTAATTCACCTCCTCTAAGCATATTAATTGATTTACTTTATAGACAAAAACATGCTTTTGGAAGTGAAAGAAGGACTGGATATGGGATATATCTGCAAAACCCTTCTCCTTTTGTTACATAGTTCTGGCCTTGTTCAACTTGTAAGATGAATGTAGAAATGAAGATGGATGCTTACTGTACTTTTTTTATGCTTTATCCACAATGTGGCCAGATGGCATTATGTTTCTGGGTTGTCCGTCCGTCCGTCCGTCTGTCCGGGTCACGGACGAGATTGCGTTGTCATTGCATTGTCATGCTGTATCTTTGGAATGCACCCAATTTGCAAGTAATTTTGTAATAAATGAATAATTATAATAGAAATAGGGCTTAACTCACTTTTACAAAGCAAATAATGAGGAAAGGTAACCGCTATCAGCTTGGAATCCCAATATCATTTGAAAAAAATATGCTAAAATTTGCAGTAAAATACACTTGTGTGATACATGACATGAAGTGACATGCACAATTATTAGTGTCTGTACGAACTATGGAATCCATACAATGAAGAGCATAGGGATTGGATGGCTTGAAACACAATGAGGATAATGTTACATCTTGTGATGAATTTTTATGCCTCAGCCACGAAGTGGCCGGAGGCATTATGTTTTCGGGTTGTCCGTCCGTCCGTCCGTACATAGCAGATTTGCTATGTCAGTTTTTGACTGATTATTATTTCCTGTCCTTCTTTTCTTCCAGGTCTGTTGGGTGACGCGTCCTTCCCATTGTGCAAGCCTGATGTCAAGGTGGTCAACGTGGCTCGCGGTGGTATCATCGATGAGGACAGCTTGCTGCGTGCCCTAGATGCAGGCCAGTGTGGGGGCGCTGCACTCGACGTGTTTGTCAACGTAAGCCATGAGTACTGTAGATTTTTATAACATATGTTCAGGTTCAACAGGTTGTATGTCCATCCATCAGTCCGTCCCGAATCCATTTATCTTGGAAAACATTCAATGGATTTGCTTCCGACTTGAAGCCTGTATGTCTTTTATGAAACCAATGAACTGTGCAAAATTTAGGACAAATCGCCTTATCTTGAGAAATTCCCAACGAATTTGCCTTATCTTTGATCCAAGTACATTTTTCATGAATCCAATTGAATTGTTAAATTGATGGCAAATCTGGCTGAGGTCAAAGGTCTCAAAACCTTGTACTCAATATCCTGAGAACATTTGAACTTTGTAAAATTTAGGTCAAATGGGAACGAGGTTAAAGTTCAGTGAACATGTCATGGCTTTTGGATTGCTCAACCTCACAGGATATGGTCATCTGGATATGTACAAGATTGTAATCACAATTATTGACATTCGCTATGAAGTCCACATACAACATACACTCACAAATTTAAACACTTCAAGAACTGACAATTCATTGATTTTTTTAACACATTTGGAATGCCATGACAGGAGCCTCCGACGAACACTGCCCTCGTTGAGCACCCGAAGGTCATTGTAACGCCTCATCTTGGAGCCAGCACCGTGGAGGCTCAGGAGCGAGTGGCCTGTGAGATCGCAGAGCAATTTGTGGATGTCGTCAACGGAAAGTCGCTGTTTGGAGCGGTAGGTTCGCCCTGTGCTAGATTTCCAATAGATCATTTTTGATGTGTATGCAAAATTGTAATCCAAAATGAACTTGCGTGTCTAGCATGCTTAAAAAAAGCATGCTGGTTTAAAATTTGCAGTGATGTCTAAATGCTCCGTGTTGCGCGAAAAATGCAAAAATAAATGTCACACGTGAATTACTGGTTTTGGAGTTTTTAATTATCTGAGCATGAAATTGTTTCTCTCTATGTTTGGTTTGTTTATTAATTGTAGATTAATGCCAATTTTATGAATGAATTACTTGTTCTTTGTAGATGAATGCCCAGGCCCTTTCCAGTGCCCTAAGCCCCGAGACCCAGCCGATGGTAGCCCTAGGGGAGGGGCTGGGAGTGGTGGCCGCATCACTGGCCAAGGGACAGCTGAATGCCGCCACCGTGCAGATCACCACCTATGGTAAGATCGCATACAGAGCTGCCAAGTCTCCCTGATGTCGCATGAAAATAGAGCATTATGACTGTACTAGATTTCATCACATCACCCAATCTCCCTGATCAGTAATAAACTATTGTCATTAGTTTGTATGCAGTTATAGACATCTGCCTGATTTCTCATGAAATTTCCTAAAATCTTCCTGATTGTTGAATTTCAATGTTGGTAGCTCTGCACATATTGTTACATTGCATTGAGGGCAATTCTCAATAACGCACATATGAGGGACACTCCGCCCATAATGCATCTTGCAGTGTTATCCGGATTCTAGTTGCAGTCATGTTCGCTACCGGTCTCATATACAGAGCTAAAGCCGATATGGCTGCCAACAAAATCTGACTGGCTGCGCAGTGCATCATGGGATGACTCTCCTTATATTTGTGGTATTCAGAATTTCGACATTATAAGTACAGTCCACTTCTGTTATAAAGGGGTGCTTGTTACCAAGCAAAGTTCCTTGTTATTAAGAAGTTTCCTACTGATTATACTAATGGACTTCTGTGACTTCTTTAAAAAAAAAAAAAAGCTCATGGAGATGAGCTTTGTAGTTTGTAGTTTGTAGTGCTGATTGCTGAGCAACTAAATTATTCATTGGCATCATAAATGAGCCCAAAATATTCCTGAAAGGTCATTTTATGTTTTCCATCCTGAGTATCTTCATCATCGTTTCACTTTAGCCTTTCCCATCCTAGAATCTCATGGAAGTTATTATTGGTAGATATTTCCATGCAGTCTATGTGCTCCCTCAACAACAGGTTGACCCTAGTTGCCTATACTGGTCTATGAAGTCTAAAGCAAAGAATCCTTCAAGATGAATCGCATGTTGCAGAATATTTAGAGAAACATGTTGTCATTATGACCAAGAAATTGCCGTCGGACAATATCTGGATTTCTTTCTCCATTTAAAGAGTTCTTTACTGAGCCAACATATATGTACGGGCTGGGTTATTTTCACTCACATACTACACAGCACGACTCCCATACAATCTGTTGTACAGACAATAGACAACAGGCTATGAATAAAATGTTGACATTCTAGCTCTACTAGGGTTCACAAAGGCAGAATATCTTACCGTGAGCAATGGGTTAAAAGTCAAATAGATGATGTTTGAAGGTTTGCATGGTGGTTTGATCAATCACGAGAGAGTAAAGTCCTGGGAGGACTGAGAATGAGAAAATGTGGATAGAATTGAAGGTGAAATGGAAAGGCGAGAAAGTGGAGATTTGAAAGTAGAGTATTCTTTCGAAATGAGTGTAGTCCTGGGAACGGATAGTCAATCTGCCCGAAACGTCGAGTCTTCCTCTCTACTCATCAGCTCTTCACGCTTTCTGGTTTACAGTCCTTTTCAGGACTACACTCATTTCGAAAGAATACTCTACTTTCAAATCTCCACTTTCTCGCCTTTCCATTTCACCTTCAATTCACTCCACGTTTTCTCATTCTCAGTCCTCCCAGGACTTTACACATGGTGTACCATAAACCTCTCTCGTGAAAAGTCAAATAGTTCTGAAATTTTCAGAAAAAACAGCTGCTAGTACCCTGCTCTCTATCTGCCAGGTGCTGGTCTGAAGAAGGCAGGTTCGTACATGAAGGCTGCTGTGGCTGCTGGTATCCTGAGGGTGCAGACTGGTGGTAACAACATCAATCTTGTCAATGCACCATCCCTGCTGACAGAACTAGGATTGCAGGTTGGTTTACCAGTCTTCTATGATGTGAGCCTGTGCCTGTCACAATACACTTTGTATTTTAAAAATATTTGATTTGCTTAAATTGCTATTGTATCAAAGGTTGTGAATTACTTGTAAACTTGCGCATGATAGGACTGACGGATGTCCATATGAATATTTAGCGGTATTATGTTGTAATCTTTCTTTAATAATAAGTGATCAGTTTTGCTAAAAACAGGAAGTTGTATGAGTCGTTACACTACACAAGTGAATGCAAGGTCATGTAACAATTGTATTATGGTGTACTATTGTTTTTTGTCAAGCAGGGACATTTGGAAGAACAGTGTCCCAATCACTGACGAGGTTACCCTGGGTAAATAAGAGCTTTCAATAAATTAATAGATATAAACCACTGTATCCCTTGTCCTAGGTCAACGTCAACCATGAAGACTCTGCCCCATCAAACAGCAGGGCCTCTGTAGCCGTCACCATCACGGTAGGGGGTAACCCCCACCGACTCGGAGGGGCAGTTCTTGGGACCTCTCCCCAGCTAGTGGAAGTGGACAGCGCAACCTTTGACATGGGCTGCCCGCTGACCGGGAACTGGTTCCTGTGCAGGTCGCAGAACGCTGCTGCTTCTGTGGCTGCAGTCGCCAGTAAGAAACAATGTTCAGGTTTAGGATGATAATATAGTATGTAACAAAAAATGCATTTTCTTCATTTTGATACCTCATTCTTTGAAATGACATTTTGAACACAATCAACATTTTAACCTGTTCTGTACTGAGCCTGCATATATGTCGGCTGGTTTTTTCCGTGCAGATACAAAGTAGCATGACTCTTACAATCTGCTGTTTGGACAATAGACAATAAAGCTCAAATATCGCATAGGACACAATTAACCCATATCCCACTGATTACTGCAGCTGCAGTTGCCAAATTTTGACATCTTTACTGGATCAGGGTTCACAAAGAGAGAAAATCAGTGAGCAAGTGGTTAATGAATGTTGCACAGCATGCCTTTGATCTTATTAGCTTGTGTGTGGATTACTAAGTTTTGTATATTGTACAAATCTTTTGCTGCATATGAATTCCTTTCATTTCCTCCCCGTTGTTCTCAGGTGGGCTCGGAGACAAGAACCAGCTTCTGGCTTTCACATGCAGCGCGCAGACCAATGGCGAGACTTGGACTGCCATCAAATTGGCAACCGCACAACCCGGCATTGAGGCGTTGGCTGGAGCAGTTACTAATGCCGTCACATTCAGCATTTAATTAGGTCTCTCGTTCCATATGAAATACTCCCCGTTCGTTTTTAGGAGCATGGTCCTATGCTGCCCTTTATCACATAGAGACTCTGTCGGGAAGCTATGGTTCTTGTAAAGAGCTGTATATCACAGGGCGTTGGACTTCACTTTAAAAAACACTTCTGTTCCTGGTTCTCGTATCACGTTTTCTTCAGACTCTTTCACCAACTTGAGCCATAAGCCCACAATTTAACTGACCTAGGGTTAGGTCAAGCATTGTCAATAGGCTTCAAGCCAAAGGACTCTTCCAATGGAGATGTACTGCACATCACCTTTGGGTGATAAAGGTAGTTAGTATCGATGTTGAATCATGTATCAACTGATAATTACCATGGGATATACCATATATCTTCCTCTGTAGAAGAACAAACATTTTGCTGGCCACATAAGATCATGAATTGTCATGTAAGAACATAGTAGATGTGCGATTCCTTTTATATGTAATTTCCATTACAGCATTTGGTTGAAAGATTGTTGTTTTTTGATATGGTATTTTCTATTTTGAAAAACATACGTTCATATTTTTTTGATGAAAACGAAAATGTAATGAAGACAGAAGATTTTTCACAATGTAACAATTTCCACTGAAGTGCATTATTGTTGCTGGATCTTATTCCTTTATAACTCATCTCTTTGACCTGTCTTTAAGCTCACCTTGGTATCTAATACTGTATATATTTCGCGAGTCTAATTTTTCGCAAATCAGGACTTCACAACAATTTCACGAATGGTTAAATTCACAATCGTGGAGTACTAGTAGTACATGTGCAAGCACGTATTTACAATTTTGTGTATTGTTCAATTCGTGAAAAGTCCAGATTCACGAAATTCTTGAAAATAAAACCCAGCGAAATATATGACGTATACTGTACTTTATTAGCTCTTTATTTATTCACCATTGCACACAGTATTCAAAGTTGGACTGCGATATCATTTCCATACAATGTCCTTTTCCAGCTTTGTGCAATTCTTATTTATTAAGACATTGGGCTACAGGGAGACCTAACATTGACCTTCTTATACAGTAATTTGTTGAAAGGTACACTCCAGCTCAAAGGAATTAGCATAGGGAAAGGGAAAGGGAAAAGGGGAAGGAGCCGCGGTATATTTTGTCCAGTTTAGCATGAAACGTGATGCTTTTTAGGCTATAGCATTGTGTTTCCTGCTGAACTGGACAAAATATACCACTGTTTAAAACTGTGGCACCTTCCCTTTCCCTTTCCCTATGCCAATTCCTTTGAGCTGTAGTGTATGTAACGGGGTGCAAATCTATTATGTGATGACGTATACATTGAACTATTGTTTTAGGGGTTGACACTTGCTGAAAGTTGTGAGTTTCTTTCAGTTACAATTTCAGCTTGTTAGCCTTGTTTTCTTATGGTTTGTACATCATATACCATACATTCTTACCATGAAAGAAACATGATGAGATTTTATCAGTGAAATTGTACTTGGCAATGGCTCCACCATTAATTTTATTGACAATGTATCAATGATTTAACCAATATATATATCATGCACAGGTTTGCTCTACCCTAGCTTTTTGCAAGTACACATTGTTTGCAAACATACATATGTTTGAAACCAGGAGGGTGTTTCACCAAGCTGTTCTTAAGCTAAGAACAACTTTAAGCACGACTTGTGACCCTTTCTTATGCTCAATCAGATTCTCAATTATTTTGATTCCCATCAGCTCAAGTCAAATCTGATGTCTATAGATTAAAATTCTTGTTGTTAACAGTTGTCTGAATACAAAGTTAATGATTTGTCAAATTTGATTAGGATTGTTGGAAATAAACTCCCACTCTGGAAAAACAGGAACAAGTTGGGGGATCTGATTTAGTACAAAAAAAGAGTCACCAGTCGTGCTTAAAGTCGTTCTTAGCTTGAGAAAAGTTTGGTGAAACACCCCCCAGTACTGATCTGGAAGTTACTAATCCTCCATCTGTGTCTAGATGGAGGGACCTGACTTATTTCGTACCTCTTGTGTGTCGGGTCAATGGTGAATCTAAGGGGTCATTCGCAGGCGATCGTTCTGTTCCAGTACACTTATCAAATTCACCTCATAATGTAGAAAATATTTTGGTCACTCCAATATGTCCCTGGGAGCTTGTACATATGGTACTCAAGGGTCAAGAGCATTCCTTCACTACTATTTGATGGTTTATTCAAACTAAAATAGTTGCCTTTTTCTGTATGAATCTAGTACTGTAATTTGTTAAGTGTTTGCACATTTGATACAATGTCCTCTTGTGTGGAGACATTAATGAAAATACCTGTTGAGGGATTTTTGGATGTTATCTTGTAAACTGTGTTTTGATTATTTTCATATGAAAGCACTATGTACTGAAACCCTGAAAGGGTTATACATGTACTTGGGGTATATGTGAGGAAATGTTAATTATGAAATAAGCCCCTTGGTCTTATTTTATCTGATATGTGCGCTTCGTTCAGATGGTTTAAAACAAATGTTATGTTCAATCTGTTGCATATTACTTAACAATTATAATGCCATTGCAAGAGCTGTAATGCCCTAAGCTCATTGGCTGTTAACATGTTTTTTATCATTCTTACACTGTATGTCACAATCATGGCAAAGCTTTATGCAACATGCTGCAAGTGGTGTTTAATATAAATGTGTATTAGTTGTTCAAAGTCCACTCTTCTTGGTTTGGGAGAAGTTACTTTCCCAGATTCCAAATGATTGCAATTTGTTTCTTGATGTGTTGAGAGAGTTGGGCACTGTGAAAGAGTATGTTGAATATTCCTATGAAGGGCACTTCTTGATTTGTGTCACGAAAATGTCTGTTGTTAAGTTACAGTGTACCTGTGTGTCTTATTTGGTTCATATGTTTTGGTATTTGGTTGGTTCTTATGTGGTTCATACACAAAATGCAGACTGATGTTAAACAGGGTGTTTTTCCGCATGTCAGAAAGTATGTATTTGTATTACAAGCTTTTATATAACTTGTCGTTACCATTTTGGTACCTTACAATGAATTTCTAAGTTTATTCTAGGGCTAATTTTCTACCTGTGTTATTTTTCACAAACATGGTAGGTCACAAGAAATGACATGCACACTACAATCTAATTGTGGTAAAATTGACCATCAAGAGTATATATATTTCAGCTGTCGGGGCACTACAGATATGGTAGCTCACAAGAAATAACACGTATGCACACTACAATCCAATTGTAGTAAAATATACCATCAAGAGTCACATGACGGCGCACTAGTAACAACAGCAGTTTTGCTTTTCTTTTGTTTGAAGATGAGCATGGCTTGTCTTGCTTTAATATGTGCACTTGGGAAAGGGGAAATAAAGTTGTGAATTATATGTATACATCTCAGTTCTCTTGTAGTCTTTTATTTTGTGTAAATGTGTGAGAAGTTGATATTTTTTGTGTGTGCAAGAAAGTCTAGACCAAGCATTAATGATGAAAATTAAATGATCGACAACAAAATAATGACCAGTTTGGGGGCCTACGACATGAAGGATGAGGATGTTCAAGGGGGGAAAATGGAATGAAAAGCTGAGAGTGAAGTCAAGAAAAAACCCTGACATATTATCAGGAAGTTATTTGTGTTAAAACGTCACAAATAGCGACAGTGTAATGTTGCTCTCTTAATCCAAGGCAGACGTGCATTGCTCAAAGGATTGTCTTTGTCAAGTGTCAATTCTGTACAAAACGTCATTTCGGACCAATACAGTTGCACGTGAAGGTTAATCCGAGCTAAAAAATCTGAATGTTAATCCACCCTTCTTCACATGTACAGAGAGCAAACAAAAAAGTCACAATCATGTATGCCAACAAACGGACAAATAGTGAGAGACATACACATGAATTTTATTTATTGTTTTAATAATTTGGTGAGACAAGTTGATAGACATCACGTGTCAAACATACAGAAACATCTACTGTAACATTGACAGAGAAAAAGAGTGTAAAAATCTTTTCAACAGATACAAAAGAGTATCTTGCAACCATCTTGAATCATTAATTTTACAGTTTTCCATGCAATTCACTGTTCATTACATCTACAATCTACTACAATGTATAAAACATCACTTTTGTTAAAGATCCACATTGTCATCTAACTATACTGATAAGCCAGCTTTGTAGACAAAAAAAATCATTAGTCTAGAAAACAAAAATGGCAGATTAAATTGCACATCATTTTTCAACTGCCTCACGTATCACATTTCTTCATGCAAGTTGAGATGAATTTTAAAAGAGAAGATTTGTAAATATGATCCCTGCTGTTGACAAAAGCACTGAAAATTAAATAAGTGTTGAACAAGATTAAACCCTGTACTTAATAAATGTAACATTATTGTACATATTTTGGGGTTTGAAACCCTTGTGTATATCAATAACTACACAGGATGAACCATTCTCTTTTGGGGCAGTCTCTTATCAAAATGATATTAAGTGACAATCAGAGGAGCCTGATGCAATCTAAGCGGATCCAAACTTGTTTTTGGTCTATGGCATGAGGGAAGAGGAAATTTCAGGTGTCTCAGTTGCAGCCATTCCTCTTCTCATGAACAGTATATATAATGCCCAGTATGATTATGGTACGCAATCAGATTCAATGTAAAAATCATATTCAGAATCTTCATTTCCTACCCGACACAAAAGTGAATTATGGCACGTAATCAATAAGTAACACACAATTAGGTCTAGCCATTCTACAAAGTACATTGCAATTTTCAGTGAAACACTAGAAATTATATATTCATTCAATACAAATTACACATTTTTTTGTGATTGTCTGTTCAAAACACAACATGGCAGCGTTTGGAAGTGCAAAATATTCTACAAAACAGAACAGATTACTTTTAATGAATGAAGACAGTTCTTATGAAATCTTAAGCTCATAACTTGTATGAAAAGTAAGAGATAGAGACAACAAAGTTACGCACCATATGTTATCAGATGCAAGTTTTTATTACCACAAATGTGATTTGGTAAAAAAATCATTCAATTTACATTGTTATTTGGGCATTGTCTATCTGGGACAAAGTGCTGTGTTGTTAAAATTACAATGTCTAATGGTCACTCTTAATGTACATGGATTTATACAGTTTCATGAATGTGTCCAGTTTTGCAAATTGATCCTATCATCCATGCATACCATGGTTGAAAACCAGTACTTTGCATAATAACTGACATGAATGTGCAATATAATTTTACTATCCACTAGATCCTGAGATGTTTACTTCATTCCGTAGGCCTCCTTTAGTTCCCCTACCAGAGCTATATACTCGGTTTCTGCATCAGCCTGCGACTTGCCTGTATCACATTGAACAATATGAGAAAAGGAAAGAGAGAATGGACTTTGTTTAATTTTGAAATCACAGTAATACTTGTATGATCTAAAAAAAAATCTGCAGCAACATACAGTTTTCAAGTGCTTGCACCACAGTGTTATTGAAAGAATTAACCTGAGCATTTAGGGTAATGTCACATGATGTCCATATAACAAAAGTAAATCTAAATATGAAATCATAGTAAATGATAAATCTGAGAGAGAATATTAAAAAAAACAACCTAGAGCAATTCAACTGCCATGCAGGCAATAAATATGCCTCTGCCTTTTCGTTAGCTTCAACTGATTAAAATGCATGATCTTCTATGCTTAGAAAACTTGTGGGTTTGGTAAAAATTGGACCATTGAATTCCTAATTATTGCCTAAGTTCATTCACCTTTGATGTCTGAGGAATTTGACCTCTTATTTCATCAGCCTATTCCATCTTTACACTGAGGTTTAAAACTTGATCTTTATATGAAGTTATTGGCAAAAGTATAGAGTACCGAAGTGTGACGTCATTTTAGCATATTGTCAAGACAAGTGGTTCTACACTATGTGGGCAAAGCAAGCAGCGATGTTCACAGCGAGGACTCCCATGTTGGGAGTGCCCGACACTAGCCCATTAGAAAATATCGGACTGATATTTGAACGATTTTGTTTCGAGCCAGTTTTCTTGACAACATGCTCATATGACGACACCACTTCGGTACCCTATAACATTTTGGCCAAATTGGGGGATAGTTCTTTGACCTTTGGTCTCCATGAGATGTCATAGAGACTCCAAGCCAATACACTATTTTTGTTATGCATGCAAAATTTATTCATGTCGTTCAAACAAGACATTACTAATGGAAACCTCAAAGCTTGTCAGAAGTTTGTCTGAGCAGCAACAACTAATAGATTCAGAGTGTTTTCCATCCATTAACAGAATCACAATATATGGGTGAATGTAAAAATGTGTCACTAGGCAGGCACAGGGGAAGTTGTGAATACATTATGAAAATGGCTTCTAAATTTTGGTTCCTGTACCCCTTTTATAATTTGGCCTTTAGGGATAGTTTTTATCATACGATGTAGCTCTAAAGGTTATATTTCATTGTCCTATGTCACTATCATGAAGAGAGACTCCATCTTCAGCAGATCTCAACTACATGTAATATCCAAGAAAGTGAGATACTCACTTAACTTTTCATGACCCAACCCCATGGACTAACCCAGAAAAAAAGAACAAAACTAACCTTTTAGACCATTCCAAGCATCCCACTTTGCCTTTCCTGTGAAGTCCATCATTCCAGGTCGTGCTGGAAAAAAAGAGAAGAACGTAAAAGCATGCTGTGAAAGGCATACAATTCTTTTTTTCTTACAACACCAAAGAAATGCTGGGACAATTCCTACAAATACTACATATAGGTTTTAATTTTTTTTTGACACTTTTGAAAAATAATTAAAAATAAGATTTCGACTCGCATCAAACTAAAATTGACACATCATAAATCTAAGGTATGTCAAATTTTTTAAAATGCAGGTTTGTGACATTTCATCAATTACTTTTTTGTAATAATCCTGTGCATATTTAGTGAGATTTTTACTTTTGGACAAATTTGATTTGATTTGTTTTGTGACAACCCACTTAACGAAACCTTGCTAAGCATAACAAGTTACTAAAGTGCATTCAGCTACACACATTTTTATCAACCAGCTGGGCTAGGAAATCATCATGAATATGGACCCACTTCTTTTATTGTAATATCCCTCTCAATGCAATTTGAGGTACAGCATACTACCATGCGACAGACCTGAAAAAAAACCATCAAGAAAGCCATGTGTTCTTACTTGTATTGCAGTCACCGATATTGGCCTGCTTGAAGAGACTATAGACCTTGAGTTTCTGCTGATCCGTGGGCTCGCTTGCGAGGTTCTTCACCTCCTCAGCTGCCTTGTTGAAAGCGTCCTGCAATGGGTGGATGATAAAAAGATCACTCATCAGAATGACTTTATCACTCCTGGGGCCCCATCTTATTAAGAGTTACAATTGATCTGAAGAGATCATCCCCTTATCTCTAATGCTCAGAATTATGAGTGGATAGAGGATGAGGAGAGGAGAGAAGAAGAGAAACAGAGGGGATGAGGAGAGAGAAGAGAGGAGAAAGAGAGATGAGGAGAGAGGACAAAAAAGGAAAGAGAAGGGCTCAAGCAGAATGAAGGAGAGAGGATGAGGAGAGAGGGAATGCAAGAGCAGGAGGGAAGGACAGAAGATGAGGGAGAAGGAGAGAGGAGCGAGGAGGGAGGAGAGAGAAGAGAAGGTGAGTGGGCAGAAGAGCACAGAGATACCACAAGTTTCTTTACCAGAGGCCCTGATATCATATGCCTCCAGCTATCAAAACATCTCTTTGTACAAAGTTTGATGAAATTTTATCAATTATTTCTGGAATTACCATGTACCGGTTAAAAGTAAAATTTAAGATTTGACCTTGACCTATGAGTGACCTTTGTCCTATCTGATCCACAATTTAATCACTGAATTGTCCTGTCATATATTATCATCGATCTATGTTTGGTAAAGTTTGATTGGATATTTCTGGAGTTATCATGTAAAAAAATTGATTCCAAGATTTGATCTTGATCTGTATCCTTCAACCTTTGACCTCAATGAACCAAAATCTATTTGTAATTGCCTTGCCATATTACACCAAGTTTGATGAAATTTGGTAAATCATTTTTTGAGTAATCGTGTAAACGAAATCTGGACGGAACAATGGACAGACAACCCAAACACATAATGCCATTCGGCAATTTTGTTGTGGAGGGATAAAAATGACAAGAACCTTGTTCGCCACTGTGACACTAAGATACAACCTAGAGAGGAAATTTAAAAATTCCTCTTTGAGTTTATACCAAAGAGACGGTGACTTGATGAAGTTTGACTTACTGGTACATAAAAGAAATCAAAAATAAATCAAAACTTGATGCACTTTATTATTATTATGAACTGCTCAACTAAAAAATGGAGGAAATACAAAAAGAAATGAAGTAAACCAACAGCAGCGTTATCATTTACACATAGCTTGCCCTTGAAGACTTTATCTAACACAAATGTAGTTTAAATAAAGATTGATCTCTAAAAATAATATTGGTATTGTATTCAGTGTCAAACTGTTAATTGATCTTTAACCCTTTTCATGAAAATTTTACCTCAAGTCAGAATCAGAATGTACTTGACTCCCGGTAATTTGTTTATTTAAGTACTTACATGTACATGCACATGCACATGTGCAATGTACGATGTACATAATATACTAGCCTATTACTACATCAGCATAAAATGAGATATATATATCACACATGAACAGTGGCACTGATAAGCCTTCTGCAGGTATAAATCATTAACCTGTTTAATCATTGTCGATCAGCTCTTTGTACTAGATAAATTGAGTGCATGGTAGCCATTGGGCAGAGGAGGTTAACAGACAGGGTAGCCAAGTCATGGAACTTGGCAAGAATCAGCAGTACCCTAACGGTAATGTGTATGTGTCATAGCTTCAAGGTACAGTCCACCCTGAAGTACAGTTGATTTAATCAGAGAGGTGTAAGGAATGGAGTCAGCACGAAGTGTAATTTATTCCGACAGCAGTCGCGTGCATTGATATCACAATGGAATATTTGACGCGTTTGGCTTTTTGATCGAGGGAGATCCGCCGCCAAACAAGCAAGACAAATGTAGGATGCATTTTGAGGAATATATATTCTGTATGCGCAGAAGATTTCAGAACCACTTCATGAACTGAAGTGCATGTGCAGTAGTATTACATGTTATAAAGATACGATTGTGTGAATTTCAGATTGTATTGTTTCTTCGTTTTTGTGATAAAAGGAGAATACTGTAGAAAACATACCAGAGAAATGCCTCCATATCGCACATTTCCGAATCATATTTCCTTAAAAATATCTTGTAAATCGTTTATTGAATGTTTCATCTTTCATGGAAACAACCTCAATTTCGTGTGCGGAGGTGTCCGAAAAAGTAACAGATCAAATTCTTTCTACAATTTTTTCAAAATTTCCCTTCGCTCACCCCAAAACTAATTCACAGTGCGTGATGTAAAAAGATCAGCTACGAGCTCCCAGCGAAGGCTGAACGGTTGACGTACTTCTCAAAACAGATTTTCTTTTGTTATTCAGAGAAGGCACTACCTAATTAGAAATACAGCTAATTGTTTAAAACACCTGAATGTCTTGAATTTTTATGAGGCGGCGGACCTCATAGATCAAAGCAAGTCTATCCGAGCGCAGTCCATCCATGATAGGTCCATGATTTAATGGAATGCAAAAACATGAAACAATCATATCAGCAAAGTTTTTCAAAAATTTGTCAACGGATCAGAAAATTATTATTTTTTAAGTTTTGACTTTGTGATGTCACATTGCGAGATGCTCTCCCATATTGTGTACTATATTTTTTGAAAAATTCTGATTTTGTCAAAATATTACTGAATGTTACATGTACCTGTGCATTTGAACACATTTTCTTACACACATATATATGTGATTTAATCTTTCATCAAAAACAGAACCCTGGGGAATATGTGGGCAAAATATATGGGAGAGTATCTTGTATGTGACGTCACAAATTCAAAAATATAAAAAGGCACAAAATATAGATCTATATATGACTGATAAAAACAAAATCCAATCAGCAATGAAATATTCATACATACATACAGCATTTTGCTTAATGTTAACAAGTGAGCTGTGAGCCAAAGAAGGCTTTTGATGGATTGTCAAACTTCCACTTACGTTTTTTTCATGTCTTTGCTTAAATTACCAAAACCACCTTAATGTCAGGTTGGACTTTCCCTTCTGTAAAATATGAAACCTTTTCAGGAAAAGTGAAAACAATACTTAGATCTCTTTACATTTCATATGTTCCACTCTGTAGCAACAAAGTTCTGCATTGATTTTGATTAGGAAGTGCATATCGGCATCATGTTAATTCGTCAAAAAAAGTGATTTCAAGGTCACTTTTTGCCGATGACAATCAGTATTGCAGCATTCCCATTGCGTGACTTTTAAGTGGGATAGCAAAGACTCAAGTGCAAGCCATTACTCATTAGCACAAAAAAATGTTTAACTTAAAGTGTGAGTGCGTCTGCGACAGTTAAATTCTTATTCTAAAAGGATTAAACATGTTATGCTACGTAGACTAAGTTTAGTAAATTTGTGTTCATTTCGTATGTAACAAGTTACATCAAGATCTAACTTTACACTGTATAGTCTAACGTTAGGGCAGGCCAGTTTTTGAAGGCTGAACTTGAGTTGAATATAGAGCCTTTTATAACTCCTTTTAAAAATGTGCTTTTACTTTTAGTCAGAATTGCGGCAAACCTAAATAACAGCAGGTTTCACTCATGAGATATCCCACCAATCAGCAATGAAATATTCATACATACCGACGGCATTTTGCTTGAAATGATGTTCACAAGTGAGCTAGTATGAGCTGAAGAAGAGGGACCCGCCTTGCTTGATGAAACAAGTAGAAACTAGAATGGACAAAATTTGCGATACATGTGTATTGAGCTGAAGCCGCGCCGCGCCGAGCTCGAGGACAATCGACACACGAGATTACGCGCTTAACCTACTAAAAGAAGCCCGTCACACAACGCTATCCGCCACACATCGTACAGATTGTACACAGATTGTCCTTCATTTTGTTCTTCTGTACCACATATTAAGCCTAAATTTGCGGAGAAAACTTCCGTTCAGTCGAAAATTTGCTTTGTCGAGGTACCGTCGACTTGACCCGAATTGAATAGATAAAGGCGTGGAATGGGCGTGTACCTTTTGTCAGAGCTCTATAGCTATACAGGTGTGGCTGCGGGGTACGGAAAACTAAAGGATCCGTTCACATGCATGATTACTTCCGCACATTGACAGCGAAAGCTTGCTATCCATCCTATTTCTGGAGTTGTATCACTTATGTGTAATAAAAGTGAAAATAATGTAAAGGTTATGATTTGAATACAATACCGTAGTCATAACATGATTGGGCACCAACTCTGAACACATTTCTTGGGATGAAACGTGTAGGGAGCTCCAAAGTGTGAATGGTTTTGATTTCCAGTGAACTGCACGTTGCTTATGCCATTATAGACTCAATCTTTGCACAAACACAATTGATATTAATTCTCTCTTCATCATCCCTTCTTATCACCCTATCTCTATCTCTTTTGACTCTGCATTTTATGTACAGCCTATATGTTTCCCATCTCTAGCTCCCTCACCATCACTGTGTAGGCCTATATGTTTCTCTCTGGCTGTCTAGATATATATTCTCCATTCACTCACACCTTCTCTTTCTCTATCTTTCACTCTCTCATTCCTTCCCTCGCACCTCTCGCAATCACACTCCCTTCTTACTCTCTCATTAAATAACACTGTAGACATCATGGATTTAGAGTAATAAAATACATGTATTGTTTAATGAAAGCAAAACAAAATTGTAATAAACGTCAAAACTTTTGTCCCAAGACGTTGCTTTAAAAAGAAAATACAATTTGAAGGCATTTGGAGACTCACTTGCAGTCAAATATCTTTCAACTAATGGACAGATAGAACGAACAAGATTATTGTTATAATGCACTCAAGGCAAATAAAATTAATGTCTCCAACCTCTTTGTGACGGGAACAATGGAAATGAATAAAGTATGATGAATGCATCTGCGTAGAAGTACTAAATATATAAAATATATGTTGTATTTATTTTTGTATCAGAAGAAGAGGAATTTCCTGTTAAGGATAAATCAACTGTAATACTGTATACTATACTATACTCTACTAAAGTAGACTAAAGAAAGATATTGACTTAAATGTAGGATATGCATAAATAGTACACACTTAATTGTATTAATGGAGATTTAGAGAAACAGGATTACAACTGCGTGATAAGGTCCAACCATTCTGAATAGATCACTTGTAAAGAGTAAAGACTACTCAACTAGCTTGAATCCCTTCAGCAGTGTGTGTCTTTGAATGTCTACTAATAACCACAAGATTTCTTTTGGGTCATCTTTATTGATAGGATTCACTGGATTTTTTTGTCTTCACCTTTTGAGTTTTGTTAATTGCTCTTTCATCGATTGAATTATTCACTGGATTCGTAGCGGCCTGAAATCATGGGGTAATAGACCAGTTCGTAGATACACCATGGTTGGACAATCCACTGAATGAACACTTCTAGACTGCAGACTGGGATTTGTACATAAAGCTGTGTTAGATGATGGATGTGTACCCAGAACAACAACAAATACAGGTGCACATGGTGGAGAGTACTTTTACTTCCTTTCAGTGCTGAATAACTGTTGTCATATCTGCATGATAATATATAGAAATGTGGTGGACCATGTACTGATTTTTCATTTTACTCTGTGAATTGTACGATTGACCCGAGGTCATTCATACCAGCAATAATCTGCTCATGCGCACATTGCAACTACGAACTCACTTATTTGTGAAAAGCCATTGTCAGACATGCCACAAAGACACAACGTAAGAACAGATTAATAACCCATTGCTCATGGTTAGATTTTCTGGTGACATGAAACCTGGTCCAGTTAGGAAGTCAATATTTGCCATAAAATTCCAGTATAACCTAAAGTGTGGCTGAATTGCGCCCCATAAGAAATTTGAAGTTTAATCATGGCCTGTTGTCTATTGTCCGTACATCAGATTAGCATCTGAGTAGCAAAAAGGCAGCTAGCAAATAAGCAGACTCAGTAAAGGACAGGTTACACTCATTCTATCAGCCAAAGAATTACTACAGACAATTTTCATTTAGGGCTAAGAGGTCATCCAACATACAAATACTCAGAAAATATTGCAATTTTACATCAAGGAGTTGCACATGATAAGGCAGATACAAGCTACTATGCAAAATAACAGAGAACATTTTGGAACCTAATAATATATTTCAATGAACAATGACAGTCACTTTGTTGGGAGAGTACTGCAATGTATGTGTGATAAATGTACATTTCACGATTTCAATCACAGTAGACTTTTGCACATAGAAATATAGTACACTGTATTCAGCATGTAAGTGCTACTTATCAATTTTCAATTATTTCCAGTAAATGATTCAATACTGACTGATATTTCAAGATTACTGGATGAATTATAATATTCATGGATGTATTAAGTGTGGTAAAAATATGTATTATCCTCATCATTATTTCACTATTACAAACACTACAAGCTCTGTGACGCGTGAAAGCACTGCCATAGAAAACTTTTGTTATTTCAAAGGTTAAATAACTACCAAATACTTGTCTAATGAACAAGTAAACTTTGGGACAGATATAATGACTCTGCTGTAAACCATAGATTGTTGAATGAGTATTGTTGATAAAAATTGTTCACTATGAACAGTAACCAAGGATCATGTATTATACCTACACTCTATTCAACAAGCCTTTAAAGATTGTCCGTCCCCTTTGGAAGCTTAAAATTTGAAATTGTCTATCACGATCGTAAATTGAAGAAAGTGTGATTCAAGACCATTTCTAAGAATATAGCATGTTGAAGCTTTCTGTATATGTAAAAAATTTCAGCTGTTAAATTTCAAACCGACTTTTTTCGTACTACGAAAAAAGTATTAGTCTTTGTTACAGTATCTATGTGGTTATTATGCGTGTGTGAAATCCTAATTTTATGAGTAACTACCAAATTTTGGAGCTGATTCCTTCCATAGAACAATTTTTTTTCATAACCCGTTTTATAATTTAATAAACAGATTAATCAATATAGCATATATTTCAACACAAACTGCTAAGAGCCTGAGGTAAAGACTATTAATCAGACGTTGTTTGCGTGCATTATTTGAATTTTACACTACGTATCAGTTTCAAATTGTGAATATAGAGCTTGCTAACACTTCTCTACATGTTTCGATGGTTTTGTGGTGATCTGAAAAAGGGACTGGCTGTCTTTAATAATCTACTCTACTAAAAGTACTAAAGGAATATTTCAGTGCATATTGTACTTAAATCAATCGATTTCAATACCCCCCCCCCCCCACAAACAAGCAAACAAAAAGAAATACTATAAATATATTCACACAAAATAACCCATTTGCTCCCAATGAGAATTAATCTTGAAATGAAATTTTAGGCATACACCCAGGAGTAGCAGGGATAACATGCTCCATCCTGTAAATGAATGAAAAACAAGTTATGAAACTACAGGATGGAGCATGCTATCCTTACTACTACTGGGTGTATGCCTAGAACTAGAAGTTCATTTCAAAATTGAAATTAGCCCAGAAAGCCCTTTTACAAGAAGAACAATTGATGAATTGATCGGTGGTAAAGTTATAACAAGATAATTTGCAACTTTGATTGAGTGAAAATGTTTATTTAAAACAGGAAATCATATCAATTACGAAACATATATGTATCAATCAGCCTTAAAGTTTGAGGCAAGACACTGCCACATACATCAAGGCAACAGGCAATTGCTGAAAAATGATATTTTGATATACTTTTTGATATACTGTTGTACTGCGAGGTACTTAAACAAAGTTCTTGCAATGTTAACCTGTTACGTATAGTACCATTGTCATTTTTTTTGCATCAGCAATTTACAGAAAGCCTACAGAACTTTTATTTTGTTTTTGTCTAGCATAAAACAGAGGAAAGTTACATAATGTAAATGAAACATGTTTGAAATGTGCTGAATTTCATTCTAGAGAAAAATTACAGATTTATATTTGAAAGAAGTTGATGGGTGGAAGATTTTTTCTGAAGTAAGTAATTCAAAGTCTGCAAAATGTGATCACTTTCTTCAAAAGACCTTGTGTATATGACATCACCAAGTCCCCCATATCGCAGATGGCTCTGTACAGCCCTTAAATATAGTTATCAAATTTGGCACGATCCAAAACAATCTGTCTTGTTAGATGGCAAGCAATACAAGCCGAGTTGCTTGTCTTTATGAGCAAGTGAATAATGTTGTAAAATAAAATTGGATTTGAGCACAGTCAAACCTTCTTTAGGGACCGCTTGTATAGGGAGACTATCTGTCCATAAAAAAAAAAAATTGTTTCCCTTGAAGATTGCTTCTTATTGAAAACTGTATAAAAGTAACCTGGGAATAAAGGCCACCTGCTTTTATACAGACAGCATTTCCCGCCTCCCTTCAACAGTTTTTACATACTGGTTATACTGGAGGACCACTTTAAATGACGTTGTTACCTATAATCATAGTACATCAGCAGTCATTTCAAATAGAAGGGCACCCTCACTTAAATGCAATGTAGGTTGCCATGGCAGCTTGGAGACAGTGCCTCCAGGATGGCATTATGATTGCGCATCAAGCGTACAAGTGTGTGTTAGTGACGGTGTCAATGCACAAGGTCAATGAGAACATCAAAACTTTGACAGCCGCGTAGTATCCTCAGCGCTTCTGGACTGTGATCCAGATATCTCCTCCATCTTTGTTCTCCAGATGCGTGACGAGACCGTGGACTGGTGTGGGGGACTGATCGGGGACGAGCGCGACCTTGAAGTGGCGGACGATGAGGCCTAGGAAGATGGCGACCTCCTTGTGCGCAAACTGTTGGCCCGGGCACACCCGGCGACCAGCAAAGCCAAATGGATGATAGGCATCACGAGGGCGATTCTTCACGTTCTCTGCAGAGAATCTGTCTGGATCGAAGCTGTAAACAACAACAAAAACCATTGAAAGGGGGCTACTCTGTAAATCTATATTTTTCTTTGCAAATGGAGGGATTGCAGACATTTTTGGGAGGGGGTTTGCGCTGAAATATGCATGCACTTCTCCCAGGCTAGTTATAATATGTACACAAAACCCTTCCTCAAAGAACAGCTCATACAATATTTCCTTGACTCAAACTCAATTTCAGATGCTAGCGATATTCTGGATTTGGGCCAGAATATCACTGAAAATATACGCCTGTCATATTGGCTTTTAAATAAAGTATAATATCAGATTACTGAATAAGTAATAATCAAGAGTCATGCTAGCGCTATTTTGGATTTGGGCCAGAATATCACTGAAATAATATGCCTGTCATATTGGCTTTTAAATAAAGTATAATATCAGATTACTGAATAAGTAATAATCAAGAGTCCTTACACTTTAGGGTTGGGGAAGTACTTCTCAGACTGCAAAGAAACACCCAGAGCATGGACCACCGGAGTCTGAGCAGAAGGAGGAAACACAAATGAAATCATCATTATATTAATCATAAGATCACCACCACTTTCACTACTGCTACTCTAATACTGAAGAAGTTTAAGAAAAATGATTTTGCCTCTTTGTTATTCCTTCATCTGGTTTAAATTGATAATTTTCTATAATCATGAATCTGATATTCAACAAGAAAACTTGAATGAATACCGGTACATTACAAAATGACGATGATAAGTTCCATCGGGCAAGTTCACGACAGATGGACATCCCTCTCATTTTTCACAAACGGATTTACTTCAAAACTTATTTTGTTTTCAGAGTTCACTGCATCATGAAGTATGCAGGAAATATAAGGCTATCATTTACCACTTTATTTCTTTCTGTGATGTTTCTGTTAATATTAATTAATAAAATGGTATATGTGGGACAACATATAACCAATGGAAGAATCTCAGTTATTACCAATTCTTTTGCAGTTAATTCAGTTGGATGTTATTAATTTTGATAAGTCTGGGATTTGAGATCTTACAAACTGATAACTAACCATGGCTGTCTATGTAAATTGAACGACGAAAGTGTAACGTCAGTTACCAACATGGTCATGAAAAAAACTTTCATAGCCCTCAAAATACAATAATATATCATTTGATATTTTGACTTATCTTAACCCAGTAACAACGGTATATTTACACATTGAACTCACCATTCTATCCAAGCAGGGACACGAGGTATTTCAATTTTACTGAACACCCTAAAATTGCATGTCCTTTTCAAGTAACGTCATCTACCGACACAGTTTTGCTCACTGAAGTGTAACAAATGCAGTTGCATTGAAAATTTTGATCTCAGTTTATACACCAAGGTTAACTTTATTGACTGTATCAATATCAAACTCCATTTATTTGTAGCAAGAGAGATACACACATTGAAAGGTGTGTAAAATTGTAACGTCAGAAGGAAATGCCAAAGGAATTGTAAACTTGCATCATCTTTTCACAAAGAGAGACACTACTTCTAATTCTATAGAGTTACTATTTATTCTTCTGCATAGTACAAAAATCACTTGATGCAATGCAGCTATTAAGTTTGATTACTGTATATGTGTTATCTCGCTCTAGCACTGATTAGTTATGAGTTTTTATAATATTAATCAATAAATATCGAAAGGAAAAAATAACAAAATTGGATGTTCCTTACGAATTTAGGAATCACATGTCCTCCCAGTGTGGTGTCAATGTTTTGAAACCGTGCTGCAAATGGAGCAAGGACGGAGCATCGTAGGGTCTCGTTGATGACTTGCTTCATATACCTGGAACAGGAATGCAAACAAATAGGAGAGAAATTTACAAACTTAAAACACGACCCTGAACGCATCTGGTCCAAACCAGCCTATTTTCCGCCCGACCTGAAAAATATCCAAATCGTAGCGAGGACGACAAAGTGTAACTGGGGCTTTATCGTAATAAGACAGTTATGGATTAACACTGAAGAGCAAGTTACAGATGGCTTACTTGCTTCAGTAAGCAAACGAGTAAAGGATAGAGAGAGAGAAGGGGCAGAGGATTGAAGGATAGCAGCACTTTGAGGAACAGCAGTGTGTTATGTAACAAATTCCCATCTCTACTGCAGTCCTTAACCAGTTCTTTTACTGAACCCACATATATGCAGGCTGGTCCGCTTCCCATTCAGATATTAAGCAGCACAACTCCCATACAATCTGCTGTTTATACAATAGACAACAGGCTTTGAATACACTTTCAAATACCTTATAGGACTCCCCTTTGGTTACTGCAGCTCCACAGCAAATTTTGACATCCTTACTGGACTAGGGTTCACAAAGCCAGGAAATCTTCAAGTGAGCAAAAGTTAATTACCCCATTTCCGAGATGTGATCCATGGTGATTTCCCCGGTCTTGCCAGCGACGCTGATCACATGATCATAGAGCCGTTGCTGAATCTTCTCATCCTTGGCGAGGAAGAACAACGCCCAGATGAGCACTGCATGTGAGAAATGCTTAAGCAAATGATTAAAGGGCAATTTATCTTAAATCAGTACTATTTATCTGCAAAATTATATCAAGGCATTTTTCTACTGTTGTTGTATGTTGTCGTTTTCTGTGTGCGTATGTTTGCTAATTTCTCTTCCTGTAATGTCATGTCTGTTTAATACCATGTTTCAATCTGAATGTTGATACATGGGTCGGTTCATTTACAATGCATGTTTCCTTCTTGCCGTTCCCGCTCGTGCATACATAGAATCTAAGAACTCTCTCCCTTGCCTTGATATATGTTGTGTTCTGTATATATTATATTGTCTTTCATGTGATCTTTATGATAATGAATAATCCATGTTTTTTATGCCAAGTGAAATGAATGAACTTCAGCTATTCCATCAAATTTGATAAACTCCACTGCATTCCATCAAATCTAATAAACTTCACTGTATTCCATGAATTTTGATAAACTTCACTGTATTCCATGAATTTTGATAAACTTCACTGTATTCCATCAAATTTAATAAACTTCACTGTATTCCATCAAATTTGATAAACTCCACTGTTTTCCATCAAATTTCATAAACTCCACTATATTCCATCAAATTTGATAAACTCCACTGTTTTCCATCAAATTTCATAAACTTCACTGTATTCCATCAAATTTGATAAACTCCACTATATTCCATCAAATTTGATAAACTCCCACTGTATTCCAACAAATTTTAATAAAATCTACTATATTCCATTAAATTTGATATTCTTCACTATATTCCATCAAATTTGATAATCTTCACTATATTCCATCAAATTTGATAACCTTCACTTTATTCCATCAAATTTGATAAACTCCATTATATTCCATCAAATTTGATAAAATCCCACTGTATTCCATCAAATTTGATAAATTCCACTCCACAATTTTCCATCATCAGCTGATAAACAATTTTACCAGGGTTAAGTGAACAAACTTCTCCTTACGGTTGCCTGAGGTGTGGAACCCCCCGACGACATAGCTGACCATATCAGCAGTGAGCATGGCGTCGGAGTAACCAGCCTTCAGGATGACATCGATGAAGATCTCTTGGTCTTGGGATGGGGGGTTGGACTGGCGCAGCTTGGCCACCTTCCGAATCACCTCCTGGATTCTCTCTCGGGCTGTCACGGAATACAATTATCCAAATATGTGGCACTGTGACTATCTTGGCTGTCACGGAATACAATCCAAACATGTGGCACTGTGACTATCTTGGCTGTCACGGAATACAATCCAAACATGTGGCACTGTGACTATCTTAGCTGTCACGGAATACAATCCAAACATGTGGCACTGTGACTATCTTGGCTGTCACGGAATACAATCCAAACATGTGGCACTGTGACTATCTTGGCTGTCACGGAATACAATCCAAACATGTGGCACTGTGACGATCTTGGCTTTAAAATGTGATTTCTTATGCTTTTTGGACACACACACAAATATCAAGTACTGACTGCATGAAGACCCAATTACAAACTAAACATCACGCCTGTGCGATCTGTAACAGCCACGGAACAAGGTTTTAGAAATTAAGGGTGCATAGACTGCAAATTTGAAAAAAAAGTGGCACAGACGGAAATATTCTTGGATATTGTTGCATTTACATGTACAGTCAATGTGTGATTCGCCAAAAAATAGACGGGGCGCGCGTCTCTTGCACCCCCGCCTGGATCCATCACTCCTGCAAGGAGCCCATGCATATGATTTGGATTCTCGGGGTTCCTGAATCGCGTTTCAGCTTTACAAGGATGGTAGCTACCATAAAAACGGCCAATGAGCTCTGAGTATTATAAGCAATGGTAGGATACATGGCTGGAGAAACCCGCTCGTGTTAGTAGAAATGTACCAAAAACGCATTTGCTTCAAACGGTGCACATACATTTATAAGATTCTCTGACACTCTGCTCCTGCCTTTCTCTGAGACATGGTTTCCTTATATGTACCTGCATAAACACTACATTTAACGTTACATAAAAAAAATCCTGAAAATTTGGAGAAGCGTGCTATCAATTGGTGACAAGTTTCAGTATATCAGCTAAAAAAACGTAGAATAGTCTCCCATATAATGTAAAAAAATGTTCCTCATTAGAAACTTTGAAGAAACACTTAAAACCATACCCATTTTCTCAGTTAACTGTTTCTATTCCTTTTTAATTCAAATTGTATTATTTGAAGGGTGTAAGCACTATTGTCTTCCTGTGTGCTGTTGCATAAAACTTACCATTGATGGTAACTTTGCTATAAAATGACAACTTCTATGGAAAACTTGAATTTGATTGGCTATTGAGCAATGTTACCATGGTAGTTACCATTAATGGTAAGTTTTATGTGATTGAGGAGTGGTGTATAGCCAACATATATACCCATATTATTATTATTAACATTATTATTATTATTATTATTATTATTATTATTATTATTATTATTATTATTATTATTATTAATATTATTACTACTATTATTATTATTATTATTATTATTATTATTATTATTATTATTATTATTATTATTATTATTTTTATTATTATCATTATTATTATTATTATTACCACCGATGGCCCACTTACCATCTTGGAACCGTCTCTCCTGGTCACTCTCTGGGTCTGGGGTGCCCTGAGTCAGTCTGGTCTCCATCTCACCCCACACCTAATAGGACACACAAGGAAAGGCTTGCATTAAGGTCGACGATAGACCTTTATATGTACAGGGTGGTCCTATGCAATGGGATGTTTTGTATACTGAACGGCGTGGCTTCGATTCACTTTAGATACTACCTGACGTCTGTGTTTTCTTTAGAGCTATGTTGCACATAGGTTTTCAATTATTAGAACTTGCCATCAATGTTAACTACCATGGCAACAGGTGCAATAATGAGAGCTCAATGGCTGTTACCATGGTAGTTAGCAGTGATGGTAAGTTGCAATAGCTATATGCAACATGGCCCAGGCATTGGGTTGCCTACTACGTGGTCTTGGGCACACTACCAACAAGTTCAGAGCCTCCTATAGCCAATAGCCCCCTCCTCTCCTTGCCAAATACTTGCACCACCTTTACCTCATGGAAAGTTATCCACTGACATTTAGATATTCTTCATTCTTATATTTGAATTGAGGAAAGGTCATGCACATCCATTTGGCCATCCTCATGACAGCCCGGTCCACATTCTATGCACTTGAGGACTTCCTTACCAAGATCACACTGCTGTTGATCATGCAAACAGTCAGAATGCTAAGTACTGGTATTTCATACACAGATATAGATGTATGAATCAGTGGGGCGGTACAAATACAAGCAATTAAGTGGAGCCTATGATCAACTTTCCAGCATGATTTGTGGAGGTGTCGTGGTGAAGTGGTTGTGAACTGTAACTGAAGATCTCATAGTCCCAGGTTCAATCCCACCCATGGCACTTGTGTCCTTCAGCAAGATACTTTATCCACATTGCTGCTCTCCACCCAGGAGTATAAATGGGTACCTGGTAGGAGGTGGACGATTATGTGACTGATCATGACCCTGCGCCGATATCATGCATTGGACAAGGAATACTCTCCAGGGAGTGGAGATGGTGTACACTAATGTGTGCATGATATGTTGTTGTCTCCAGCGACCAGGGGTCTAATTGTACATTCCACTTGATTCAGTCTCTGGACTGCAATGGGAAAGACCCTCTACACCACTAACCCCCCAAAATAAAAAAAATAATTGCAATCAATTGCAGTCAGCTCCATGGATTTATACAACCTAATGACAAGAATTTATCATTAATCAGGGAGATTGGGTGATGTGATGCAGCCAAAAAATTACTTTTTTTCTTTCCAGGGCTCTCTTTGGAGAAACTTAAAAATTTTCCAGGGCTACTTTTTTCATTTTCCAGGGCTCTTTTTCCACTTTCCAGGGCTACAATTTCTGGAGCTATTTCGCGGTTTTGTTTGCGTTTTTTTTGTTGTTGTGTGTGTGTGTCAGGCACGTACGCAGGATTTTTGTAAGGGGGAGGGGGGGGGGGTTACGAGAAGTTGATGAGCATGGGGGGGTGGTAGTGGTAGGTTTTGGGGAGTGTTTTTTCTTCACAAATTTCTCCATTCCGTCAAGTCTCAAACAGTGCTCTTAGTGGGGGGGGGGGTTCAGCCCAAAAAACTAAAAAAAAAAATTGGAGGCGAAAGAGGAGGGGGGGGGGGGTTGACCAAAAAAAAAGGAAAAGGGGGGGGGGTTAACAAATTAAAAAGTTGATTCAGGTTAAATATTTCATTGGCGATATGACTCATGCAAAGAAGTTTTCGGCTTTCAGGCAAAGTCAGACTAGCCATGGCCAGGGGCACAAACATGCATACGGTAAGTACAATTTGATAGATCTTGTAATTTGCAATTAAGACTTGATAAATGTTATGTAGATCTAATGTAGTTAAACTTTGAAGATTTCCAATGTCAAGGAATATAAAAAAAAAATGCACGGCAAACTGTGTTGCCCGGCCATAAATGGTCACAACGGGATAGTCACAATCAAACAATAGCTCTCCCGTAGTTACGGCCGCCTTACTAGTCGGCAAACTGGTATGCCACAGCAGCTGCCATACCCATTTGCCGACTAGTAAGGCGGCCGTAACTACGGGAGAGCTATTGTGACTATCCCGTTGTGACCATTCATGGGCAGTTTGCCGTGCATTTTTTTTTCATATTCCTTGACATTGAAAATCTTCAAAATTCAACTACATTAGATCTACATAACATTTATCAAATCTTAAATTTAGATTACAAGATTTATATCAAATTGTACTTAAAGTACCGTATGTACTGTGCATGTTTACGTTTATGCCCCTGGCTCTGACTGAGCCGAGTCGCTGACGCCTATGTCTGACTATGCCATGCATAGCATAGCACTAGCAGCTTGACGGCCGAAGTTTTTAAGCTAGTTTGAAGTTTGAGAAAAACATGGATAAATTCCTGGTTCGAGCGGCTGTGCGGGAAGCCGAAAACTTCTTTGCTTTAGTCCTACCGCTAATGAACGGGTCATTAGATACTGAACCCCTGTTGTTTCCGCTCGAACCAGGAATTTATCCATGTTCTTCTCAAACTTCAAAGCTCACCACGGAAGCATTCATTATTCATGTACCGCGTATGCGTTGCATACACACAGTACACGTACGATCATATGCATGGCCGACTGGCCGTCTAGCCTAGCGCCTAGGCCTAGCTAGGTATGCACTATGCATTTGTATCGGGCGCACGCGCATGGAAGAAACTATGAAAAGCCGTTCCCGCCAAAACGCGTGCCAAAACCATACGCGTGCAAGTCGGAACGTACGCGTATGGTTTTGGCACGCAATATGGCGGGAACGGCTTACCATAGATATCGGGTGCGCGCGCATGGAAGAAACGCTCCACGTGCGATAGATACTGCACTACACACATCATGCATTCAGCAGTACAGTGAGTCGGAGAAACATGCTGTGTTTGCTTGCGCGCTCTCAATCTTCGCTGTGCAAATTGCCGCAGTGCAGTGCGCGGCCGTCAAGCTAGGATTGGCTGCTTGTAGTCTAGTCGTGTGACAAATGTTAACGGGGGCGATTTCCTATTTTTGTGTCGCCCACGAAATTGCATTTTTGGCCTGTTTCGGGGGCCCTTTTAGGTGTTTCCGGGGCGAATTCGCCCGCCGCCCCCGTGTATTTTTTTGGTTGATGTGATGAAATCAAATGCAGTAATATTGGTCCATTTTCTGGGAGTCTCCTGCAATATCAGGGAGACTTGGCATCTCTGTGATGTGGGGAGTTGGGAGCGGGCTGTGATAAGAGGCCTGGTAGCTTACAAGATCATAGTCCTTCCTGAAGTTGGCGATGCTCTTCTCATCCTTGAAGAAGTCTCCAAAGGACGTCCGAACGATGCCCTTCAGAGCCAGGTCCAGACCAGTAGCATGAAGCGAAATGTGCTCATCAGGAGGCAGGGCCGATAGCTTCTGGATCAACTCCTCAGTTATCTAGGTTATGAAGAGATGGAGAGAGAGAGATAAAGAAATAGGAGTCACATGGTTTGATACCAAATGGAGATAGAGAGAAAGCAAGAGAGAGGGGGAGAAAAAAAAGGAAAGAGGAGAAAGGGAAGAAGATAGAGAGAGGGGACATAGGCAAAGATAAGAGACAGAGAGAGAGAGATAAAGAAATAGGCGTCACTTGATTTGATACCGAAGGAAGATAGAGAGAAAGCAAGAGAGAGAGAGAGAGAGAGAGAGAGGGGGAAAGAACAAGAAAGAGGAGAAAAGGAAGAAGATAGAGACAGAGAGGGGGCAGAGACAAAGATAAGAAAGAAAAAGAGAGTGAGAGATGGAGAAAGCGAGAAAGAGAGAGAGAGAGAGAGAGAGAGAGAGAGAGGGAGAAAAGAGAGGCATAGAGAGGGTGAGAGAGACAAAGATAAAGAGAGAAAAAGAGAGAAAAATGGGGAGAGGGAGTGAAGGAAAAAGAAGTGAGAGGGAGGGAGGAATGAATGCAGTGAGAGAGGGAAAGATGAGCATAATTGTATTGGTAGTGAAAGAAAGAAACAAAAACTTCCTGAGAAAAAGAAGACAAAGGAGAAGAAGATATTAAAGAATGGTAACAAAGAAAATATGCATAGAAAAAAAAAATCATGATGGTAATATGCAAGCAGGGAAGGAAAAAAGACAGTACTTTCAGAGAAAAACCAACGACAAATACCTCATTGAAGATGCCAACAAAGTTCTGGAGAGCCTGAAAGCCGAAGCACCGATCAGTTAAGTCTCTTCTCCTCCGCCCATCAGCACCGTTGGCATACTGGATACTTGCTGAGGTGATCAGGGGTTCAAACATCTGGAACAGAAGTGCTAAGAGAAAACAAAGAAGAATTCGTATCAGGGAATAATGTTGGTAGTATTTTCATTTTTCATTTCACTTTTTTTTAAAACTTAACCTTGTTAGTACCTTCAGTCAAGAAGACTAATCTTTCAAGGAGCCCTGGTAATATTAATTTAATATTGGATAGCCTTGATACCACACTATATTGCACTAGACTCTGATTCATGTGATATGAGTTTATCGAGAGCAATATATTCTATATCCCCCGAAAGAGCCATCTAATAGTGTTATTAAACATTATCCAAACATCAGACCATGACGTAACGACAAAATTAGACCAGCCCAAGCGACAGAATTCGGCTAGCCCAAGTCAAGTCTCATCCAATAATGGTTAGGATGGCCCAAGTCTGAGCTTAATAAAGTTCGCTTTGACTAGTACTGATTTGAGATGAGAAAACAATTTTTAAGTAAGGCCTATCAAACATTTACAGTAAGGCTGCTGCCAATCATTTAATGCCTTAAATGTACCTTAGTCTACTTCAACTTTATCTTGGATCCGACATTACTGTTTACCAGCTAGCTAGCCCTCAAGATCTCAATCAGACTTGGTCTCAGACATCAGATGTGACATGAGATCGTGAAAACCTCAAAAAATGACATCCTTTGATTTCATGTGTCAATTTCAGCTTGATTTGAATAGTAACTTATTTATCATTTTTCAAAAGTGTCAAGTGTTTTTTAACACCTTGTATAAAGTGTACGTCTGAGTGTGTTTTATGTTCCATTTTCCGTTTTGTAATAAACTCTGCTTTCTTCGGCCTTTTCCACTGGATTTTGACTTGTTTTGATTTTTTTGGGCAATAAACTTGCGATATTACTTCAATGGAAATTTATATAAACTGAATTAAACTGAAGACAACAAGCCAATGTTGTGGTAACTGATATATACATTACTGACTTCAAACAGAAACATATGTAACTGCAATTCCTGCTATTTATCTTATTGCAGTAAGTTGAAGGACAATAGTGCCGATCAATCAGAAATGTAATTTGCTGGAATGGCATGATGGATGTAAACCAATTTCAATTGACACAAAAGCATGCTTGGCAACCAAATAACTGACACTGTGAAATTGCAATGATAATTACTGGAACAGATAATTAGAAATATGATAGTCCTTTCAATAACTTTTTGTTGACGAATGGCCACAACTATTATTCCATGAGTATTTGGCAAGTATATGTGAAATATGTTAACTCCATAAGGATGTAATGTAAAGAGTTCTTTTGAAAGAGGACCCGTTTACATACTTTTTTTGTACATTGTCCTATATTATATCTCACTTAGGAAGGAAGGAAGGATAACTACAATGTACTAAGAATCAATTACCCGGTTTATCATTGCAATACCCCCATCTCATTAGGAAGACAATCATGGCGACCATGGCAATCTGTGTAAATCCTGCAAAGCGTAGCAGAATCTTCCTCAAATTCTATTTTTAGCCTGCGAGGCGATTGCACTGCATCTTTACTGCGACCGACCTGCGCTGAAGGCGATGGTAATACGCTGATAGTACGACGCTGCCACTCTCTTGCCATGATTCGAGGCAGATGTGATGCGCTGTTTCTGCGATCAAAGCGACCGTACAATGAGGATTATACGCTAATTAGGACCTAATGTGCTACGAATGGAGCGATTGTATTACGTTCAACTATTCAATTTCTTGAGGATGGAACCAGAGATGTTCGATGAAATTTTGAGAAGAGTGGGCCCCAGAATTCAGAAGCAGGACACTCACATGAGGAGAGCTCTGGAACCAGGTTTGAAGCTGGCCATCACGATCAGACACCTGGTTTCAGGAGACAAGTATCAAACGCTGCAGTATGATTTCAGATTTCAATCAAGCTACGATATACCACGCTTTGTCGATTTCTAACGATCACAGCGGAATCGTCATCTAGTGAGATGGAGGTATAAGATACCAATTTGCAATTGGCAATGAGGCTTCACTTGTGTGATGCAGGTGGAAGCATTGGCCGTCCTTTTTCTTTTGTTGTGTAACTTGAAGTTTTTCATCAGTTGATCTTTGTTGCCTTTCTGGTTTAAAGCCCTATTATAAGCATTTTTGTGTGTAATTCATTTGCATGTTATTATGTGTTTTTATTTTGTAAAATAAAAAAAAAACTAACTAAATAAATACATACGTGCATACTTTCCTGTTGTGGCCCCCTTAAAAGTAATGTTCATAACTTGGTACTGAGATGGTTGAAGAGTTTGATAAAAGGAGCTTACGTGGTCGGTCAAAGACAGCCTGGTGTTCCTTGAAGAGCTGTGGAGAGGCGATGCTGACACAGAGCTGGTCAAAGAAGTAGAAGGAAGCAATGTCTCCAAAGTCATCGTGGAGCTTGATGAGGAACTGATGCAGACTGCCCGCATCACCTATCTCATCTAGATTACCTTTCCTGGAAACAAACAGACGAACAAACAAAAATAAATAAATATATGTAACAAAACCAAATATCTTAATAAGCAAGGAGCTGAAAGTGAAGGTCTCTAAAGTCGCCAGCTTGACTAGGAATTGATGGAGTCATCAATTACTTTCAAGCAACTCCGTTGAACGGTTCTCAAGATATCGCATCAATGGATTTGGGTGGACGGACGGACAGACGGACACCCCAAAAACATAATGCCTCCGGCCACTTCCTGGCTGAGGCATAACAATCTGCTGAAGCAAACTTAGAGATTATGTCATAAGTGATCAATGTGTTAAATTCTGTGGCCGTCACAGAGATCGGGGGGGGGGGGGGGGGGGGGGGGGCATGATACCCCCCTCCCCCACATAGCCTAGCATGATTAGGGTCAAGCAGAAAAGTACCATATATGCACATTTTTTATTTTTAACCTTTCAGTCGCCTGCAAACATCACACACTTCCATATGAAGAAGTTGGCCCTCTCTGTCTTTTTACCAGTAATAAAACCAATCACAGTGAGGGCCACACAAACAAAACAAAAAAAACAGACACACACAGACACCCTCACACAAAAACAGACACTCACACTCGCACACAAACACACAGACACAGACATACACAAAGACACAGACACAGACACAGACACACAGACACACACACACACATACACACACACACACACACACACACACACACAAAACAAACAGGCTACTTACACTGGGTCTGATGCATCTAGCCCTGGTACAGTGGTCGCCTTAGGAGGGGTGGTCTGTAAGCAATGACATTAATGTGTTGTGTGTGAAGCTCACCATTATTGATTCAGAAAGGTTAACAGAAGTTTATATTCAATATTGTACTGAACAATGTTTGGGGATGGCTTGATTCCAATAGAAATTAACTAAATACTTCATTCATGTAAATATTAGATGTGGAGTATGAATAATGGCTATTTGTCCCTGCAATATTGCCCAGTATTGTTGCATTACTACACTCAAAGCCCATAGAACACACTTTGTATGGCACACAACGTGTTAACGCACAGTGTACACAGACAAGTCTGCAAACAACGAGATTCATATTTCTGGACTTCTCTCTTGTCTATCGTAGGATTCGGATGTGTTTACAGAACGTGGGAAAGCTCAGCCAGTCCTAGTTACATGTAGACGAGTGCTACTCTGTGTTATGGATATTGCCTTGTTTACATAGTATACCAGAACAATCAAAACCATCTATACTCTACTCCATTTTGGATCACAGGAGTTGCACATGAGGTTTAAAGGGCATGTACTGTACTAGGAAGGCAAAAAGCCTTCAAAATGTAATTGTTAGCTATCTTCTTGCCAATGGTCTTAAATTCATGTATTGTGTATTTTAGAAGCTTGCTGAAAGTTATTTGCCATCAAATGATCTACATTTGGAGTAATGAGTGATTAAATCACAAATCCTCAAAATGTTCGGGCCGAACATTTTGAGGATTTAATCATTAATCATTAATTACTCCATATATGGATCATTTGAGGGCAAATAACTTTCAGCAAGCTTCTAAAATACAAATTACATGAATTTAAGACCATTGGCAAGAAGATTGCTACCAATTACATTTTGAAGGCTTTTTTGCCTTCCCAGTACAGTATATGCCCTTTAATGATCAAAATTTATTGCTACATGTAGCAATCATGAGTGCTCACAAATTCTTTAGATTCTTATTTTTGTTATAAAATTGTTGCCAATCTGTTTTTTCTTTTTTTTTTTCTTTTCTTGGCCATGTTGCATAAAGGTTTTCAATTATTGCAACTTACCATCAGTGGTATCTAACTTCCATGGTAGTAGGAGTAATAATGCGAGCTGATTGGCTGTTGCCATGGTCGTTACCATTGATGTAAGTCTAAATAATTCATGTGAATTTATTCTCCATTTACCCATTGCTCACAGTATGTTTTCTGGCTTTGTGAACCCTGGTCCCCATGAGGATGTCAAAATTTGCCATGGAAACATAGGAGTAACCAAACAGGTATGGTTTAATTGTACCTTATAAGGCATTTCAAGTTTAGTACTAGCCTGTCGCCTATTGCTCGTACATACTATTACTTGGAAATTGCGCTGCTCAGTACACATGTATATGAGTGGAAAAGCGCCAGCCCGCAAATATGCAGAATTAGTAAAGAATGGATTAAAGACAGGTTAACCTATTTTCAAAAGTCTTGAAAATCTGCAGAAATCAGCAATTTACCCAAACAATAGCATGAATGAAATCTCAAAGTCACCAACGGTTTCTGGAAAAGTGAAACATTAACGTTGTTTACGTTTGAAACACCCCATTTTGTAGCGACTTCAGTATACATTCATTACTAATCTTTGCAACCAGGCCATGAATGCATGTAGATTTGTTGCATACTCACTGGATAGAAATAGACCAGCAGAGCAAGAAGAAAAACCACAAAAGTCACAGCAAATATCACAAAGTCCAGCATGGTGAAGATGGTGGGTGATACGCCACAAACCTGCTGGGGAAAATGAACACAAACAGTTTCAATATCATAGTTTGAACTGTAAGATTGCATTACAATGCATGTTGAGTTATGTTGATGCTAATCTCCAAATCAACAACTGTTTAATGTTTCATTTTGTCTCAGCATTGCTAAGCCATACCTCCAAAGACTCATCCAGATTATAAATCTTCTTGTGACATAATTCAAGGTAGAAATGAGCTGAAAATACACAACTGATGCGCATAACTAGTTATCAGTCTGGGCTTAGCACATCTCAGAATATCGCTACTGTGGAGAAGAAACACGGGGTAAAAATCCTCATTTGGCAATCCAAACATGGGGTAACGTTTCGGACACCGTCTTAACAGCCACTGCTCGTGGATCTTCTCCTGGTACTTTCTAAACACAACAAAAAAATAACTTTTAATCGAAAAAGTTTTGAGCAATAGAATTTGGCAGGAATGTTCTGTAACTTATTGACCAACTTCCGTGTGAAAATCGCATTAATCCACTGAGTCATGCATGAGTGAGCACACATTAAAGGCAAAATTGTCACTTCTCAAAAGTCACAAGGGTAATTTTGAGATTCTGTCATATGAATTTTTAATGAATTCCATTTCTGGTCCATAATTTGTTTTTCATTGTTTATCATCCCTCTCTGGATGCAATAACACCCATCCCTACACTTAACCCATTGTTCTCGTTTAGTGAGCACCGTTTTTAAAAAATACTCATCCCTCTTGAGTTTCAAACTTTTAAAAACCCTTTATCTTTGTGAAAAAATAAAACTCTAGATATTTTGACAAAGATGTAACATGACCTATTATTTGAACATAAGAAGTAATTTTTGTGTCATAGTTGAGCGAATACACTTTAAAAATTGCACAAGAAATGGCAAAAACAGCATAAACAATCACCCTTGTTACTTTTGAAAAATGACAATTTTGCATTTAATGTGTGCTCACTCAAGCATGACTGATTGGATTAATGTGATTTTCACACAGAAGTTATTCAATAAGTTAACAAACAATCCTGCTCAAAACCCTTTCAATCAAAAGTTATGCTATTTTGCTTGGGGGGGGGGGGGGACTTACTTTTTTTGTTGTGTTTATAATGACCTCAGCCGTTATGGACAGTATGTGGTATGCAGTGGCGTAGACAGGTTCGTACACCTGGGGGGGATGACTGGGCTGCCAACGCTCGAGAGGGCGCGAAAGCGCCCGAGCGAGGGAGCGAAGCGACCGAGCCGGGGGGAGGGTGTGGGAGGGGGGTGTCCCCCCTCCCACGGTAGGGAGCTTTTGCAATTTCAAACTTGAAATCGTGCAATCTGATGCATACTGAATGAGGTAAAATAACAGACATAAGCGTGCATGCACACATATACATACTCACACACACACACACACACACACACACACACACACACACACAAACACACAAACACACACACACACACACATTGCGCTACGCCTTAAATGGACAGTCATAGTTTCGACGAGATCTACACACCGTGGCATACGAGTACGGAATGGACTGACACATATTTTGCAGGGAGGGCTCGTAATGGATCCAGGGGTAATTTGGGTACCATTTGGCTTGAAACAGAATTTTCTGCGGTTTAGTTAATTCTAGTACGGGAATGGAAGAAGTTGGGGGTGATTGGGGCTAACCCAGTCGTTAAAACCGGCATCAGTATCATCATCATCTTTCGCCTCAGATGCTCCATGGCTCCATCACCCTCAACGGCACTTTCTTCTGGTTGAACTTCCGTAAGAACAGGCCTTTCTCCGACATTATCCAATTTTGATGTAGACGTCTGTTCGCCATCATGTTCTTCTTTCTCCTTATGCTTGGAAAAGAAGTGATATTTGATGTTTTCAACTTCTTATTATGAGCCATCCTATAATCCGAAAATCAATTCACGCTGTGAATTATGTAAGGGACACACTCACATATATTTTCCCCTTAAAAAGTTAAGGAAGACAAAAGGCCTCCTGCTTAGCGAACACACCACGTTGTTTTTTTTTCTAAACACAGCAAAAAAGGAACCCCCTCCCCCAATCAAAATAGCATAACTTTTTATCGAAGCGGTTTTGGGCAAAATAATTTGCAGGATTGTTCCTTATTTTATTGACTAACCTCTGTGTGAAAATGACTTTAATCCAATTAGTCATGCATGAGTGGGCAAATTTTCTTTATTTCTTTATTTTCTGCGATTTTCAAAGTGTATTCACTCAATCATGACACGAAAATGACTTCCAATGTTTACATAACAGGTCATGGTACATCTTTGTCAAAATATCCAGTTGTATTTTTTCACAAAAATAAAGGGTTTTTAAAAGTTTCAAACTCAAGAGGGAGGAGTATTTTTTAAACGGGTTAAATGGGTTAAATATCGGGATAGGTGTAGGTGCATCGAGAGATGGACGATAAACAATGAAAGGACATATTAAGTTATGCACCAGAAATGGAATCTATCAAAAATTCATAAGACAGAAACCCCAAATTACCCTTGTGACTTTTGAAAAGTTACATTTTCCCCTCTTAAATTTGCCCACTCACGCGTGACTTATTGGATATTTGGATTAATGTGATTTTCACACAGAATACACACAGTCAATAAGGTGAGAAACAATCCTGGTAAATTATTTTGCCCAAAACCTCTTTCATAAAAAGTTATGCTATTTTGCTTAGTGAGGACAAACCACAGGATAACCACAAAAAGTCCTATTAAGATTTTTTCTTTTTTACCGTCTGAATTGGCTTTCACCGTGTGAATGCGGCTAATACCAATAAATATGACTACAATAATGAGGAGGATTAATATAATCATGATAATTATCATTATTAATATTATAATTGTTATCATTATTATTTTTACTATTATTATCATCATTATGACTTATTAAGTAAGCAAATATCATTCCCCCAAACCTGGGGGGGATGATTGTACATGCCATCCCCCCCACCTTGTGAAGTGGGGGGGATGCATCCCCCTCATCCCCCCCGTTGTCTACGCCCCTGGTGGTATGTGGCGGTGGCTGGCCAACCTACACTGCAGCTCAAAGGAATAAGGAAAGGGAAAGGGAAGGCAGGGAAGGAGCCGTAGTTAATCTGCGGTATATTTTGTCCAGTTCAGCATGAAACATGATGCTTTAGCCTAAAAAGCATGATGTTTCATGCTGAACTGGACAAAATATACCGCGGTTTAAAACTGAGGCCCCTTCCCTTTCCCTTTCCTTTTGCCAATTCCTTTGAGCTGGAGTGTATATGTGTACAAGTTTTACAATCTAAAATTTTGAATAGCCTCTACTTCCTTGTACTACAACATCGATTTGCGATTAATATTCATGGTAATGATAATTGAGAGGGTTAACTAAATAAAAGTACATATGTAGACCCACAAAGCATACCAAACAGTAGACCGAAAAATCAGTCTCTACAGGACGTTGGATCCGCTGAGATTGCATCTGGCTCCTCTGAACGCCCTATTTAGAGACTGAACATTGCACCTGTACACTGTATGGCGATCTATGCGAGTCGCCATTTTGAATATGAAAACGCTAATGATAATGCATATATGAATAAGTAATTTCACGCATGCGCACATTTTTTTCCCGCTCGTTTGCCATGTGCTGTTTTTTTTCGTCGAACCGATTGACAATTTAAATATTCATAGCCAACAACCCGTCGAAAAATCTGATTGGTCAAATTTATGTCAGACTCGAGCAGATTGAAAATGTCTGCGATAAACGTGTGATCGGCAGAAAGTAAGTCTTTAATTTTCACCTTTCTATACATTTAGTGGAATCTTAGTCCTAGAATTGATAAATATATAATATAGATCTAATTTTGATATAAGTACATTTGTTGCATCATAGCTTGAAAGATGTTAGATTTTGAAACGAAGTCGCTATGTCTAGTTCCAAAATCCGTCTTCCCATAGACTTTGCACTAATTCCTCTAACTTTAGCAGAAACTGTATTTGCTTGTACACATAAGAACCTGGCCACTGTGCGTTCGGTGTGGATGTACCGTCTCTATTCGGGGGGTATGTCCAAAAATGTCATTTTGATTAAAGAATGCCCCCGAATGAGACGGTTATTCCTGTCTAACCAAACAGAGCTCAGTCAGAGTGAGGTCAACCCTCAAGGCTCAACAAATACAAACTTAAGCCAGCAGTCCACAAACACAAAAGTAGAGTAAACCAATGATAACTCAAGTCAACCTCTCTCATTCTGCGCTAAGACCATCTACCCACCATAAAACCCTGCCCGTTTGATTTCTTTTAGAATAGTACCCACGAGATTGAGATTGAAACCATTGCCATGAAACTCCAATCCAGCTGTAACATGCAGCTGCAGCGACCACCAACACCGCCCAGTGCAGTGCAACGTAGCCGTAGGTCGCCCAATGACAGCGCAACCCGTCGGCCTATCATTTTAGTATCAACAAAAGGTCCACACAGGAAGAGTTTAAAATGTAGCCAGGTTGATTCACATTAGATTCACCTAATGTCAATATCTCCAAATACACTTACCTTTACTGGTAATAAGATGCAAATGCAATGCAACCAAGTTCCAGATTGTGTCTTTTAGTTTCGTGCACAACAGACAGTAGTTGCAGAGTCTGCTTTATGCAGACTGTACGAAAAACCAAATCTACTGTATAGACATAGACCTAGGACGTTTTCGTGGCCGTGTCGCAATATGTAGCCTGAATCCTAGGCGGTTTGATATTTTGAATTCAATCAGAAAACGTTTAGGGCATTTTGATAATTTCAAACAGGGTAAACTGAAGAAAATTGGTATTTTTTTTGTCTTGGATGGACAAGGGAGTTTGAAAAATGAGTCGTGCTGGGGTGGATTGAGGGTGTTTACCCCCCCCCCCCCCCTCATCTCCTTGGCATCTAAAAAAAAAAAAGGAGTATGGGGGTGTGGGGGTGGGGTGGGGTGGGTTGATGTTAGGGGTTTGATCTTTTAAATTTTACCATCATTTTGAATATTTGAGGGCAGGAAATTAACTTTCAGGGATTAAAATCGAGGAAAATTTATGATGTTTTCGTCAAGGATTTACAAGAGTCTTATACTATAGCTTGCAAATTAGGGACGATCGGAACAACTTTGATTTTACAAGCAAAGAAATTAGTGTTTATTTTATCATACCAAGAAGCACCACTCTTGCCAGTAAACAAAGAGAATTTCAGTTCAAGTTACTGCATGGTGTTATGTACACTGAGGAACATCTTTTGAAGTTTGGATTTGTGGGGGACAATTCATGCTCCTTTTGTAATAAAGAACCTGAAACGTATTCACACTTATTCATACATTATGCGAAGGTTAAACAGTTATGGCAATATATTATTGAACATTTTAAATTAGTTGAAATCAGCAACATGGAGTGGCAAGACATATTTTTGGGGTTGTCAGGTAACTCGAATAGAATCAAATGTGTGAATGCACTCATAATTTTACTTTAATATACTATTTTTATGTGTAGAAGAAGCAATTTATTATGTCAATTTATAAGGGATTTTATGAAGAGATGAATTTGGCAATTAAAGCGGGTAGATTGCAGATCGATTCAACAACAAATGAGAGAGAGAGAGAGAGAGAGAGAGGGGGGGGGGGGGAGTGGGTTGGCGGTGGGGGGGGGGGGTGCTTCCCCTATAGAAAGAGTACACGAAATGTTACAATGTGTTTGAAAATATATTAAAGATAAGTTACAACTCAAATAAAGCTAATACAATTTACACACCATAAAGTCAAAGGATGTCGTTTTTTTTAAGAAGCAGATATCGTGACATTTCATCATTCATTATTTCTGTGAAATCAAATTGTGATTTGTGGAAAAATTTGGACCTAAAGAATTGTGTGTATGACATCATTGATTCAAAACATAATAACGATGTAGATTATGCATCACACCTGTCAACCCACGGGGTCATTTCTGCCAGCAAGAATCTGTAACTGTGATGACGGTGGATTGAGAGGTTCCGCGCACATTAGGCATCGTTCTGTATCTGAATTGATTATCTGATACACACAAATGTTAAAGTCCAAATAATTTCATAAAATATTCAAAGGATTATTACAATAATGATAACTGATAAAATGTCATGAAGCCTGCCTCTAAAAATGACATCCTTTGACTTTATGATGTGTAAATGTCAACTAGATTTGAGTTGTAACTTTTATTTTATACGTACACGCATATATATACATACACGCACGCACACTCCCACACATATTAAGTAATTAATAAAATTCGCCTCTCATTCAGAATTACCATTCTAGTTGTACGTATCATCTGTGAAGGAATATGTTACCATTTTTGTAAAATAACAGCTCAGTCAAATAAACACCACCTGTTTAAGCCTAAGCATCATGATGCAAGCTTACATTTATTATATTTACAACGTTTGATACAATATAAAAATTTGTACTATTATTCTAGCTATTGTATTTTCTTTTTATTTCGTCAATTATATGTCACTAATTCTAAGTTTATAACATATCACTATGTGCAATCCGTCTCGTGGCCGTGACTTTCATTTTTATCAATATAACTTTGAATAATAATTTTCAATTGGGAAAATTTGATAATCTGATGGGAGACTGTGATGTTGTGATTAATTAATTTCTATTTGTGTGCGAAAAACCCCGATTAATTTTCATATGTTTCCTTCAAACTGTAATTCTTTCATGAAAGGATAGTACCCTTGATTTTGATACCATATTTTGAAAAGATATTGTGTCCTTGACACATTATATACACATTGGCACCCAGCTTGGCACCCGTATCTGCATGGTACCATGTGTCTGCTTGGCACCCTGTATTAGCTTGACACCCTCTGTCTGTTTGGCACACCGTGTCAGCTTGACTCCCCGTATTAGCTTCGCGACCCATATCAGCCTGACATCCCGTGTCTGTTTGGCACCCCGTATCAGCTTGACTCCCCGTATCAGCTTGGCACCCCGTGTCTGCTTGACACCCTGTGTCTGCTTGGCACCCCGAGTCTGTTTGGGAACCCTGTGTCTGCTTGACACCCTGTGTATGCTTGGCACCCCGAGTCTGCTTAGCACCCCGTGTCTGCTTGACACCCTGTGTGTGCTTGGCACCCTGTGTCTGCTTGGCACCCTGTGTCTGCTTGACACCCTGTGTCTGCTTGGCACCTCGCGTCTGCTTGGCACCCCGTGCCTACTTGACACTCAGTGTCTGCTTGGCACCCCGTATCTGCTTAGCCCCCTGTGTCTGCTTGGCACCCCGAGTCTGTTTGGGAACCCTGTGTCTGCTTGACACCCCGAGTCTGCTTAGCACCCCGTGTCTGCTTGACATCCTGTGTGTGCTTGGCACCTCGCGTCTGCTTGGCACCCCGTGCCTACCTGACACTCAGTGTCTGCTTGGCACCCGTATCTGCTTAGCCCCCTGTGTCTGCTTGACATCCTGTGCCTGTTTGGCAGCCCGTATCAGCCTGACATTCCGTGCCTGTTTGGCAACTCTGTGTTTGCATGGCACCTGGTCTCAGCTTGGCAGCCTGTGTCTGTTTTGCGCCCCGTGTCTGCTTGGCACCCCGCAACATCTTGGCACCCGTGTCTGCTTGACACCCCGTATCAGCTTGGCACCCCGTGTCAGCTTGACATCCCGTATTCGCTTGGCACCCCGCATCATCTTAGCACCCGTGTCTGTTTGGCACACCGTATCAGATTGACAACCTGTGTCTGCTTGGCACCCCATATCAGCCGTACACACTGTATCAGCTTGGCACACCGTATCAGATTGGCAACATGTGTCTGTTTGACATCCCGTGTCTGCTTGACACCCGTATCAGCTTGACGTAACATATTAGCTTGGCACCCCGTATCATCTTGACACCCCGTGTCAGCTTGGTACCCCGTGTCAGCATTGCCAGAATGTTAATTATTTTATATTTTGCATTTACGTTACCATCGTCATCGCCTCCTCTATATGTTATGCAGCGTATCGCTTTCATTGTGCTCAAGTCTCCGTTTCTTCTTGCTGTGGCCTTTTGGTGTTTCTTTTAACAAACTCCAGTGTTGTGGTCGTAAGTAAGTATTCTATTTCGTTATATATCGTCGAAATATCTATTTCTGTTTGTCTATTTTCCGAATTGCCAGGCTCTTGTCATACGCTTCTTTTCCATGTTCTCCCACTGAAATTATGTATATTCCATTGTCCTTCTTTTCTCTTTACTCATATTCGTTGACAGTGTTAAGGAACAACTAACCCGCTGCCCATTTGACATTGATATTGATTCACCTCCTTCTTCCTCACCTCCTCCTCCTTCTTCTTCTTCTTCATTTAAGCTGCCCGTCTACCTCCTCTTCCCCGTCGTCATCTTCGTCGTCGTCGTCATCCTCTCCCTTTTAATGCCAGTCATCCTCATTCGCAGTGTCCTCCTCTTCTTTCCATGACTGCGCTTCCAGCGCGCAATAATGACGTCACTGTTCAATCGTTGTTCTCCTTGTCCGACGGAAACGCGATGTGGATGATCGTCTTCTTCCTCCACGAATTCCTGATGGCTTTCCTTCGGAGACCGCACTTTGGATTTTTCTCGCGTTCCATCACATACGCAATCTCATCCACCATGTCATTATCCGGCCTCCTTCTCCCATAGTGCTGTCAATAAGATAATGATAAAGTGATATGACAATTCCAACTGAGAACATTTGATATTTCATTCATTAAATAATGTGAGACACACATTTATTGTATAAACACTTTTGGTTATATTTTGTTCGTAATGCGTTAATTAACCACTAAACGGAATGAAAAAGAAAAAGGAAAAGTTAAATAAAATAATATCAATTAAAAAATCGTTGTAACATTTTTGAATCTATAACAATGTACACACAACATTGCTTTAAGGTTTGTTTCTGCTATTGTTATGTGATGTAAGTCCTTTTATCACTCCTCCGCCCAAATAATGTTTCCACGTTAATGACCACTTTCCACAAGCCGAATTACCCTCAAGGTTATAGCTGACCCTCGAGTTTATGGGGCTAGCCTGAATAACATTTACTGGAACTTAGGATGCCGTAGGTAAGGTCCAGTTTTTGTGAGATCATTATGCATCCAAGAAACTGACCTTCTGTATGAATTTCACTGTAATTGTTTACTTCAAACTTGAAACAGAAAGGGTATATATTTAGAGAGCTCACAGAGCAGTTATGAAGCAGTTCTATTTCCAGAATTATTTCGGCAGCAGTTATTTTTTTCAGAATTGTTTCCAGAGTTATTTCAGCAGAGTTACTTCAGGAGATTCATCAGATGTATTCATCAGAGAGTTGTTCATCGGAGTTGTTTGAAAATTAAATGTACTACAACATAATGTACCTCGAGTCTACGAGTCCTCCTTCAAGTTCAACTCAGAATTAAGCACACGATAGACATTATATCATAGTCGATCCCGCAACTACAAATCCACTACACAACACTATTTAAAGAGAAAAATAAGAGTGGAAGTATATTCAAGGTAATTTAGAAGTTACGAGCTAGTCACAGAACGTTATAATCAAAGGAATGTTCCCATTTCATAAACATCAATAGTAAGGTGAAGAAATATATGTACACGAAAAAGTAAAGCAATGAGGAAGTGGAAGTAGAGATAATATACAGACAGTGAAACAGATGAAGAGCAGCATATTAACGAAAACATTTTGAAGAGTTAAGGAGACCTTTTTAGAATGTAGAATGAAGCATGAGACTTACCCCTAAGCCCATCTTCCATCTTGGAAATGTAAATCGAGATCGCTTGTTCACCCGTTGTCTCCTCCTGACAGCTGGAAGGCCTACTTGGCACGAAAAGTCTACTAGACACACCGTGTCCGCTTGGCGCCGCCTGTCAGCTTGGTGCCCCGTGTCAGCTTGGCGCCTCGTGTCAGCTTTGCGCCCCGGATCAGCTTGGTGCCCCGTATCAGCTTGGTGTCCCGTGTCAGCTTGGTGTCCCGTGTCAGCTTGGTGCTCCGTATCAGCTTGGTGTCCGATGTCTGCTTGGTGTTCCGTATCAGCTTGGTGCCCCGTGTCTTCTTGGCACGCGGTGTCTTCTTGGTACCCGGTGTCTGCCTGGTACTCCGTAACCTCCCGCTCCCCAGCTCGAACACTTTCTTCCCGGTCGCAAACTGCGCCCTCAACTTGGTTCTCCGCCTTTTTCGCCTCATTAGTGTTTATTTCAGGATCCAGCTGCTGACCCCCGATTAACACTTCTTCCTCTGTCTTCGCTTCGTCATCCTCTATCTTCCTTCCATCATCGTCGTCATCGCCCTTCTCAGCTCTCGTCTCGACAGCGACCATGTCCAGCTTGTATTCTTGTGCAGCGCCATCATTGGTTCCATCATCTGCGCGGTCGATCAGCATATCGTCCGTGCTCTTCTCCGGAACGTAGTCGTCTTCGAACTCGATGCTGAACATGATTGGGGATGTCGACGAGATGCTTAGGTTGTCCAAACTGTCCACTGGGGAGGAAACAGCAATGAAATAATTTAATAGCATTTCTTAAAGGTCGTGTGTAAAGACGTAAAGGTAAGATTATACTTTAAAGTACCAAACACAACACCCGTTTGGATAATGCATAGTATTTCTGACAAGATAAAGCATTAACTAAAGACATGTCCTTATGATTTCAAAGATAATTGTCAAATATCTTTAAAATCTAATTGTAATGGTGTGAGCATTAGCATTAATTGAATAAATTAATGTGATTAAAACTTGCACCGGGAATTGGAATTTTTGTACATTCACATATTTGATAAAGATTATGAACGAGCGCTGGAATAATAATTAGAATGCGAATTGTTGCATTTTGAAAGAAAGAAATCTGAGTAGTTTCTCAATAACACCCCTATATCTTTGTTGATATTGGAAAATGTGGGTTTGATTTCAAGCTCACGATAGGGGTTGTGCAATATGTTATCGATATTTCAATATTGGGAACGATTTCCTGAATAGACATTTCAGAAATCAAGAATGATACTTACTAGAACTTTGGATCCTAGTGCTGGCTGTGACATCTGTCAGATCAGCAACCTCCCATTCATCATACTCGTCGACATCAAAGTCGTTATTCTCCTCCACTTCTTCCTCCTGCTCCTGCTCGTCCTCCTCCTTCATCTCCTGCTCCACCTTCCTCTCCACCTCGTCCTTCACTTCAACGGACACCACGTTCTCCTCTTCGAGCTCCTCTTCCTTCTCCTCTGTCTCGTTGAGAACGGCTTCGGTCAGGCAGACGACTGTAAACAAAAGTCAAAATGGAATGAGTGATTGTTTCACTCACCTTTTTGGAATTTACTTGGGAATTCGTCCCACGATCTAAAATTAAAATTTTAAATTTTGAAATCACAACGATAGGTGAGTAAGATTGTAATCACATCACAGTCTTGACTCAATTTTACCATTCATTCTCTGATTTACTAACCCTGCAAATACACATGAATCGTGTGTCATATTGGATAATGGAAAAACATACTCAGTTGCACAACAAGTCTCCACAAAAAAAGTCTGGAGTATAAACAAATCTAGCTCAACAAAGATTGAACAAAGTTGAACAAGTTTTTTCCATGAGCTAAAATTTGTTTTCACAAAGGAAAGAAAATGTATTTCACTTAACATCACGGTAAAATGTATTTTGGGGGGAATGGATAAAAAGGGGAAATTGCTTATGGGAGTGTGTGTGTGTGTGTGTGTGTGTGTGTGTGTGTGTGTGTCTGTGTCTGTGTCTGTGTCTACGTGTCTGTGTATGTGTGTGTATGTGTGTGTGTGTCTGTGTGTATGTGTGTGTATGTGTGTGTGTGTCTGTGTGTGTGTGTATGTGTGTGTATGTGTGTAAGTGTGTGTGTGTGTGTGCGCGCGCGTTTTGTTAAGGAAATAGAGAGAGAGAAAAAAAGAACAAGCAGGTAGTCAGACATATAAACAGAGAAAGAGAGAGAGAGAGAGAGAGAGAGAGAGAGAAGGGGGGGGGGGGTGGAGAAAGTTTAAAAATCGAAAGAAAGAAACGTTACTGTTTTCTTAATAATACCCCTATGTCTGTGTTGACATTGAAAGATGTGTTTTTTTTTATTTCACGCTCACAATAAGGCCTGTGGAATATGTTATCGATATTTCAATATTGGGAACAATTTCCTGAATAGACATTTGAGAAATCAAGAATGATACTTACTGGAACTTTGGATCCTAGTGCTGGCTGCGACATCTGCCATATCAGCATCCTCCCATTCATCAGCCTCGTCGACATCAAAGTCATTATTCTTTTCCTGCTCCTCCTCCTGCTCCTCCTCCTGCTCCTTCTCCTGCTCCTCCTCCTGCTCCGCCTTCCCCTTCACCTCGTCCTCCACTTCAACGGACACCACGTTCTCCTCCTCGTCGTCGTCTTCCTTCTCCTCTGTCTCGTTGAGAACGGCATCGGCCAAGCAGACGACTGTAAACAAAAGTCAAAATAGAATTAGTGATTGTTTCACTCACCTTTTGTTTTTGATTTTTTTTTTTTTGGAATTTAGTTACGTGATCGTGCAACGATCTGTATTGTCATTAAAACTTTGAATTTTGAAAAGAAACGGTAGAATCATCATAATAATTACCGTTAATTATGAAATAAATTAGCGGAGAAAAAAATAGAAATTAAGAAAACAAGCATAAGAGACAGTGGAATAGATGTAAAAGTAAGAGAGAGATGAGAAGGAAGAAGAGAGGTATGCTAATACGGTATTTATTCAGCATGTTCAGAAACATAAGGATTGAATATAAAGAGAAATAACGATGAAGAAAACACAAACATTAAGAATCAAACGTTAGATGAAGTAATAAGCAAAAGAATAATATAACTCATTGTAGATATGAAAGCATTGTAATATTTCACATGGATCTCCTTTCCCGGAAAGATTTATCTCTAATTTGTAAGATTCCACAAAATACTGCTTGATTTTAATGTGGATTATAGAAATATTATATTGGAGGACAATGGCAAGTTAAATTGGATTTGAACCCTTATAATAAGTTGACTTTAATGAAAACATAAGCAGTTAGAAGCAGAATGACCAAAGTTTGAGAAAAATCAAACGTAGCGTAAGGAAGTTATTTGAGATCGAAAATCTCTCTAAGGTAACGTCCTGTTAACACAGTACATCATGTCGGACCCATGAGGCTGGTCGCTGATGTTAGTTGATCATAAATCAGTGTCGGTAATCGTGATTTTTTTTCATCGCAGCTTTTTTTTTATCATGTATTCTATTTCTCAAACTTTTAGCAATGTATTCTGATATTTCTGTTTTTATTAATTTCAGGGTTTCAAGTATACAAGTATTTCTTCATTGTTATCATTCTCATGATTTCAAAGGTAATTATCAAATATTTTAAAAATATAATTGTAAAGGTGTGAGCATTAATTGAATAAAATAATTCAAACTAGCGCTGGGAAATTGATTTTTTGTTTTTACATTCACATATTTGATAAAAACTTTGGAATGTGAATTGATGCAAATTTAAAGAATAATATAATAATAATACCTCTATATCTTTGTTGATATTGGAAGATGTGGTTTAGATTTCACGCTCACAATGAGGGTCGTGCAATATGTTATCGACATTTCAATACTGGAAACAATTTCCTGAATAGACATTTGAGAAATCAAGACTGATACTTACTGGAACTTTGGATCCTAGTGCTGGCTGCGACATCTGCCAGATCAGCGTCCTCCCATTCATCAGCCTCGTCGACATCAAAGTCATTATTTTCCTCCACTTCGTCCTCCTTCTCCTCATCCTCCACCATCCTCTTCGCCTCGTCCTCCACTTCTAAAGTCAAAATAGAATTACTTAGGAATTCGTTTCACGATCTGTTTTAACATAAAAACTTTAAATTATCATTAAAATTGTCATGTATACTATTTCTCAAACTTTTAACAATATAATCTGAGTTTTCTGTTTTCATTCATTTAAATTAATCTCAGGGTTTCATCATTCTTTAGTGCACGTGGCCTACCTTGGGGATGATTTTCCTCGAGGGTGACTGGACACTGGATGGCATCCTCTTGGGAGATGGTGGTACCAGCATCATCATCTCCTCCAAGAAGATTCACATCCTCCGCGGCAAAGGAGCGGGATGCCGGACTCACGCTCGCCGGCACTAGCCCGGGAGTAACAGGTCTATAACTATCCAGATCGTCGTCAGAATCCACTGGCATCACCTATATAGTTCAGAAAAATTAACACAAATATGATATCTTTGTTTTGCTGCTACTGTCCGTGGTATTTTATGATTGATAAGATAACATTCATATACCGCTTGCAGGGCAGCAACGCTATCCAACAGGCTACAACTTAGGTTATGATAATGGCAGGGAACTAAGGAACCAATAACCAAGTCTTCCATTTTCTTGCTTATTTCTATAATATCTGACATCTTAATCGTGGTCATCATCGTAATCATCAATGGCAGCATAATCATCATTATCATCACCATCGCCATCATATATCTCTTAATCAAGTTCAGACAACGCTGATATCGTCATAGTGTGGTTCACCCACCTGCTCATTTTGATAATGTAGTGTCAAGACAATGCAAGGGAAATTACCTTATCAACGCTCTGATCTATTCCAATTATTGATGCTTTCTGTCCGTCTCTCTCTCTAGGTCTCTCTCTCCCCCTCTCTCTCTCTGTCTCTATTTGTCTCTGTCTCTGTCTGTTTCTCTCTCTCTCTCTGTCTCTCTCTCTCTGTCTCTCTGTTCCGGACTTTGCCTTCTCTCACAAAACAACCAATTTCGAATTACTTCGTAGATTTCCTGTCCAAAAACCGACTAATTATACATATTCTGCCCGCAGTACTAAATTTCACAATGAACTTCTCACCTTATTACTCCTTTTGCGGCAAAATGCAACCCCCAAACAAGTCTTAGAAAAAGTCTTGCCCATTGTTGTTCATAATATTGAAGAAAAACCTCAAATATCAAGAAGAACCTACTAGCTAACGCAAGGTTAAACAAGTAACTAATGTTTAGTGTACTGACGCGTGTTACCTTGGGCGTTCTGTGCGCATACATTTCGCGCATGACGTCAACAATCAAGACAATGCAATGAATCAGAAATTATTTATGGATGATATTGAGAAAAGACTTCGCGTATGTTCTCTATCATGTTTTCATTCATCAAACATGAGGAAAAGCAACCGTAGGCCTAACAATAAACAGAATATTCTGATCAACGTTTTCCCATTTCTAGCTGATTCAATTCTCCTTAATTTGTGAGCGTCAAAAACAGGAAAAGTATGAATTTTGTTATTCTACTCTTGTTCCTTTTTTTTAAAGACAAAATAATGTCATTTTCTATCTCCTTCTGCTCTCTCTCTCTCTCTCTCTCTCTCTCTCTCTCTCTCTCTCTCTCTCTCTCCTGTCATACCATCCAGTCATTCTAGGAAGCAATTACATTAAAAAGTCCGAAGACCGTCATATTTCAAATAGCCTATAGCATTGCTCGCTCAGCTGTGCGATACAATAAAGGTGTAGGTGTATTCGATTTATATGATTTCGTTTCCGAAAAGGTCCTAGAGCCTATAACATAATTATTTTGGAATGATCATTACTTCCAAGTCACTAAAGATTGTTTTTTTCTGAAAGATACAGATCCCTCATTATGTCCACACACACACACACACACACACATACGCACACAAACACACACATAACCACACACGCACACACACACACTATAGTTCCTCTTACTCCTTCCTCTTTCTTTCTATCTCTCTCTTCCCTCTATCACCTCCTCCTCTCTTTTTCTTTCACCAATTTCTCTCTCGCCCTCTCTCCCTCTCTCTCTCTCTCTCTCTCTCTACTATCTCCTCTCTCTCTCTTACCATTCTTTCCATCAATGTCCTCTTTCTCCTCTTTTTTTACTTCCTCTTTCTCTTCTTTTCTCCCAACTCTTTCTCTCCCCTAGCTTTCACTGACACCCTGATATGTGATTTGTACAAGTAGATGATATCAAATTGCCCTTTCGACTGCGGAATTTCTCTCTCTCTCTCACTCCCCCCCCCTCTCTCTCTCTCTCTCTCTCTCTCTCTCTCTCTCTCCCTCTTTCTCTCTCTCTCTCTCTCACTCATTTTCCCTCTCCCTGTATCTCTCGGTCTTTCAGTATAATTATGTATCTTTCTCCCTCACACACACGCATTTACCAAACACACACGCACAAATCAAACCATTTCTATTTATCCTTCAAGTAAAAAGAGAGGGCTCTTCGCACACGTTTTCAATTTAAGAACAGATAACAAGCACAACAATGGTAGTCCTTTGGCCGCCATTTGTCTCTAGGTATGTTTATAGCCGAGTGTTCTCTTCGTCGGGTAGCCCCGGCGACCCGTCGATCACCACATCGACGTCGTCCTCGTCTTCCGGGTTGACCGGCCTATTTTAGAAGTACAAGATCAGCAGCATGAAGCATAGTGGGATCAGGATCAAAGCCAGGATTTCGTTGTCTGTTGATGAAGGTGGGGGGGGGGGGGGGGGGAGGGGTAGAATTAGAAGGGTTATTACTTGTGCCATGTGTGTATTTATATCCAATAGAGCGTCATTTTGTTATTATAAGCACTTGCAGGTAGTTATTCCAATGTTTAGTACATCATGCTGCTATTTTCTACCTTTGATGATGTCACAAGGGGAATCTTAAGTCGGAGGATACTTTGGAGGCGGGGCTTATCAGTGCTGAGAGCAAATATAGAAAGATTATTTTAAAATATAGGACACATATTTCCATTGAATACTTAATGATTTTGTTATATACATATTATGTTGCATCAACCTAAGTCAACATACATTTTCATGTCATGGGACCTTTAAAACCTAAACAATTGTGTGTATCAGATAGTTAATTCAGAACACATCGATTCCCATTATATGTTTCATTTAAAATTTACAAAGCTTCTGGATACGACCAATAGTTTGTAGCGATTTGTAGAGTCATACATTATTAGAGTGAGACTCTGTAATCGTAGTTGACATTATGTCAATAGTTTATAGCTCCTGATATTGAAATATGAATCACGAGACTCATAAAATATGAATCATGGCAAAGTGTGAGAAACGCCCCCTCTTAAAATGGAGGCTCATACTGCATTGTCAAATCAACACGTTTAAGACAGAGTTAGTTTAATATTACGTCTGTAAGAACAACAATCGGTCTGCGGCTTATTGTAGCTACTATGTATCATTCCACCGGTAGCTGCCAAACTCACAGGTGATACCGCATTACCATAATACAGGTGAATTCAAATAGTTTAATGTAACTTATACTGAAAGGTATTTATAATTTACCTTCAAGATACCTTCAAGTAGACTTGTACTTTGATCGAAGGTTTTTAACTTTATGGGAGCCATGAATGGCACTATCTAATAATCAATAATCATAATTGACTTTCTGTCAATATTTAACATGTCCTGATATTGGAGTGTCACAGTCATATTACATATATAACTCATATCGAAGTGTTGAAACGCCCACTTTAACATTAGAATCTCACACTGCATTGTCTGTAGCTAACACGTCTACGACTTAGTTCAGTACGAATACTCATCGGCCTGTATCTCATTGTGACTTCCCTTTTTCAATCATACACTTCAGCTGCGAATCTTACAGGTGAGTTTTTAATAATAGGCATACAATTACAAAATTTTCATTTCACTGCCTCTACTGCTATTTACAAGCAAGAAATCACACTTTATCGCACGTCTAATGTTTTAAAGGCAATTTCCCCCTTTCTATTAAAGCAAAGATATGAACTGGTTAAGGACATTCTTCAGCAGACACTGAAAATAATGTTCACGATTTTTTTATATCAATTGAATTACTTACGTGTACATTTAGTCATATTACGTAATATTTCACCAAAACAAAATACATGTACATGTATATCAATGTACTCGAGCTGACGTCTGTAGGAGTTTTAGCCTTGGTCAGATCACAGTAAGACTGCTGAGTAACCCTAATTTCAAACTTTATGCGTCTTCAGATCATAGTAAAGAAAAATAGAGGGATTGAATGTTTATCATAATAAACTAGTTCTGTGTTTGTATTACTCGTTTTTCTCTAGAAAATTAGAATGGCTGCTGCAATAGACCAGACTTGGAGAGAGAACCTGAACTGCCCGCTTTGCCTGGAGGACTTCCGGGATCCCAAGATACTGGACTGCTCTCATACATTCTGCAAGAGCTGCCTTGACTCTCTCCTAAAGACACAGCCAGGTGGCGACAGCATGGTGATGAAGTGTCCTGTCTGCAGACAGGTAGCGCGAGTACCTAAAGGCGACGTAGGTCAGATAAAAGGAAATCAAGTTGTAAAGTCTCTAATTGAGGATATGCCCAAACGAGGGCAAGCCTGCACGGCTTGCGCCTCAGACGAGAAACCGGATGCTGCTTCGTTCTGCGCGGACTGTGGAGACTTCTTCTGCGAATCATGTCAAGACGCTCACTCCAAGCTGGTCAGATTCTCCGGACACGCCCTAATCGCTGCCTCGCATCCCTCGGCTGGCAAGATATCCACGAAGAAGCGACGAAAATGCCACACTCATCCTACCGAAGATGAAGACAGTTTCTGCACTGACTGTTGCAAGTATGTGTGTTTTAAATGTGGAGTTTATGAGCATTCCAAGGTGGGACATGACGTAGTGCCGGCTAAAGTTCATGAGGACGAACTGAAAAAAGATGCTCGTGAAATTTCTGCTAACAGAGCAACGAAGAACGATAAACTAAACAAATGCATCCACTGCGTGATCGAGCAACGCCAGAGACTCGGCGCCGTGCGCAAACAGCTTAAAGATGACGCCCGTAAATCCTTGCAAGATTCCATCAAGACATTGCACGAGAAACACGGAGAAATAGAAGGCAACATCGATAAGAAAATCGATAACTTGGATGAGAAGTTGCAACGCATGGAGGCTGATAGTCGCAGCAAGATAGCTGATGCTGATACCATGGACGGGATGATAACGCACAGCGCGCAGGCTCCCCTAGAGTTGGGCGCACTTGCGGCTCACCGTACTGTACGCGGTAATCTGAAGGAGCTCGTGAGCTGTCCGGACCCTGATGAGACGCAGCCCAAGGCGATAGCGCTGGCAGGGGAAGCGCTGCGTTTCCACAGTAACGATGAGTTTGGCAAGCTGGAAATGGGAGTCTTGGCTCGCTGGGACCTCGTGGCTGAGACGCCCCTTCCGTTACAGGGCAGTATGAACGCGATGGCGTCTGCGCCTGACGTGCTCATGACCGTCGGGTGTTGGAATGGAGGAATACACTTAGTTCGATGCTAACGGAGAGCTGAAGGAGAGTGACCTGGCAGACGTAAAAGTCTCTGGTGTTAGCTTCATGTCAGACGGTCCATTCGTTGTGCTAGAAACCTCCAACAAGATCCTTTTGAGACGCTTAATCGTGACGTAGGTGGACATGGTAATATTACTGTTGATTCTGACGATAAGATTTACTGTAGCTATAGGAAGCCCAAGAAGATCCACGTCTTTGACTCATCTGGTAGGAAACCGGTGAGGGAAATATCGTGCAAAGAGTATGTACCCATGCAGATATTTGCCATGAAGCCAAAGAAGATGCTGGTGGTCAAGAGTGCTAAAAACGAAGTGCGCACGATCGACAGCTCATCGGGTGCCACGGTAGACACCGTCACCCAGGCTAACATGAATGCCCATCCTGCAGTGTGTCAGGATGACTCCATCATCATTGCCTGGGTGAACCATGAGGAAGGTCTGGTCAGCATTGACCAGTACACTAGTGAGCTCCGGAGGATCAGAAACCTCATCACCAATTACAAAATCACAAAACCAACGCGAAATTGGTATTATCTTCAGCAATTCAAGAGTAGGGAGATGGCTTTCTGTCGCCCGAAAATACTCTACATATTCCGAATGATCCATTCATTTGCTCAATCTTAAAAAAAAGTTTGGCTAGTAGGACAGGTGAGACAATATAGCATTGGTTCTGAGACTGGGGGGAAAAGGCCCGGTTAGAGGGGCTTTATATCTCAAGTGTAGAGATTTGTTTGTATGAATGCATTTTCTACATTGATTTATTCGTGACAGCGTTAAATAAAATATAAATATTGTTTTCAAAATCGACCTTTTCCATTAAATATACAAGAATACTAGATGAAATCTCACTATGAATCCTGAAGGCACTGGTTGGATGCAGTTTCATTATAAAGTCATATTTGGTAATGATTATATCCACTGTGAACGTTCATATTAAAAGAAATGAGTATTGTGGAGTCAGTACATGCAGTATGGTGTGGTGGTGAAATATACCCCACCCCTCCTACACAAATCTGTGCGATATTTATGCTATTGAAACACTGATACATGTATGTGCATTATTGTAAGAGTATCTGGTCTGGGTATGTTGTGTCTATGTGTGTGTAGTGTGTATGTGCATGTTTTGTTTTTTGTGCGTGTGTATGTGGGGTGGGGGACATATAATGTAGTATGTTATTTCTATATTGAGTAGATTAGTGGACCATAAGGTACTGTGCGTTGAGTGCAGTCACAGTCTGGAATAAGAAATAACATACATAGAATATACATAGATGTATCAGCATGTAACATGTGTGAAGCAGGCAAGAAACTGAGGTAGAATCGAAGTTACCAAAGCTACCAATGATGATACAATCGGCCTAAGTTTATATGGTGTAAAGCGCATAAATTTCTTAAATTCATGTATTGTCCATTTTAGAAACTTGGTGAAAGTTATATGCCTCAAATGGTCCACATTTGGAGTACTTAGTGATTACATCACAAATGTCTGGCCCGAACATTTTAATTTAATTCAATCTAATCACTAATTACTCCAAATGTGGACTATTTCAGGTCAAATAACTTTCAACAAGTTTCTAAAATGGACAAGACATGAATTTACGACCATTGGCAAGAAGACTGCTCACGATCACCTTTTTGAAGGCTTTTGTCTTCCCAGTGCGGTATATACATGTATATGCCATATAATCCTAACATTATTCGTTGTCATATTCTTTTGCCAAAGTGTATGCATGTGTTGTTGAATGTATAATCATGATGATGTTACATTACATGATTTTGAGAATACGAATTTTGTCTTGATAATTATGTTACATATTTTTTGTTGTCTTCATCTATGCGCTCAGGCGTAATGAGTATATATATGAGCTTGATACGTAATGTTATTTTGAAATCCTCATGAATTTCAATGGGATCGTATTCTACCTATGGTGTATATACTGCATGAGATTGTAAAGCGCATTGATGTATACTTTTATGATATGTACTACATAAAATGAATAAAATCATTATCGTTTCTTTCTAAGTACTAGTCACAGATGCAAAAAGCAGCAAAACTATGTCAGAACATGTAAAAATTAACCACTTAAAATGATGAATTCCTTTATACATGTATTATCCAGAATATCACTATTGTATATAGTGCAGTTTTAACGTTAAAATGTGTAAACTTTTCACACAAAAAAATATATCATTCATTACGCCTTTGTATGTGCATTAAATATATAAATGACAATGTATGCGCGAGTCGATTGAGTTTTGTCATATATAATTAACATGATTATATATTGTACGTGTTTTATTTTTAGAACTCACGTTTTGTCTTGATAGTTATGTTACACATATTTTATTATCGATATCTACGATCAGGCTGCAAATACTATGAGCATAATATGAAATGTTATTTTGTAATCCTTAATGAATTTCATTGGGATCATATTATGTTATGGTGTATATGATGTCAAAGGTTGTAAAGTGCATTGAAATGATACGTTTATGGCGTGTACTCAATGAAATCAATATATCACTGCCCTTTCTGTATTTGTTACAGATGTAAACAGCAGGAAACGAGATCAGTACATGTAGAAAGTAACCACATGAATTCATTATACGCATTATCCAGAATATCGTTATTGTATATTTCTGCATTTTTAACGTTTAAAAAAGTGTATATTTTTCAGATCAAAAGAATATCATCTTTTACACCGTTGTACGTGTATAAAAATTTACAAATGAATATTCTTTATGCGCGAATCGATTAGGTGTCATAAAAAGATTAGGACAAGTTAGGAAATGGTTGGTGATACCACTATTTGGTTTTAAGACATTATATATGCAGTACGTAGTCTAGGGATGGAATTGAAATTGTACTTTGAAATTTGAAAATAATAATTTGAAAAACCCTTTATCATGTTTATACCAATAAATTCCAAAAGAATCTTTGATCTTAAAAAGTTGCTTATTTGCACATTTATCTTTCCAGAGTTTGCAGTCATTGTCACCCGACTCCCCCTACACTTCTCTTTTGGTACCCCCCCCCCCCCCCCCGACACACACACACACACACACACACACACACACACATACTTTTTTTTTTTTTTTTTTTTTAATGATCTTTACTCTGATTCCATAATAATACAAATTAAATTCATATAATCAGTTCAAATATATTAACACAAATTAAACAAAACAATCATGCAACTTATATATATATGCATTTGTAAGTACAAATTAATTACAATAAAATAGCTGAAAATATTAAATATAATTACTCAATTGTTATAATCATGTAACGATGTTTAATCAAATAAACTGAACGAATAGCTTCCGGAATCAAGTTTTAAATAAACAAGTCCACTAATCCACCAACCTATAATACACACACACACACACACACATACACACACACAAACATACACACACACACGCACACACACTTACCCACACACGCACACACACACACACACACACACACACACACAAACACTATAGTTCCTCTTCCTCCTTCCTCTTTCTTTCTATCTCTCTCTTCCCTCTATCACCTCCTCTCTTTTTCTAAAAAAAAACATCCTTGTACCTGTGCATTTGATACATCATCAGAAATATGTTTTTACACACATTCCTGTATGATAGCAAAACACTCCGTTGTCAAAAACAGACTAAAGAGCAATTTATGTAATTATATTGTACATAACATATGGGAGAGCACTTCGCACGTGACGTCACAACATTGAAATGTCAAAATCTAATAACTTTCCTTTTCTTTAACACACACACACACACACACTCAACAACGTGTTTACACGCAAAATCACGAAGACAACATTATTGTGGCAAGAACCAATGCAAATGACGCAACTTTCATTTTGACCATATTTTATATAAAGCATAAGAAAACAGTAAGGAAGAAAGTGATTTTTTTCTCACATTCTCATGAATCAACAACATTTATAAATTTACCATCTTAACGGATTTTGAAGGACGATAAGAAAGTGCGATTATACATAGAAAATTTCGTTTTAACAGTTTGAGAGCAATACGTAGAAAAACTAATTGAAGATGGTACTATGCACATGAAATCTGCATGGATATTTGCACAAATATCATAGAGAAGATGAAATCGATAACAAATTAGAAGATATTAAAATATCGATCACAGAGATATATGCAGTTTGCCCTCGAAGTGGGTCCGTTCTTGGATATCTTTGTGAAACAGGTGTTAGTTTGGATAACAGATCCCCGCATACATTTTTAGAAGGACTGCATTCCGCAATCAATACAGCATATAATTTATAATGACAAGCATTATATCAATCGGAGAAGGATAATATCCAGTCCTTGAAGCTCAAAAAAGAAAGAAAATTCGGTATCTCTCTTAATAACAACAATATTTACAAACAGTAAAATTACCATAACAATGACAATTTCGCACATATAAAAGGCATGACAGGGGTAAAGAAAACACGTTCCCACGTTGTATGTCATAATTATCTAGCAGGTATATGCAAACAAAAAATAAGCATGAGAACAGTATTCCAGATTCAACGTATTCCACACAGAAACATTATACATGTACTTACGGTAACCATGAAATAAATAAAGAACTATTTCCAGAAGTACAGAACAAATATACAATGTAACTGTTACAATTTTTTTCTAATGTTACAATACATCACTGCCGAATGGAAATTGATTGATGTTTCATCTGACGGCCTATCATCAGTTACAATAAACACGTTATAATGTAGTGAAACATTAAACCTGTTTAAACAGACCGCTCAGGAGAGTTAAGGAATGTGGTCTCTATGAGCAGGTAGCCCTCGTGGTATACCGGTCAGTTGCATTAAAGGGCATATACTGTACTGGGAAGGCAAAAATCCTTCAAAAGGTAATTGTTAGCAATCGTCTTGCCAATGGTCTTAAATTCATGTATTGGCCATTTTAGAAACTTGCTGAAAGTTATTTGCCCTCAAATGATCCACGTATGGAGTAATTAATGATTAATGATTAAATCCTCCAAATGTTCGGGCCGAACATTTTGAGGATTTGTGATTTAATCACTCATTACTCCAAATGTAGATCATTTGAGGGCAAATAAATTCCAACAAGCTTCTAAAATGGACAATATATGAATTTAAGACCATTGATAAGAAGATTGCTAACAATTACCTTTTGAAGGCTTTTTTGCCTTCCCAGTACAGTATATGCCCTTTAATGCAGATTTCTAGAGGGAAACATTGTTGAAGAAAACAAACAATGCGATCTGAATACTGCCCTACTCTGACAAAAGGAAGCAAGTGGCAAATCACTCGAATCTAGGTTATTGGTACTCTTAGATTGTACCTAGCATTCCCCACATACAAACAAAATTTGGACAAGAAAATATTATCTTGCTGCGAGATATTCAATCTAACATGATGTGGTGTTGCGCTAATGCCAAGGCAAGTGACATACACAGTCTGTTCATTGACAAGAAAAGTCTCTTTTGTTAGTTGCTTCCTTTTGTCAGAGTAGGGCAGAGTGGACAGGTAATCTTCCTATATGAATGGTCGCCAGAGCAGGTTTCACCAAGGATGTTACACGGAACAACATCAGCCGTTTCATTCTAGTCACAAAAGAATGCTTTTACAAAGATTTTCTCTTTGACCTCCCATGTTCGAATCCGCCGATTCTCTGGATGATTTTTAGGGCGCACAGAAGAATTTGGGGAAATATCCTCACAAAAAAGTAAAATATAAGATATTTAACTTTTAGACAAGTAACATAAAAAACGCGCCCAGCCGTGCCCACGCTAGGACTTTTTATCGAAAAGTATCAATTTTCGTATTAGTGTGACCTCTTTAAGTACGTAACAAGCACTTTGTGATAAAATTAAGAGTTCATCAGCGAAAGCTCAAATACATTGATGGCTTAGTGTAAAATCCAGGTGGACATGACGCAATCGCGTATGCATCATAATTATTATCGGGAGCAGCTGCCAATCATGAATATTGAGCATATTGAGTGGCGGATTCAAATCTTGTTCATCGCTCTTTACTGTCAACCTTGTCGATAACTTATTTTGGTAAAAATCAAACAAGCAAACAAACAAAACAATCCACACGCTCCTCAATGAGAGTTCGTCATGTTCGTCATGTATTCATTGCACTTATAAAACTTCTGTACAAAATATGACGCCGTCTCTCGGGTCTGTCAGAAATTATCATAAAGGCACGATTTGCAATTCAATCAATCCGCAGTGGGTTGCCGTCCTGCTCTCCGGAGTGAGAAACCCTGATACCGCTTTTCGCGCTCTTCATGCACTCCGTCGAAGCGGTGGACGCCTTCGAAGTCAAACATCCACGTGGGATTCATGTGTATTCCTGGGCTGCATATAGTGCACCTTGTGTGCAGCACTCCTGAAAGGCTATTGCTCTCCTCCTGTTCGCCTTCAGAGGCGAGCTGGGAAAGTTTTTTTTTTAATCTCGTAATCGTTTTCCTATTTTCAGCTCGTGTGATTATCAAGTATAAATATAGTTGTTCTTTTCAGCTCGTCTGAGTATCAAGTACTAATGTAGTTGTTTTTTTTCAGCTCGTTTGAGTATCGAGTAGAAATATAGTTATTCTATTCAGCTCTTGTAAGTATGAAGTAGAAATATAGTTATTCTTTTCCCTGTCTAATTTCTCCTGTGTGAATTATCTTGTTTTGGCGCGTGTGACGGGGCAACGTGAGTAGCAAACTGCTAATGGCGAATGGCAAACCGCTGCTATACAAACGTCATACACCACTTGGCGCCATCTCGCAGTGATCTCATGAAGAATCGCCAAGGTTCCTCACGAACCAAGAGGCTAGCTCGCCATGTTTTAAGCTAGGTGCGGCGCGTTTGAAGAAATGCAGTGTGCTTATCGACGGACAAAATTGAAATATATCGCTTTCCTCTCGCTGAGGTACGCTGCTAGACACCAGTCATATCAGTAGCCAACGCAGGCACGTTTACAAGCGTCGTGTACAATCTTGCTGCCATCGATCTCGCAGTAGTCTTAGGAGGAAACATGACGGTTCCCCCCCACGAACCCAGAGGCTAGCTGGTCATGTTGTCAGCTAGATGCAACGCGTTGAGGTACATGGTATGCTTATCCAGGGAAGGCGCCGTGAGGTCCAGTCGCTCGTCCACGTTCAGGCACTGGCGCTGCTTGGGTGAGATCTTTTTGCGCTTGAAAAATCCAGTCTGGATGGAAAGCGAACATTAATAGCCAAGTCTAATGAAGAGTTAATGTTATTATCCACTAAACAGAACAAACAACAGAGCTTTTGTCGCTCTTTTCTCGACGGTTCAGTCACCATGAACCGTCAAACAGAAATGCATTTTGTCCACGTTACCAATTTCTTTCCTTATGTATTGTGATTTTCATTGAATTACACTGTTTAAGTTTATGTTTGTATTCAAGACCATATCTCTTTCAATAATTGGGTTTCAAATTGTCTCTTTGAACGTTTTACGAGATTACGTAATCCATCAACAGAAATGCATTTTGTTCACGTTACCAATTACTTTCCTTATGTATTGTGATTTTCATTGAATTAAACTGTTAAAGTTTATGTTTGTATTCAAGACCACATCTCTTTCAATAATTGGGTTTCAAATTGTCTCTTTGAACGTTTTACGAGATTACGTAATCCATCATGTTGCCATGCACGTCACAACGTAAATGTGCATGATATGCAATACGCTTAGAGCAAATAACATTTGTTCAATATTTGTCTTTACCTTTTGTAATATGACGACCACAATCAGCTGGATGAAAACGCCCCCTACGGTGGCTACGGCATACACCCAGTATGGGATCTGAGAACTCGCTGCTCGTAACTCAGCCATAATCACCATGTTTATCTATGTCGGGTCAGTGGAATAACAAATGAAGATAGAAACAGCATTTAGGATGATTACTGAGATAAAAATAATTGTATTGGTAAACCATAGAGGTCTGCTCTGGCAGGAGTGCTTTTCCGCTATCATTTGTCAAATTGTTAAAAATGATCATTCTGTCTTGACCTTCACATAGTTTCTGTCCAGACATAAGACCTCTCTGGCACGTACAAATGAATGCATTCAATCATTCTGAAATCAAGTTTGTTTAGTAGAAAGGGCAACATATATTGGTAATATTGGAAATATTGGTATGTTGGTAATATTGGTAAAGGTTTGACGTAAATTCGTCAAAGGGTAAGAAAGTTATGCATTTTTAAAATGTCAATTTTATGACGTCACTTGCGAGTTGCTCTCTCATATGTTTTGTGCTGTAAGACCCTACAGATTTCCCTTTCCCTTTTTTGATGACGGAACAAACCTTTTTCATAGAGGTATGTATGTAAAACATGTGTCTAATGATACATCAAATCCACAGGTAAAATTCTTTATATATCCTTTTGAGAAAATTAGAATTTTCAAAAAAAAAATAGAATACAACACATGGGAGAACAACTCGCACGTGAGGTCCCACAAAAAACTGACATAAATCATAACTTTCTCATGTTATATTTTTGTTTACATTTTATATCAAAATGGTAAGCCAATGCCATCTTACCTCTAAATGACTCGAAGGTAGGGTAATAAACGGGTGATTTGGACGAATGCTGGCTTTCACTTGCGTAGCTACTCGAGTTACGAACTTGAATCCAGAAATGTTATACTAAGGAGAAAGAAAGCATAGAATACGTGGAGTAGACGTGTTACCTCGCAGTAGTCACAAGATTTGTCAAAATACACTTGATAGAAATTAATTATTGGAGAAAAAAGCATAACATCGGAAAGGAAAAGATCTGAAAGGTACAGATAGAGAAAATATAATTATTAGATTGTTCTATGTATCCCGAGTATGCCTAGTAACTTTAAGTTAGATCGAAATTTGTCGACACAAATGTAGGTTAAGGAGAAAATAACAACATATTGCTTTCGATATCGCCTGTAGAAGTCAAATATAATGCATGCAATCATTAACTCTCGACATGCTATTGTCAATATGCATGTAGTTGCAGTTTCAAAACAATGCTAATTCCATGTGGTGAAACAAAATAGTCACTACTAGTTACTAGTTATTATTAATTGACTACCACGCTCAAATGTTAAAGACGTCTTTAGCTCTGCACCGGCCGTTCCTGTATTTATATGTCTATCACACAAATGGTCAAATAGAATGCATGGGACCACGTGCGTCATATTGATATGATGCACAATTGTATGATAAACGAAATTAAACCAATTTGAGAGGTGTTGTGACAAAAACGCTGGTGCTTGAGAAGACATTGGCATACGAATAGTTAGGTGGAAATGTTGGATTGATATCGTCGGCGAATATTTACGGACCGGCAAGGAATTTAACCGTGTCCAGTGATCCTCAACCACCTCCCGAGCCATACTTCAATTAACTTATTGTATGCCACTTTTATATTTATTCATAAGTAATACACAAAAGTCCCATAGAGCACCATTGTGTCTGGCACACAAAGAGTTAATAGCATAGCTACCTTGACAAGGAGGTCCGTCCTCAGCCGTGACGTCACCGTCACCACCACGTCATCTCGAGCCGAGTTCCTACCGGCCGCAAGCGACTCGACCTCACACACGATCGTGTCGCATGACGAGAGACCCGACGTGCAGGCTAGCGTCTTTAGCTCGTTCACAGCGGTTCTAGCTCCCGTGAGGTGCGGGGTGGCCGGGGTAGGGGAATCGTCGCTGCGTCGATACCGGGAATTGCCGATGCCCTGAAAGACAACAAAACAAAGTTATTTTGGGAGTCTCTAACAAGAAAACAGTTGTTCTAATTTCTTAAATGAATATCATTCTGTATAGGGTATACTAATGTTGTTATATAATCACTTCAATCTAATTAAAACAAATAGATCTACGTGGGATCATATACATGTACATGTATAAGTAAACTGTTAGATGGTAGAAAAGTTGTAAAAAGTGTAATATAATTGTCGTGGAAAATGACGATGTTGTCGGAGGTGTGAAGAAGTAACCGAAAGCTCTTGTCGTTTGAAAGTACCAGAGCTATATGAAGGGTGACGAAACTGTCATACACATTTTGAGAAATGTGTTCATTAAAAGGTAACTTCAATATTGCTGACGGTGTTAACGACCAATCAAGTTGCCGTTTGGAAGGATATAAAAACATTTGTTTCGTAAGAGTAATGAAATTGTTGTCAGGAGGTAGACGGATGTTTCGTAAGGGTGACGAAGGAGGTGTTGGAGGGTGACGAATGTCAAGTCAGATTGACGATAGATCTATTTAAGGGTGACGAATGTTTTGGAAAGGTGACGAATGTTTTGGAAAGGTGACGAAGTAGCTGTTGCAAGGGTGACGAATGTTTTGGAAGGGTGACGAATGTTTAGTCAGAGTGACTAATTAGTTGTTGAAGGGTGACGAATGCTTTATGAGGATGATGAAGTAGCTGTTGCAAGGGTGACGAGGTAGCTGTTGAAAGGGTAACGAATGTTATGTCAGAGTGGCGAAAAAGCTGTTCAAGGGCAATGAATGTTTTGTAGGGATGATGAAGTAGCTGTAGGAAAAGTGACGAAGTAGCTGTCGGAAGGTGACAAAGTAGCCGTTGGGAAAGGTGACGAGGTAACTGTTGGAAGTGTGACGAATTATCTATCGAAAAGGTAACGGAGTAGCTAATAAAGGGTGACGAGTATTTCTTCACAGTGACAAAGTAACTGTTGTAAGGGTGACAAGTGTTTGGGAAGCGTAGCAAAATTCTCGTATGGGTGATAGCGCTTTCGAGTTGGACGACGTCGTGATGTAATAATCTTGTTGTCTTTACCTGCTGAGCCGCGTTTAAAATCTTCATCGCCCAGTACCAACTTTATAATTTTGTTCCAGAAATACTCATCAAAGCTGTAGTAGTTTTCATTTGATCTGCCACATGAAGAATTACAAGCGTAAGTATGCCTGACTATGCAAACCACATTAATAATTTGAATCTGGCACCCCATCCTCATTTACAACCCATCCTCCCTACTCACCGTGGATAAATTCGCCGCGTTCCAGTTTCCGGCCACCACATGGCAGCTACCGCGATTATCCATCCAGGCGTTGACAGGATAGAGAAGCTGCCCGTCCATCACGGGGAAAGTCGGCCAGTCGATGATGATCTCAGTCAGTCCTAGCGGGCTGGGTCCGCCGTTCACCAGCTAGACGTTTGTTGACGGCACGGAAAGAAATTAGATATATGATTTGTAATATCACCTAATAGAGTGATTGCTCGCATAGAAGAATATGCATGTCGTATGTATTCTATCGTATTTCCTGTGGTCATATATTCGAGTGACTTACGCAATTTACAAAAACAAAATATCACACACAATTGCAATGATAATACATGATGAAATGTTGGTGGTGGAACCAATAGAAAAACCGCAGGTTTTGCGGGAATGGTCTTATTTCACACCAAGCAACGAGACACATTTTGTACTTGAAAGATAATAAACAAAACATTCAAATGAAGAAAGGGAATTGATCATGATTAATTTGCATAGGAATAGATAGAACGTGAACAAATCTTCTTCAAAGGTCGTTATAGCTTCAGTAAATGTTTCAAGTGTTCGGCATTATAAATCGTTTCATACATGATGACAAGTCATTCAAAAGCACTGGTTCATATCATATTATATAGTAAGATGCATTGTCAGAACAGTAATCTGGAGTTTCATACCGATATTGTGTGTGTAACCTGTGGACCGACATCTGCTAGTGTTGTGACGTCACGATCGAGCGGGAAATCAGATTCCCTGAAGATCAGCAGTTCGGGGCTTACCTCACTGTAATAGGGTATGGAGAGAGAGAGAGAGAGAGAGAGAGAGAGAGAGAGAGAGAGAGAGAGAGAGAGAGGAGAGAGAAACGAGAAGGGAGAGGAAGAGAAGTGAGGAGAAAGAAAGGGAGAGAGAGAGAGAGAGAGATAGGGGGACGAGAGGGCGAGATAGAGGGGAGTTAGAGAGAAGGGAGATGAAGAAAAGAGAGAAAGAGAGAAAGAGAGGGAGAGAAGAAGAAGAAGATGATGAAGAGGAAGAAGAAGAAGAAGAAGAAGAAGAAGAAGAAGAAGAAGAAGAAGAAGAAGGAGAAGAAGAAGAAGAAGAAGAAGAAGAAGAAGAAGAAGAAGAAGAAGAAGAAGAAGAAAAAAAAAGAAGAAAAAAAGAAAAACAGGAAGATACACACAGGAGACCAAGCAAGTTCGAGAGGGATGGGGGATATAGATATAGATGCGATAATGCACTGTAAGTATTCGTTTACAATTTTTTATAGACAATATAATCACGTAATGCCTTCCTGTGCTCATATTTGACGATGCTGAGCTCATCGTATATAACATGCACACCATTTGCCTCTATTTTCCTTGTTTTTTCTCACCTCTTCTCATCTCAGCACATACCATGCATACATTGTGATATGAATTTTAAGACTATTTTACGGTATTATTTAACGAACAACCAGTAGGCTGAATGTTACGACGGAATAAATGGCGTTTGATTACCTTGTATGCGGAAAATTACAAGCGTATTCTCTCAAATGATGAGAAAGGAGGTGACGGTGGATAGAGAAAGCATATAGATAGATAGATAGATAGATAGATAGATAGATAGAGATGGTGTTTGTGAAAAAGCTTACCCTTTGAGGGATATATTTGCAGAGGAGATGACCGGGATTGAGACGTTAGCGTCATTGTTGTCGGATAGCTGTGGTAATTCCTCGTCACCACTGAAAGACATTGCATATATGGTTTAAATTAGAGGAGTATAGAGTAAAGTCGTTGTAAGCTAGGGAGGAAGCACTATCATCATGATCATTAGCACCACAGTCATCCTCATCCACATCGCCATCATTATGGCCATCATCATTACCGTCATCATCACTGTCATCATTAACGTCATCATCACCGTCATCATCACTATCATCATTACCGTCATCATAACCATTATCATCATTACCATCAACATCGATATAATCTCACCATCGTCATTACCGTCATCATTACCATCGTCACTACCACCGTCATTACCGTCATCATCACCATTATCACCACCATCACCACCACCACTATTATCACCACCATCATCACCACCATCGCTATCACCACCATCACAATCACCACCACTATCATTATCATATTTGGTACCATATGACTGAGTTTGGAGTCATTACCTTTTTGCTTTCATCTTGAACTCTATCGACGGTTCTGTTGTAGACAAATCCTCGGCTTGGAAGACAATTCCTAAGAAGACCTACGAAGAAGGGAACAAAGAAAAGGGCAAAACAAATGAAAAAGAATAAATAAGTGTTAATATATAAGTGTTTATTAATCACCCTATTTCATCATTTAAAAAAAATGTTCTGCATTCACCAGATGCACGATATCAAAATATATTCCAGACTTTGACAAACATCGACATTTTTTAGCCATTCCGCCATACTATCCTATGAAAAAAAACAAACATTGGTTTGTTACACATGTGTATACCATGGGAATGAGAAGGTTACTTATTATACCCTATCAGTATCAAGCTATAGAAACCAATTGCTTTGTTACACATGTGTATACCAATGGGATTGAGAATGTGAAGTAGAGGAAGCGAGCAATACATGCATTAAAAATCGTAGTTATGTGCGATACATACCCTTCCAGCCGCTTTGATGGGATTCCCAATGTTGCAGACAACCTTCCTTCTCTCCATCACTGAACACGAGGCGAATGAGTCCTGAAAAATAGATTTATAAAATACATTTCCATCACACTAAATTGTTGAATAATTTGATGCATTATTTGAAACGTGAATGCAATAAATCAATATTAAGAAAAAAAATCTCTAACGTATACATAATATATTACTAAGTCCATAAATAAATGAAAGAAAGGACTACAGAAGAGGAGGATGTTTTACACACAATAAAAGAGGAGAAGAAGATCAAAATAAAATATTAGAATTATAATATATAGAGCTGATCTATTCGATATCTTTGTACGTGTCAATTAACAAAAAAGGAAAAACAAATCCAAAGAAGTATGTGATTTGTTGCATACAAACATTGTCCTACCCATAACTACATAGCCGAGTGTGATTGAGAAAGGCACCTTAAATCACCAATCACCAATCACCACCACCACCACCAACAACAACAACATTGTGACATACCGTGACTGTGCGGTCGAGCCTGGCGAAGTCCACCTGATCGGGGATGTCGATATGTAGGGTCGAATAGAAGGAGTCTTCCCCGCGGTTCTCGACCAGGACCACCAATTTTGCATCGCCCTTGCCTCCCGCTACTAAGTGCGGCGTCTCACTGCAAGTGAGGACAAAAGTCGGATTAGGTTACTATGGTAATCTCTATTAGTTTAATCTTTGAACCATGGCACCGTCTTTTAATGTGTTGCGAGTGATCACAAGTCTAATCTTCTATCTCTAATGGACAGAGGAAAAGTATTTTTCCATCGAGAGTCTAGTTGTAATAAATTACAATTATTTGTAAGACAGAACCCAGGGATTATGATTTTTGTGTGGTTCGTGCCTACGAGGTAGCCATTTCTTTCTTTATTACTTAATTAATTTATCTATTATAAAACACATGTTCATTTATAAACGCATCTCCTTTAAATTAAATTTGCGTGAAATCCGCATTACTTTGCACAAAGAGTTGCGTTTAATGATAAACGCAACTACATGTATATTAACCGCAACTTCTGGGGATAAAAACGCACAATTTGAATAATGATCTCATGCAACTTGCGTTTAATCACAACTCTCTTTGTGCAATGCGCGACAAATGTTTAACACAAGTTGCTTTTAATCGTAACTTAACAGTAGTGCAAGACGGCCTAATAATATATATATCACTCGGGCCCTTACGATCACTAACAATATCACACTGTCACTTACGAGCACTTACAATAATTACACTACCACTTACGATCGAGCAGAGATGACGAGATCCGGGGAGCAAGTGACGTTTGCACAGTTTCTCCTGAAGGGTATCTGTATCAACAGGGATAAGTTAAACACACCATTTTTCATCCATGCATCCATCCCTCCCTCCTCCCCTCCATCCCTCCACCCATCCCACCATCGTTCCATCCATCCCTCCATGCATGCATGCATGAATCCATCCCTCCATATGCACTCATCCTCCGTCCATCCACCCACCCATCAACCCATCCATCAACCCATCCATCCACCATCCATCCCTCTTTCCCTCCCTCTCTCCGACCCTTCCCTCTCCCTCCCTCCCCCTCCCTCTCTCCCTCCATCCCTCCCTCCATCCATCCATCCATCCATCCACACACCCATCTATCCATCCATCCATCCATCCATCCACCCACCCACCCATCGATCCATCCATCCACCCCTCCATCCACCCACTTACCTACCCACCTATCGATCCACCCATCCATCCATCCATCCATCCATCCATCCACCCATCCACCCACCCATCCACCCATCCACCCACCCACCCATCAATCCATCCATCCATCTATCCATTCATCCATCCATCCACCCACCCATCAATCCATCCATCCATCCACCCATCCACTCACCCATCAATCAATCCATCCATCCACCCACCCATCAATCCACCCATCCATCAATCCATCCATCCATCAATCCATCCATCCACCCACCCATCATTCCATCCATCCACCCATCAACCCACCCATCAACCTATCCACCCACCACCCACCCATCCCACTCACCGAGAAGGCGGTTCTGGTGACAGCCCAGCGGCTGAGTACTGGGACCAGATAGCCCGGCTCGGTAATAGCGGCCTGCTCGCCCTCCAGATACGTGTAGGTGGCTACGACTGATACTGGCGTCTGTTTGTCGTGGATATACCTCTGAACCATATCAAACAAGGAAAGGCACAAATTGTACTAATGCTAAATGCGAGAAAAAAATTAATGATGGAGAGAGTCTCAGGATGAGATACGAGTGGCTGTTAAGCATTGTTCAATAAAAATAAGCCGTGATATTACATCCGAGGGAAGTACATGTAATGAAAACATACCATTCTGCAGGTTTGCCATTCAAGGGGAAAAGGGTGCGATGGCGCTGAAAATATTTGAGAATCCATCAATATCTATAATTTGTATTTTCATATATATATATATATATATATATATATATATATCTAAAGATAAGAAAGCAGAAATGATATATATATCAAGTAATATCGAGTTATAGTGGCATACTTCAATTCTCTCTCGGGTATAGCACCAAAACAGTGACCTGGACTTTAACCAATTTACTAAAATGAAGCCTCATCAAAGTGCCACCTACCTTGACGTAGGCAGTATGAGGCACGCAGTGACGTCCGCTCTCCGTCGACGCCATCGTACTCCCCCTCATGATGGCGTAGTGTGACTCAGAGAACGCCAGCCTGGACGACGTCGACTTGGCGACGTCGAGACTGATGTTGTATTCTATCGCTGTTGAGAAAAGATACCAGTTGGAACGTGCCTAGTTTCATGTGTGCGTTAGAGTCAATGATTCCATTGATTTTACTTATTTATATTCATATTCACGGCTCGTCATAACATACAGATTAATATAGTAATACAATGATTAAGAGCAGAAAAGATTGAATCTATGTAAGGGAGAAAAATCGTGCACCGTTTCTATAAGAAGGTCAGAATCTATTCATATTTTGGTGTGTTTTTTTATGAGATCCTTCGTATAACAATAAACTCTCCATTAAATGAAACGCCCAATGAAAGTGCATTATATATGTGGGATACGACAGAAAAAAACAACAGTGAAATAAATACACGTCCAGTCGGCAGGGAAATACAATAACACAAATTACTTTACAACACTTGAATGGATAGTTCACTCTGAACTTATTTTGTTTCAATAAAAGTAGACACGTGCAAGAAACATATTAGTGAAGGTTTAATGAATATCCGTCAAAGGATAAGAAAGTTATGGCCTTTTTAAAGTTTTGATTTTGTGACGTCACGGACGAGGTGCTCTCCAATATGTTGTGTAATTTTTGTTTTCTCAAAAAATTGCATCCTTGTATCTGTGCATTTTATACTTCCTTAAAAACACATACCTGTATGAACAACAATCATTCCGTTGTCAAAAACAGAAATAGAGCACATAATTATATTGTACACAACATATGGGAGAGCAACTCGCACGTGACGTCTCAAAAAAAAAATGAAATTTGGAAAGATCATAACTTTCTTATCCTTTGACGGATTTTCATGAAACTTTCACTTTAATATTATGTTTCTTTCATTTGTCTCCTTTTATTGAAACAAAAATAATTTCAGGGTTAACTATTCCTTTACTAGTTCCCCATCTGTCACGTACCTAAAGCTTTTGGCAGTCCGAACCCGTGGAAATACAGACAGACACTGAAGTCCACTCTGATAGAGAGATTGAATTAACATCGGAGACAGAGATAAATCATCAATTATGACAAATCAATGAAGTTGGGTTTGGCAGGCAGCAATTTGAAATAAGGTTTAAAGAAGTCTAGGAAAAAGTGGGGTTTGGCTCATAGGAGTGATCAATGCAAAGGAGGCAATTGAGGGAAGCGATAAGGAAATTAATTATAAGGATTCGAACGGAGACAAAGAAAAAAGGGGGGAGTTACAGAGTGGGAGAATGGAAAGGGCTTAGAGACGCAAAGAGAGGTCGAGAAGGATGAAAGAAGGAAGAGAAGAAAAAGGAGCCAACATTACAACATCAGTGCCATGTCAACAGCGCAGAGTTAAGCGTAGAGTTCAAAATCAATCCTAATGACAACAGGAATGGGACAAGTAAATAACATAACGATATCTGTGACAGACAAGAAGAGCGGCAAATAATAGGAGAGAGAGGGGGAGAGAGAGAGATAGAGATAGAGAGAGAGGGAGAGAGAGAAAGAGAAAGAGAGTGAAAGAGAGAGAGAGAGAGAGAGAGAGGGGAGAGAGAGAGAGAGAGAGAGAGAGAGAAGAGAGAAGGCAGAGAGAGAGAGAGAGAGAGAGAAACTCTGCACGTGAACGAACGAACTTTAAAAAGTATGCAACGAAATGAGTAATAAGGAGGGGTAACGCGATGGAAGGAAACGGCAGAATGATAAAGAGGTTGAGAATAGAGCATCTTTACCGGGTAGTCTTTTCACCAGACGGAAGTATAAAGTTTTCAACGTAGAGGTCGATGACTCGGGGCTCATGAAACACCTGCATGGTCGCCGTGAAGGACGGACGTGATCTATGGACATATAGACAAACACTCAATTACAAATGTGGATTCCATACTTAAAAACAAACAAAATAGTTCCCATAATTTTCCGATTTCAGAGCGATCGTATTTGTTTTGAAGACAAACGACAAATGCAGCAGCAGATTGAGAGATATATACACATACAGACGTAAATAATATAATATACAAATATACCAAGCTGTGAGATTGTATAGTGGAAATTATCTATCTGAGGAGGGAGTGGCATAGAACTATTTTTTCCGAGGGGCGAAGCCCCCGAGGAAAAAATAGTAACTTATGCCAGTCCCTCCGAAGATGGATAATTTTCACTATACTTTCGAACTCAATGCTTGGTATATTTGTTTTATATCCCTTTTGTAAAACAATAACTAATAAATACTATTTAGAAAATAGTAAAACTTTCGGTAACACCATGTGGTTGTATGTCGCCTTTTTTTTCTCTCTGTCTCGATATCGGTTCATCCCAGGTATATGCGCAACACAGCGCGCACTGCATTCATGCGCGCACTAATTTACGCCCGCTCAGGTAGAGAGCATGCGCAGTAGTGCCAAGGAAGAAAATAGTAAATAGAGCATGCGCAGTCCTCCCCATGAAAAAATAGTGAAAAATATCCGGAGCTGAGGCAGATATAGTCAAATTATTTTGTAGTCTGCGATCATCAATTGACCAATCACGTTCCCAGAATACTCATGAATATTCATAGAAGGGATATAAACATACATATACATACAACATACTATACCAAGACATCGATGAATCAAACTGATACACAGACAGATATATAGACAAATGGACATGCATACATACATACAGACAGACAGACAGACAGACAGGCCTACGTATACATGCACACATGATTATATAAACATGAACATAGACAGACAAGCAGACCAAGATACAGACAGACAGACGTGCGTACACAAGAAAGACATACGGGTAAAGTTTGAAACAGGTGTTAGACATATAAATAGTCAAGGAGACACAAAAATGTACTTCAACACGAACATACATGCATACATACAGACAGGCCTATAGAGATACCCAATGAGTAAGTTTGGTGACATCATCAACTAAGACTATTACGTAATCACTTGCTAGGCAATCGAAAGAGCCAAAGGGGCCTATATATTACTCACTCTAATGGAGACCACAAAGTGTATTTTTAATTTGCCACCGCGCAAAAGACGGAAATGTATATTGTACTTTTGAGCAATTTTATCCTATACCAAGGTATCAATATTTTCTTGAATAACACTACATAACAACACCGTAGGCGGCGCTATAGCGTACTACTTCATAGTTTTAAATCACGGTATTATTGTTATTAGTCATCACGGTCATAAAGTAAGTTCTACTTTAGCATGTACCCAAGAGACCAATGTGACATGAAATACGACAAACATGACAAGTGGGACTTCAGTTTCCAACAGATTTACACATAAATACACCTAGCCAAATAATCACCCATAGGTTATTTCTCCTTCTCGCTCTTCCCTCCTCACACCTCTTTCTTTCTCTCTCTCTTCCCTTGCCTCTCTCTCCCTCTGTTTATGTCTATGCCTTTCTCTCTCACTCTTTATCTATATCTTTCTAGTAACTAGGCTGAGCAGAGCATGATGACAACCAAGTCTGTTAACAACTACGTCTGGTAATACAGAATAGGCCATAGTCCCCCTGACTGCCCTGGATCCTTTTGTGGAGCGGCGGAAAAAGAGGATCCAGAACAGTCAGAAGGACTAGGGGGGCTAGTCTGTATTACCAGATATAGTTGTTAACAGACTCGGTTGTGACCATGCACTCCTGAGCCTAGTACCTAGGCTAAACCTTTTCTCTCGAACGCTCTCTCTCTCTCTCTCTCTCTCTCTCTCTCTCTGTCTTTCTCTCTCTCCCTCTCTCTGTTTTCTTCACACTCTCCTCTCTCTCTCTCTCTCTCTCACACTCTCTCTCTCTCTCCCTCTCTCCCTCTCTCTCTCTCTCTCTCTCTCTCTCTCTCTCTCTTCCCCTCATTCCACCCCTGCCTTTGTCTTTCCCCGATTTCACACTAGACTCTATGATTTATCATAACTCGGTCATTCTTGCACCGGGTCATTTTGTTTGGGGAGAAAAGGTCGACTTAGGTGACACACACAAAAAAAAGATTGCCTTTACACGATCACCTTATAAAAGCGTTCTGTCTTCCCAGTACATTATATTCCCTTTACCCTTGCATTTCCATGCCTTGAAAAACCCATTGGTTTAACACACATCTTCTTGACAATGGTAAAGAAAGGGTTAACCCTTTGTAAGACAGACAAACTGTAGCTGCTCCTTGGGAATTGTTTGTATTACACTTAAACAAGAGGGAATTAGCATACGAAATACGTACATATTGCAATGCCATTAGATCTTCCCTTTTCCAACCTTTACCTGTAAACAACTGCCACTTGCGACTTGTAGGCCCCAACAGCGAGATCTGGATAAAAAGAAATATATCAAATAGGAAAGAACAAATAATATACTTATATAACAACGCATATTCCCTTTGCGGTATTTAAATGCAATATAATACAAGCGTGTGCAAATTGTCAACCTGTATAAAAATATCCTTCACATGTTTTACAACTTGCTAATGTAATCCACCATCATGCATATCGAAATTAACATTGTTATATCAAAATGTCCCTTTACACCTTCGGGGGAATGACATATCTGTTAAGATCTGCATATCAAATGCATGTTTGGCGGGGTTTCAGCGTCCCATGTTCCTTTTCGTTGCCATAGTTACCTGGGTATGCGTTGCCATCCACATCGATCCCAGACGACAGGGAGCAGCCGAAAGGGACGAGATGTGAACCAAACTGACTGGACTCAAGAACCTAGTGGACATTGAACAAGAAAAAGAGACAGACAAAGAGACAGACAGACACGGAGAGAGAAAGAGAGAGGGAGAGAGAGAGAGAGAGAGAGAGCGTTCGTGAGAGAAAACAAAATGAAGATAGCAAGATTGAGAAAGAGAGGAAGAGAGAGGGATATATATATATATATATATATATAGAGAGAGAGAGAGAGAGAGAGAGAGAGAGAGAGAGAGATGGGGGGGGGGGGGTTGATGGGGTGAGTAAAAATAAAATATACTAACATATTATATATTACTAATTAATTTGTATAACTTTTGATTGATAATTTCTTGTTAAATTTTGCTCATGACTTGATTTATCGTTTGTTCATGTGATTTTGTTCAAGTTATAGAATTCACACATTATAATTGTTTATCTACTTTTCAGTTTGATTTTGTATTCATCGTACTATTGTATTACATTTCGCATTATTAGGCCTTCTTAGTAATGCTACCAAACATACAAGTAATACAAAAATACATATGAACAACCATATTCATATCAAAGGAATAGACGAACCGATATCAATGCACATGTAGGCCTAATACAAACAAAGACACAATCACATAAGCAAATAACCAAACAAACTCACAAAATGAGTGACAAACAAACCTATACCCGATACAGACAGCTTCCATAGACAGGCAGACATTTAAATGAAGGAATTGACAAATTAACACACTAACAGATGGACAGACGGACAGACAAACATACAAACCTACTAACCTGTACGGGTATGAGGGGTAGTCTGACGTTGCGCCCTATCCCGTGATAAATGAACACCTTCCCAGCATTCCCTGCGTCAATAAATGGAGCTGCAATGGCCAAATCTGTAACAAAGGGGAGCAAATGAGAAATGATAGGATCATCAATATGATCTTTTTTTCTAAAAGGAAGCTTAACTCTTCATGCACATTGAGACATTTTGGCATTAGTAATACACACCATTTCCATAGAACTGCACGAAGTTCTGCAGAGAAGGACTTAAAGTGTTCTTGACACTATCATAAAGAAGATTCAAATCGGACAGCTAATGCAGCCACTTGGAAGAAGAATGTTTTTTTGCACAACTTCTTGGAAGATCACATATTTTTTTTTTTTTTTTTTTAGCGAACATGAACTTATTATGGGAAGGAAATTTGAGCGAACCGCGTATCTATCATTTATATATTATATATAAATGATAGATACGCGGTTAGCTCAAATTTCCTTCCCATAATAAGTTCATGTTCGCTAAAAAAAAAAAAAAAAAAAAATATGTGATCTTCCAAGAAGTTGTGCAAAAAAGCATTCTTCTTCCAAGTGGCTGCATTAGCTGTCCGATTTGAATCTTCTTTATGATAGTGTCAAGAACACTTTAAGTCCTTCTCTGCAGAACTTCGTGCAGTTCTATGGAAATGGTGTGTATAACTAATGCCAAAATGTCTCAATGTGCATGAAGAGTTAAGCTTCCTTTTAGAAAAAAAGATCATATTGGAAGGAATTCCTTCGCCAATGACCGTTTACAGTCGGTCACAAATGTGTGTCAATTGAGTCGACCTTTTCTCCAAAAGAAACGTGACCCGGGTTAAGAATGACCGAGTTATGATAAATCATATGGTCTACGAGTGTGAGAGTGTGAAATGTGGGAAAGACAAAGTCAGGGAGAGAAAGCAGAGGAAGGGAAAGAGGAAAGATAAACATGAGAGAGGGGAGGGAGATAGAGAGCGCTCTACAGAGAAAGAGGGAAGAAGAGAGAGTGAGAGTGAGAGAGAGGGAGGGGGAGAGAGAGAGGGGGGGGGGGAGCGTTTGAGAGAGAGAAAGGAAGATATATATATAAAGAGAGAGAGGGGGAGAGCGAGAGAGAGTGAGAGAGAGAGGGAGGGAGAGAGAAAGAGAGAGAGAGAGAGGGAGAGAGTGAGAGAGACAGAGAGAGAGAGGGAGAGAGAGGGGGTGGACACAGACAGTCAGAGTCATCGTACGGAGAGAGTATTTTCGTCGTGACATCTCAGTCACCTTCTCTACCGGTCGGCAAAAAAAGGGAGAAAAAAAAACGCAACAGGAGGTAAATTAATTCAACGCCTTCATCTGAAAGGAAAAACCCAAGTCTGAGCAGGAAAAGACGCAACTCAGCATCATAATCATAGAGGAAAACAGGGCTATGGTCTAGTTTTGCTTACATTTCCGCGTTTCCTCTGCAAAACCATGTAGACTCAGCAGAAACGCGGGAATAATTCAAAAGTAAAGTTATCATGCTTCTCTCCCTTGATTTTTTTTGGTTATCAAAGACAAGTATGAAATCTGGTATTTAGGACTTTATATGGGTCTAATTTCCACCCCGGATTCTTGAGGTTGTCTTGAGAGATTTGTGACAAAGCCCGGTTATTTCCAAATATTTTTGTTTTGAATCCGGGGTGAAGGCCAGTATTAGACCGCGGACTACGGGTTTACACCGGGGAGGAAGGCGCAGAGGAGACGATAGACTGACGGAATGAGTAAGTTCTGATGACAAAAGCAGACCACAAGATGTATACGTGTCTTTCGTGCGAGAACATGACGGGAAAACACGATGACACGGTAACAAATACTTAAAGGGTTACTAAATTAGAAAACTAAGTTCCCATTAATCTATGTAAAATTATTCACCGAAAATTTCATATTCGTTTTCCACAATAAAGTCTCATTTTGACAAAAATTTGAAAAAAAAACCGCACGCCTCCAGTGACGTATGAGAAGTCAAAATTCCACAGATTGTACGGAAGTCGACAATAGACCATTTTCGTAATGTATTCACAACTTCCCCCCTAACTGCGTAGTAACGCGTTATTGCATTCACATGTATCTTGTCATTCAGATTCAATGTATGGAAAGCACTTTGAATCTATTAGTTGTTGCTACTCAGACAAACCTCGGACAAGCTTTGGGGTTTCCATTGGTAACGTATTGTTTGAATGGCGTGAATAAAATATTTTATTTACGCCGTTGGCATTCATGGCATTTTGACTTCTCATACGTCACTGGAGGCGTACGTTTTTATCAAATTTTCGTCAAAATGAGACTTTATTGCGGCAAACGAATGTGAAATTCGTTTTTAGTGGATAATCTTACATAGATTAGTGGGAAATTATTTTTCTAATTTAGTAGCTCTTTAAGACTTTGATTCATTCGGATTCATGTCTGATTAACAAAAATGAAAATCTTCAGATCTGAGGCATACTTGTTGCTCAAAAGCTACCCATAACAATCCAAACGTTGTATTGCCCGCCAATACAAGTTCGAACCTTATCACGCTTATACAGTGTACAAACTAATATATATTACAACAAACTCTTTCTTTCCGAACCAAACTTTTTAATTTGTAGGCAGATGAGGCCGACAAAGAGAGGTGTATTTGACATCTAAACATATCATCCACCCAGTCATTTAATTTCATGAAACATTCGTGGGATGGGATGGATTCAGGGGGTGGGGTGGGGTGGGTTGGGGCTGGGGTTGGGGGAAGCGCCCACTCCTTAAGGCTTTACAATCATCACGTACCGTTGAACCCGTCCACATCGATGTCGCCCAGGGCAGCGGCTGCGTAGCCGAACCTCCCACCCGCATCTCTCCCGGTCGTGATGTCTGCGGACCCGAAGCCGCCCTGCATGTTATACAAACAGGAACACGCACAGACAGTCATTAGGGAAACGTACATGTACGACGAGACGTGCATAAAGTGCAGTCGCGATGATGGCGACCAATATTTCCCACCCAATCATTGATTTCAACAAACATGTCATTTTCAGAAAGAAAGCCTAAAAAATTTGTTTCATATCAGGCAGTTCAAGTTCTTAAAATATGGAAAGAGTTATAGCGTCCAGACTCCAGGAGAAAAGGTATCATTTTAGATCCATTAATTTAATCATGGACCTATGGATGGACTGCGCTCGGATAGACTTCCTTTGATCTATGATGACCGCCGCCTCATAAAAATTCAAGGTGTTTTAAACAATGAGCTGTATTTCTAATAAGGTAGTGCCTTCCTCTGAATAACAAAAGATAATCTGTTTTGAGAAATATGTTAACCGTTCACCACCCTTCGCTGGGAGCTCGCAGCTGATCTTTTTACACACACTGTGAATTCTTTTTGGAGTGGGCGAAGGGAAATTTTGAAAAAAAAATTGTAAAAAGAATTTGGTCCGTAACTTTTTCGGACACCTCCGGACACGAAATTGAGGTTGCTTCCATGGAAGATTTAACGATTTATTTTTAAGGAAATATGATTGCTTATGGAGGTATTTCTCTGGCATGTTTTCTACAGTATTCTCCTTTTATCACAAAAACGAAGCAACAATATTATCTGAAATTCATAGAATCATATCTTTACAAGATGTACTACTACTGCACATGTACTTCATTTCATGAAGTGGTTCTGAAATCCTCTGCGCATACAGAATATTCCTCTAACTGCATCAAAAATTCGTTTTGCATAATTGGCGGCGGTCGTCACTGGATCAAAGACCCAAATATGTCAAATATTCTATTGTGCTATCAATAAACGTGACTGGTGTAGGAATAAATTACTCTTCGTTCTAACACCTTCCTGATTTAATCACCCTTTGATATACATATTTTCACATCTTTGCGTTCATTCCGGTTCTGTGTATCGTTAATGAATGTTTAAATATTTGAATCTGTGGTGAATTAAAAAAAATGAAGCCACAGGCTACAACTCTACAAGTACAGACAGTAGGCCAAAGTATTGGGTAAAAGTAGATTGACGTTACTACAGTAAATTATGTTTGAAATAATGACGTATTGAATAGCTCTTCAGAAACCTTAACTAGGTATATTAACACAAATCTACATACTCTTTTCCCCTCCGTATGCCACCTCTACCCCACTTTCACTCCACCACACCACCACCACCCAATCCCACCACCCAAACCCACTCCGTTCCGAGACACTCCAAACCCACGGGAGAATAAGGACACAATAATTCACAGATGGACTTGAAACAGTCTGGTACTACACTTGACCCCGTGTCACTGGGCTTCACTCTATCCTCATAGGCCCACTTCCTCATAATTTGACTGCGATGACTTCTTTGTTTAGGAAAACTACTTAGAAGACGATTTTGAATTTGTAAGTACCATTCCTAACACATCCATTTCATTTTTACTACTGTGGTAGAAAGTAAAACAAGGAAATGCACGAAAAGAGAAAAATATGATTTTTGTTTTGTAAATAGGTCTCATATTAGACCTTTAGTTGAAAACTTACCTGTTCAAGCTATGATTGTTTTCTATGTATATATATGTATATATATACATTCAAATTGTTACATACACGGAATCCGACTGGAATTAGTTTCTCTCGTAGGCAAGTAAAAATGAAGTTATATATGTATATATATAATTATATATAATGTGTTTTTGCTCAGTGCTCATCCATGTTTTACCTTCTTATTCCTTTTCCTTTCTACTGCCCCTCTCCCTCCTCACTTCGCTTTCTTACCCCCCCTCTCTCTCTCTGTCTATCTCTCTCTCTTTCTCTCTGTCTCCCTCCCTCCCTCTATCGTTCTTTACCACTTCATCTTGCTTCCATCGAGATAATAAATTTGTAATTTGTGTCTTTAGGAAAAATACCAATGTATCTAAGCAATGAAAAAAAAATGAGACAACCACCCCCTCCCTCCCATCCGAGAATTAGAGGAACTCACATTTCTATCATTGTAGTAGATGAAGACCTTGCCGATTTCCCAGGCGGACCCATTGGTTGCGAAAGAGTCCGTGAAGAGAGGTGCCCCGACCAGCAGGTCGTCCCAGCTGAAATATCAATCACAGGATCGAGGGGGGTCATCGATAGGGGAGAAAAACACTGGAATTACTTCTTTCTTCTGCTGCCATTATGTCCTTTTATGGACGGTTATCCACGTCATCAGCGAGAGAGAAAGTGATAATGCAATCGAGTCCACCACGTCGCGAAGACGTGGCGATCTGATAGGTAATGGACTCCACGGCCCCGTCTTATAAAGAGTTGCGCTTGATCCGAATCGATTGTAAATCCAATCCCTTCAATATCTAATGTACAGAGTTACAACTGATATCAATCGCAAGTCAAGTTGCGATCAATCGCAAGTCTTTTATAAGACAGGGCCCAGATCAGGGGATGACTTCCATTTTCTATTTGTTTGTTATTCTTTTTTTTTGAGAGAGAGAGAGACAGAGGGACAGAGAAGTATACTTGCAGACTTAAGTATGACGTATATTTGTGGGCTAAGTCCCTAATATTTAATATGCCTATTCTTGCTGATTAAACAAAAACTTGTTAAAATGGTTGAACTAATCATAAAATGAAAGGAAATGAATTAGAAATTTAATTTATTTGCAAAATCCCATGGACTCAACGATAACGTTCAATCAACTCTACAGGTGTCATAGCTATATACTTGTACCAGTTGTACATACTATTCCCATACAGCATAATTTTACCTTGCACTGAATGGGTCTACATCGGTCATTAACGCCATTGTGTGTACTACAATGCACACAGAAACCAAAAACTCGGGCAGTCCATACGTAACCATGATAACGAACGTCCACGTGATTATACATGTACAACGGTACAATTGCTGTTGGTAAATCATTTAAAGGGATAGTTCACTGCAATTAAAAGCTCCTATCAATGATAACAGTAAAATGCAAGTTTGCATAAAATTGGACAGAAAAAAAAAACTTCAACTGGGTACGAATTAACGAAATATGCCCAGCGTGAAATTAAAGCAGACTTCTATATTTTACAGGTCCAAAATGTGCTTATATCGTGTGTAGTGAAATGTAGATCAGCGAATGCATCGGAACACTCATGCACTTTGAACGTAACGGGGTTTAAATGTAAAACCAGTTGATGTTTTACAAAGATCAGTACGAGGAAAGTGTTTGCGTCAACAGCATTTGTGTTACTTTTGCTGAGAATGTGAGATATAAATCAACGCCAATATCATCAATTTGAATTCAATTCGAATTCAACAGTTTTAGGTGACAAATCCAGCATTCAGGTCATCAACAGGGTGGTTTTAAAATCTAACACCCTTTTATATTTATATCTGACGACACCATCTGGGCCCCGAAACATAAAGGTTTGCGATCAATTGCAAATTTGTAAGACGAATTTTGATTGGTTACTGGTCAGTGTTTTGAACAAAGAGCGCATGTAACAATCGTGTTGATAGGTCATTGCCATTTTGCGATTGATTGCAAGCCTTTATGATACGGAGGCGCTGGCGTTATCAAAGCCTGACACAACGTGACTAGCACCTAGCAAGGGTCAGCCCCCTTTAAACCCTTTATGTGCCAGATAAAATTAATCCCTATTAATCCAGCGGCATAGCTGAATAATTGTTCACTTTGGTCTAAAGGCACCAAATTTGGCACACATGTAGAACTAAATTATCAAAGCAAATTTGGATATTAAGCACTCTTGAATTTTGCACAGGGAGGCAATGGCGGCCATTTTGAAAAATGGCCGCCATTCAAAAATCGAAAAAAATATTTGTTTTCATCATATAAGGTATCATATCATGGACCGGTACATGATCATATTAAAGCTAATTAAATTCTCTACAAGATGATACCAAACTCATTTGGCTTTGGGGTAATTATTTATCAAATTTGGGGGCAAAACGTGATTTTTAAACAAAATTTCGACGATTTTAAATTTTCTCCAATGATATGTTTTTTCATATTTCAAGAATCTTTCACACTTATGGACTGAAACGTTTTGTCCTCGTGACCCCTTATATGATGAAAGGGTAAGGGGTTACGCGTTCCCAACTGCGCAGTCTGCATGCATGCATCGACTCAAAATTAGTCACTTTCTCAAAATGTTTGTCCGCGAGATTGATTCGCCCGTTGTATCTCACGTTGGGAGGCACGTGCAAACATATGATAGCTAGTCTACAATTTCAGACTCACTGCCAGAGGTCTGTACCTGCATACCACCACATCGTAGTGTCTCCGATCTGTCTGAATCTTACTTAGGCCTACATTTCACCTTATATCCGCCATTCAATAAGCCGTTTGCTAACTTTTGTAGTAACGCGTAAATATATTCTCTCTACTTCGTGATTCAGTTTCAGTGGGTACAACGCAATCCGAATCTATTAGTTGTTGCTACTGGGACAAACCTCGGGCAAGCATTGGATTGCCATTAATAACGTATTGTTTGAACTACATATGCACACATATCAGACATGGTGTACGCCCTGCAACTTTCAAAATAGTACGATCATTGAGAGAGATGAAGATATGAGTAAAGCTTGGCCAACTCGATTTTAATACGTCACAACATGGTAACAATAGCTAACAACATGGCGCATCTGATGTTGTTATCCGCTGCTTGCCCAACAAAGTAACACGCGCCATGTTGTTACTTTCCAGATAGCAAAATATCTGGGGCCCATATGGGCTAGATATGGGTTGATTTGGGTCTGGATATGGGCTGCCCATATGGGGAGCATCTGGGCCCATATGGGCCCCATTTGGCCCATCTGGGACCATATTTCGCACCGTACACCCCATCTGGGTCCTATACGGGCCAAATGGGCCAAAAAAAATATGAGGGATGATATATCATACTTGGATAGGCAACATACGAACACCTAATCCTTATCCTAAACTCATCCTATCCTATCTTATGCTAACCTATCCTATTCGATCCTATCGTATTCATCAGTATACAAATGAGGCACAGGTTTGAGTGGGTCAGTAGGAATTGTGTACACAAGGTAGCTCTGAATTGCCTGAACCCACGAGGCGAAGCCGAGGGGGTTTCGGGCAAAATTCAGAGCTACCGCGTGTACACAATCCTTCTGACCCACGAAATAAACCTGTGCATCATCTGTTTTATAGAATGGGCCCCAAAATCTAATAAAAAAGGGAAAAATCTCTGTCAAACTCATTTACCGGATGCATGGAAAAATCATGCGTCCGGTAATTACCGGATGCATGGTTATGACAAAATCATGCATCCGGTAATTACCGGATGCATGGTTATTGACCAATCAGATTGCAGAGATCCATCTTCATCATCAATGATCATCAATGATTGGAATCATTAAAATCTGCCAAGACTAAAAATTATTGACTTTTCACATAGAGAAGTGTCCAAATAACACAGCTAAAATATGAGATGATTTTCTCCATAGACCATGTCAGGTGGAGAATTAGAGTCTGCATGTATAGAACTACCAAGTTCATCACGCTTTTATTTGATAACAATCATTTAAACGACGTAGTCATATCAGAAAAAACAGATTTACTGCGAATGTCCAGGGTGGCATTGAGTGCCCAAAATATCGTATTCGCAATGCACGTTAGTGGGCAAATCACCGCAGCAACGTCTCACACAGTGCTGCGACAGCGTAGAATTCAGTCATGAGTTTGTCCATTTCTCCGTTCGAAATATCTTCCAAATTAACGTGTTTCACCTCTGCAAAGCGTTTAAATATAGATAATGAGTATTCGATGATTTTATTTAAATGTGTACTTACTGAAAGCGTCTGAATCGTCCAAAATTTGTTTCAATTCTTCATCTCACTTTATCGGAGTTTCTCGTGATTCGTGGGTGCCGCCATTAGCGTAAGCAGCATTGGTATCGATCATGTTAATTCTCGGTATCGCGATATCGTTTTGATATCGTGTTGATATCGCGTGCTGCCAGTAAAAAAAAAATTACACGTTAATTACGGGTAATTAACCAATCAGATTGCAGAGATTCTGACACCCATTCTATAATACACTCACTTTCATATATATATATATATAGTACTACGGAAATTTACTTACAGAAATATTTGTTAGTACAATTAAAGATGAACATTTTGTCGTAATTATTGTTTTCTGGATTCAATGAGGTGGCATTTATTTATCTTTTAAGAAAACGGTTATTGAAATTCATGCTCAAATATTCCTTCTATCTGGTTATATACCGGTTATCTATTGTAGTGTACGAAAATATGACACAAGTCAATAGGCCTAATGCATGCATGAATATTCATAAGCATCTCAGTTATCATGTGGGTAATTCAAGAAAAGCCCATATGGTCCCATATGTGTTTTATATGGCTCAGTCGACCTTGAAATAAGACCACATTACCCATATACGTACATGGGGCCCATATGGTTTTATTTTCTGGGTTCTAGATGGCACACACACCATATGGGCCCCATATGGTTATTATCTGGTTTCTAGGTGGCACAAACCATGAGGGCCACATATGGTTTGAACATGGTACATATGGGGCCCAGTGAACCCACATGATTCCCATATCTGCCCCAGGACTTTGCTATCTGGGTTCCAATTACTAGTTCTTCCAATCACTGGAAGTTTTGGGGGGGTGTTTTTTTTCAACTCTCACCAAAGCATGAGCATGCGCATTACACATGTACTTCTAAATGTGCTATTGGTCGAAGGCCTATAATTTAATGGTATACTTTTAAGTCAATTTTACGGGTTGGGTCTGTAATTAGTGATATGCTGTTGTTTAATTTTGATTCACATCATCCAAGCTTATTGTTAGTAGAGATAAGGATAGAAAACAAATTAAAGTGGATTTCTAAATAGAAAAACAAAAAGGGGGGGGGGAGGAAATGTTATGGCTTCCTTAATACATAGAGATAGAGGGAAACCAACTAATCAAAACAAATTAAAAAAAAATCAAAAGATTACGCAATGGTTGCCAGGCGTTCAGGTGTCGTGACTTATGGGCCAAATCAATGACCTTTTACCGACTACCATTAGTGCCCTTCTGATATGGCGATCTCGGCCCAAAGCATGTCTCTTCGTAAACTCCTGGAACTCTAGCCGAGGCCCTGACGATTTAGGGGAGGAAACAAGGCTGATCCCAATCACACGGTGCCAAACCGCAAAAATCCTTGAACCTGTATTAGCGTCAGACGAGATTCGAACCCGTGCGAGGCGCACGAGTGTGAGCTTACTGCCGGCGCCTTAGACCTCTCGGCCATAAGAACGTCGGTGCGCATCCGGGAGAATTTAGCCGCTACATGGTGTTTATGTTTATGTTTGCATCCCTCCACGATGAATGTTTTAGCCACCCTAAACTGTCAATGTATCGTGCCCGAAATCGTTCATGCACTATGAGCATAGTCTTTTGTTATGCGCACATTTCAAAGGGACCCTTTGAAATTTTGCCCGCATAACAAAAGATCGTGTCCGTAGTGTAAGTAATACACACAGACCCGTGGTACACACAGGAGTCATGACCGTCATAGCCGTCATAGCCACCCTAAACTGTAAATGTATCGTGCCCGAGATCGTTCATACACTATGAGCATGGTCTTTTGTTATGCGGACATTTCAAAGGGACCCTTTGAAATTTTGACCGAACAACAAAAGATCGTGTCCGTAGTGTAAGTAATACACACAGACCCGTGGCACACACAGGAGTCATGACCGTCATAGCCGTCATAGCCACCCTAAACTGTAAATGTATCGTGCCCGAGATCGTTCATACACTATGAGCATGGTCTTTTGTTATGCGGACATTTCAAAGGGACCCTTTGAAATTTTGCCCTCATAACAAAAGATCGTGTCCGTAGTGTCAGTAATACACACAGACCCGTGGTACACCCAGAGTCATGACCGTATGTATTCAGAGTACATGCTAAGTTTAATGTGTAGCTTATCGCTGGTTTAACGTTGTATTGTACGACGATATCCAGTGGATGTTAGAATGGTGTTATTTAAGTGTTGCATATGCCATCGTACAGGGCTTTTGAATAAGTCGTTTTCGCAATGTATTCATAACTTTATCCCTAAGACCATGGATGTTTAAGCACATGGATATACATCGCTTTGAACAAGGTTTGATGCCGCCACTTAATATTCATGACTAGCAGCTGCTCTCAACAATATGATGTATGCGCGATTGCGTCACGTTCACCTGGATTTCATAATAGGTCATACGCATTCCTATACATGCATACATTTCAGCTTTCGCTGCTGAACTTTTAATTTTGTCACTAAGTGCTTCTTACATAGTTAAAAAGGACGAGTGAATACGAAATTTGATACTTTTTGAGATGGAAATACTAGCTTAAATGGGAACTTATTTTTCTAATTTAGTAACCCTTTAAGGCGTTAACCCTTTGTGTGCCATAAGTGTATTTTCACCAGTAATGTACACAAACACCATAGAAAAGCATTGTGCCTGACAGATGCATGGTTAAAGACAGCCCGTCCCTTTTTCTGATCACCACAAAACCATCGAAACATTGGCAAAACATATAGAGAAGTGTTAGCAAGCTCTATATACACAATTTGAAACTGATACGTAGTGTAAAATTCAAATAATGCACGTAAACAACGTCTGATTAATAGTCTTTACCTCAGGCTCTTAGCAGTTTTTGTTGAAATATCTGCTTTATTGATTAATCTGTTTATTAAATTAAAAATCGCATTATGAAAAAATTGTTCTATGGAAGGAATCATCTCCAAAGTTTGGTAGTTACTCATAAAATTAGGATTTCACACATGCATAATAACCACATAGATACTGTAACAAAGACTAATACTTTTTTCGTAGTACGAAAAAAGTCGGTTTGAAATTTAACGGCTGAAATTTTTTACATATACAGAAAGCTTCAACATGCTATATTCTTAGAAATGGTCTTGAATCACACTTTCTTCAATTTAAGATCGTGATAGACGATTTCAAATTTTAAGCTTGCAAAAGGGACGGACAATCTTTAACACTATAAACATGATCTTTTGTTATGCGGACAACGTTTAAAAGAACCCTTTAAAATTTTGTCCGCGTAACAAAAGACCATGTTCACAATGAAAGCTAGGCTGCGATATATGTGTACTTACCCGTCATTGTTGAGATCGGAAGTGACCAGTGTGTGGCCGAAGTATGACCCCATGTCCCCATTCTCGAGGGCTTTGTACTCATTAAGGTCACTGCCGTATAACACCACCTGTTTGGGGGACAAACATGTGATAAATGGTAGATGTATGCGTTTCCTAGTAATGTGTGGGCGTAGTATGACCCCCTGTCCCTATATTGTACAGAGTACTGTTACCCATTAAAGGAAAAGTCCACCCTGGGTAAGTTGATTTTTAGTAAAAGTGACAGAAATATATGAGTGAATGTTTAATGAAAATCCATCATTGATATATCATTAGAGACATGTTTTTATGCACATACCTCAATGGAAAATGTTTATTCCTTCATCAAGAACAGCAAAAGAACGATTCATGGAATCATGCATCAATAAGCCAGTTCATAATTACATCATGGTCGGACACTCCACTGTATCAAGAAAGACTATGGATTTGATCATAAAGCTGTGTAGGTGTGTTATTTTACAGCGTGCCCATACCAACAATAGAAGGCAGGTGCATATGGTGGAATGTTCTTTCACTAATTTCTCATATCTGAATCGCCACTACCTCTCACTCTCCCCAATACTGTACAGCATTCGGTTGTTCCCATGTCAATTCAACCAAAGAAGTTGACTTCGCAGTCAAACGGTGCCCACTAGTACACACCGCTCTTAACGCAATTCAGATCGTTCGTTTCCCCTAATCACATCATTTAAATACCCCGGTAGACTGGAAACCAGATAGTGCAGTGACTGATGATTTCAGTACAGGTATAGGTAGCCAGAAAATGCAATAAGATTACCTTCCCGAAAGCCTGTCTGTGTCTGGGGACAGCGATGGCGAATTCTGGTCGCGAATCATCCTTAAAGTTCCCCGAAGCAACCGCGTATCCTTAAAGGTGTAGAAAAAACCCCAAAGTAATGATTATTTTACCTTAATATTCCACATGTCGGTGAGTGGTTCTAGCTCCCATAACCCTTTAAGACCAGGAACTCGTTGCATAAAAGTATCATTAATGGTAACTCTGCCATCAAGGATATGGTAACTACCATGGTAACATCGCTCAACAGCCAATCGAATTCAAGGTTTCCATAGAAGTTGCCATTGGTACCGAAGTTACCATTAATGGTCAGTTGTATGCAACAGGGCACAGGTACCCTTAAGGGGGTGGCCTACCAAGGAGAATATTTCAAATGTAAGAACTCAAATCGAGCTGAAATGTACACATTGTAAAGCTGAAGGAGGTGCCATGCTGCATATGTATGTATGTTTCCAACTATTGTAAGTTACCATTTATGGTAATTGCTGTAAAGCTAAAAGCCCATTGGCTGCTACCATGGATGTTACCATTAAAAGTAAATTATAACAATTGAAAATATATATGAAACAGGGTCCTGGTAAGGGGAAATCTCATCAATTCATTGTCTTTACATTCCTTCCTTTTAAATGGGTATTTATCATAAACACAAATGTTAAGGATGTCATTTATCGAAAAGTGAACATCATGAAATTATAATGTTACCATGGTTACTGGAACTGAGGAACGGAGAGGGTAGGGGGGAAGGGGGGGGGCGGTGACTTGGAAACTGGCCCTAGGGTCCCACCTCGTGATTCAACCACGATATCGTAGACGTACTTACCCATGTACGCGTCCTCTCTGCTCGCCCCTGTACCTCGCTTCGTCGGCCTTTTCTGCCTTCTCTCTCCTTGCCTATTACTCGTCCAGAATTGGCCTGGTGGGGAGATGCATTTTGGTTTAACTCTTAAATAATACATACAATTCAAATAAAACAACAGTTTATTTGACGCACAAGGGATTAAACGGATACATAAGCCAATCTTGCGATATCTTCGCTAACAATACAATAAACCGTTTTCTAACAACCCCCCCCCCCCACATACACACACACACACATACTAACTGTTATTGCAATCACCTGCATTTCATGATGCAGTTTCAATGGGTGGAATTCATTTGAACATATTACTTGTTGCTTCTCGGACAAGCCTTGGACATTACAAACATATTGTTTGAACGACGGGCTATTTGCATACATGACGAAAATGGTATGTTCAAAGCGTATGGAATCATACTTTTCAATGATATGTTGGTTGGGTACATAGGGGTATACGCAACTGAGCAATATGTACTCAGAATGTGGTGGGAAAATACTACTGGTTCACTTTTTACACAAAACAATAGGCAGGGTGTACCCGAAAAATATCAAGACTAGACACAAACACACGAAGCGTGGACACAAAATGATAGCATTCAGATTCCTGCTCGAAATCACAATTTTTTTTTGGTTTATAGGAAATGGCTGCTTTTTATAGTAGCCAACTTACGCTATCAGAGCACACGCATTTATTATCGACTTTAAAAATGATAAACATGTCATCTTTTCACGTTTAGTAGCCCTTTTTCAAATAATGCGTACACATGTGAATTAGTGATTCCTTGATTAAGAAAGGCAATTTCCAAAAACAGCGTAAAAAGAAGATGATGCAACGTTTGGGACAAAGCGACATCTTTCACTTCAACGCCGGAGAAGAACTAATACGCCCCTAAACATGTTAAATTAATCATCAGTCTCAACCCCCATGCCAACATCCACGCCAAACAACTACCAGACACTAAGGTCAAACTTAGTTTCTTTGCCAATTTGACAACGACATAATCACTTAGTTAATCCTAACATAATTACTCATTAGCTTTCTCACTTGTTGACTAAGCACGCGCTTACTCACAAAACCACCTACGCGAAGAAGCACCAAACACATAACAATAAAGAACAACAAAACATGTCTCGCGAAAAATATTGAACGAAACAACTCACCTTCGTGTCTTCCGAGTCCAATTGCTCCAAATACAATATTTCTCTGTGATGAAATAATAAATGAATTTGATATTAACGTCAAAAACATTGGTGAATTATGATCATAACATGATTACTACTGGAACACACATTGAAGGAAAGGAGACAAGTGCATTAATTTCACTTTGGACCGAAGGAGAAAGATGTTTTCTAAGCAAAAGGGTGTGAAAACTCGCCAAGCAACAATTTTTTGTCAGTCCTGATAGAATAAAAATGGATAATTGTATCATTTTGTGAAGTATGAGGATGAAAAAATCTAATTGCATTTAATTCGATAGCACTTTATATCATGTCATGTCATTTATTTTGCATACGCAACGAAAAATACTACTTGTCATTGTATGATAGATGAGGCTTTATATAGTGTAATGTATTATTAATTTAGCATAATAAGATCATAAATCATATATGATTTAATGTATTTGTCATCCCACTTAAACAGTTACTTTCAAAATATAATATAATGTCATCATAATAACCTAATAATTATAGTGTAGTTGTGTCCAGACAAAGTTCAAAAGAATCGTAACTTCGTTGTAAGTAGCGTGGCAACTGCTATAATAGTTAGAGCTTATTGGCTGGCTATAAAGCAGTTGCCATTGATTGTAACTTCCGATTATCATAAAAAAAATTGTTAAGCTATAAAATAGATCCTTGAAGAAACATAAAAAGTGCATTCACCTCACCGACGTCCGCGCTAAAACCGAATTGGCATCTCCTATCGCCTGTAAGATACAAACATATCAAGAGTGGGTGGGGTGGGGGCGGGGATGAGGGGGGGGGGGGTGTAAATTGTATTTTCATGTGTGAACTACTGTGGGTACTTTAAACACTCCACATTAATTCGATATAATTGGAACAAAACACTATTATCATGAAAAAAGTATTTGATTATGTCGGAAATTTACACGAGCTTCTGTTAACACACTAAAAACCATTAAATAGCTAAAGGATCTAAAATCAAATAAAGACATTAGCGGACAGTTAACTATTATGTAGAATAAATGGAATGAGAATTAAAAAAAATAAAACGAAATTTAAAACGGAATCAACGTTCCTTTTTAAGCAGATAATTTTTTTCAGCTGAATGCGTTAACCTTCTTAGTCACATAGGCACATACACATGTATCAAACAAATGAGGTTTTCATAAGGTTGTACTGGGATGGTTAAGACGCAGAAAGCGACCAGTTGACTGACCTCCCGTGATGCATGGAAGCAGGATGTTGGGTGTGTGGAAGTCATCCTGCGAGATGACGAAACATCCTCCCAGGAGATCCCGCTGCTGGGAGCCGTCGTTCTTGTAGAAGTAGTACTGGTAGCGAGGACGACAAATCTGGAGGATAGCAGGTAGAAGGAAAGAGAGAGAGAGAGAGAGAGAGAGAAAGAGAGAGAGAGAGTGAGTGAGAGAGAGATGGAGAGAGAGAGAGGGGGGAGAGAAGGGAGGGGATATAGTGACATTTATATTGATATATGGAAGGAAGGAGGAAGGAAGGAAGGAAGAGATAGTAACAGATATATATATATATATATATATATATATGTGTGTGTGGGTGTGTGTGTGTGTGTAGGGGAAGAGGAAAGAAGAACGGACGGAGAGAAAGCGGGATTGGTGTGAGAGAAATATGAAGAGGGGAAGGAAAGGAATAGAGGGGAGGAAAGGAAAGGATGGAGAGAGAACGCACAGAGAGATAGAGACAGAGGGATACAGAGAGACAAAGAGAGAGAGATAGAGAGAGAGAGAGGGAGGGAGGGAGGGAGAGAGAGAAAGAGAGTTTGATGGAGACAGCGAACGGGGCAGTGAGGAAATAGAGTATGTGAGAGAGTGAGACAGACAGACATACAGACAGGACAGACAGACATACAGAGAGACAGAGAACCAAACAGAGAGAAGAGAGAGTATGAGAGACACAGACAGTGAGAGAGAGAGAGACAGAGAGAGAGACAGAGAGACTGACAAACATGCAAAGACAGACCGAGAGAAAAGTGCAAGAGCTACCAGGGATGATGTAGGGTGGATTTCCTCTTGGCTGAAGGATATCCTTCTTTCGTGTCTTTCCGGACTCGCTAAAAATGGCACACGCCGTATTTTGTCCATTAATTAACAATAACAATAACTTGGAACTGACCTCGATCGTGTGATAAGCATCTTACTCTGGGAAAAAGAACACATTCCCGAAGACTTGAAATGTTTGACATAATGGATTTTGTAGGGAGGTCAACAACATGTCTCCAACTACATACATCTTGTGTTCTTCAGTTTGTGCCAAATTACAAAATACAAAATTCAACCAATCATGCTCCGCTTTGAGTCATTTTATTTGTCTTCTTAACACGCACATATTCACGTTATCTCCCTCTCACTCTATCTCTCTCTCTTTCTCTCTCTCTCTCTCTCTTACTTAAGCCTTTTGTTATCAATGATAATGAAGTCCATCGAAAAATGTTTGAGCATTTATTGGATTCGGGTCCTGAAATCTATGATTTTTTTTAAGTATTGGTAAAAAAGTTAACCCTTTGTATGTCAGACGAACTGCTGCTTTGTGGTTTTGTGTGTATTACTTGTGCGATAATACATGACTGGCGCATAAAGAGTTTAAAGGGAATATACTGTACCGGGAAGACAAAAAAGTGATCGTGAGCAATCTTCTTGCCAATGGTCTTAAATTCATGCATTGTTAATTTTTTAGAAACTTGCTGACAGTTATTTGCCCTCAAATGATCCGTATTTGGAGTAATTAGTGAATTACGCACATGCTCAAAATCTCCGGGCCCAACATTTTGAGGATTTGTGATTTAATCACTAATTAGTCCAAATGTTGATCATTTGAGGGCAAATATTTTTCAGCAAGTTTCTAAAATCAACAATACATTACTTTAAGACCATTGGCAAGAAGATTGCTCACAATCACCCTTTTGATTTTTTTTTTTGTTTCTTTGTCTCTTTGTACATAATATTCTCCTTAAGTACATCATGACTGCTGACATGACTGGTTTCCTTTTGTATTCACACACAGTTGATGAGCGCGGAGCTCTAGAATAAATATTTGTACAAGTCATAAACTCGTTCATTTGCACCCATTCTTTCGTCCCTCATGAACCGGGCATTCTCGACTCGGTCAATTTCTCTGACACCTGTAAAATCGAGGTGGAAATGAGAATTAATTCCGGGTTTGGATTAGTTGGACAACAGTGCCATGCACGGTCAAGGTTTAATTTAATGACAATTGCTCTTCTGTTCGGGTACTGGAGAAGCAAAATCAGGCTAAAGAGGAGTTGATGGGGATGAGGAAGGGACGTGAGGGGGCGCGGTGGGGGGGGGGGCGGATCCATCGTTCTACGATCATGCCATACGATCATAATAACTATACGGTACACCGCTACAATTTGTTTCTCATCATGGTAACTCAATTGGGAAGAGCTCAATACACACAAACAACAAACAAAACATTTATGTCAACCGAGACTTATTAAAATGTAGATCCGTACTATGATATTAACAAATTCAGTCAGGGATTAGTTTTCCCGGTGTAGCGGTGCAATATCTACACATTTTTGGGCAGATCGCTCTACAAAATCAGAGATGTTTGGTAATTATTATTAATTGGTCCGCATAACTTTCTCACAAATAGGAGACCACTGATTGGACTTGCTCATCGAATTTCGAGTACTAAATAATTCACTGTCAGTGCACGTTTAATGCATATTCGACTTTATTCGACCCTAACAACCAATTCTTGGAGATAACCATCCTTCACAAAAAAAGCTAACGGTAATTAAATCACATGATTACGTAACAAGTTCCGTTTGTATGACTGATGGTTCGTGTTTCACTCCGATACCGTCCTCAGATTAGATTTTCTGATATTTTGGTCAATAACCTTCCCTTCCCTAGCCTAGGTTCTAGACCGTGAATTGCATAAATACATGCACTTACCACTGATTCTTATCTATGTCTGGAAGCAGAGACTAAGCCAACTTTCATGCATGCTGCTACTACAGGCTTAGATCATGTTGCCAGATTTACATGTAACTGTGAATCAGTAAATTAGGTAGCGTCCACGCACTCTACAGCCTCCCATATGCTGTGTACTATTTTATTTGAAATGTTAATTTTCTCAAACTTTACCCGTGCATTTCATATGTCATTAGAAAACACACATACCCCTATGGAAAAGATTTATTCCTTCATCAAGAAACAAAAAAAAAAATGGGGGAAGGGGTCATGAAATCATATAGCAGGCAACATATGTGAGAACATCTCTCACATGACGTCGCAAAATTACAAATGACAAATATCATAACTATCTAATCCTATGACGGATTTTCGTCAAAACTTCACTTAATATTATTTTCATATTTTTGCCTTTATAAAAACCTACTTTACTTCAGGGTAGACTTTCCCTTTAACATGATAAACAGCTGTCGCTAGTACGCGCCAAACATAATGTATCACGATACCTTCCAAATTGTTTAGTCGGCAGTAGACTTTTGGAAGGGGATTGATATATGTGCAATGATGAGTATAATTTGCTTCATATTTAAGTACATGTATATAAAGCATTCGTGTCTATCGCCTCGAATGCACATATTCATGTATTGTATATATCCATTTTATGATGGTAAAAAATCAAAGCGATTCAATTAACTTATTCTGCTAACTTCTCGCACGAGCATAATTATTTCGGCGACACATTTTTGTTGATCTTTCAGTTCTTTTGAATGCAAATGCAGTCAAATGCAAATTGCCGTGATTGTGAAACACGTAAATTTTTTCACTCTCATTCAATGCTGGTTGCGTATCTCCGCCTGTCCGCGAAAGTGATGTTCTTTTCTACAAAAGTTCACTGACATCCCCATGCCCCAGATAACACCCGAACGACTGATTCTCATCCAATATCGGCCCTTCGTAATTCCTGAGTCATCAACGTTTTCGGAGCTAAAAGTTCACCTAGGGTAACAGGACTGGTGTCTCTGTTTTCCCTAGGTTGGTTTTTGTCCTCATCTCCCACGTGTGACTGACTGGCAGATTGGTCCCACGTTCACACTGCGTAGACGAGGTCAGATCAATTATCGGCCTTTTCACTGTCACACCACGGACATGCTAGTCGTATCAACGCGCCTGGCACTTGCGTTTCATCCCTGCTATAATGGGCATCGTGTATACAATTACGCGTGGTGCTAGCATCAGTCCAACATGTATAAACCTTTTAGGATCATGCTGCAGGCTTGTAGCTTATCTAAGGTATAGTAATTATGACATGCACTAGATACTGAATCGTGTATTTCCAGGTGACAGTATTATCCGTCAAACGTGATATCAAAGTGATGATTATTAAAAGAAAACTGTGCTCACTGTCAGAGTATTAAGTGACATTTCATTGAGTAAATGGAACCCTTAATTTGATATTTGTATGTTTATTGTTAGTCATGAGTATTTACTTATTTCGTCTTAAAAAGGACAAATCTTTTTCGCGATCTTTAAACGAAAAATACGGCATTCACACGATAATGATCCAGACCGAAAATTCCTTTTGGGAAACATTCCTTCTGAGAGAGGTAGGGAACCTCCCACGTGTAACAGTCACAATACGGCCGTTTTGAGTGTTTATTCATAACGTTTTTCTTATTTAATATGATTTCCTTTTCATGTACTCTAAATTTCAATTTCCATCAAAAGAACATGATAAGATGTTTGTAGAAAACTCCCTTTTTTAAAAAAAAGATAACAAAAAGTCGACCTGCAACCATCGCACGCGTAATTAGTCCCACCCCTTCTTATGTCGTCTTCATGAAAATGTCGTTTTGTCATAAGTAGCCGAAACTGTAAAATTTCCGGTAGAAAAAATAACGCCACACATCAGATTAGCAAGGTTCAACGAATCGAAAAGTGAATTTATCACCGACAGAGATAGACAGGGTTTCGTAGATTATATTTTATCAGCAACAACAAAACAATGCATCAACCATTTAAGCTAACAAACTCTGTTCTGATGAACTTCACTGTCGATCGATAAACTTCGTTTGATGTTACCACCGACTCACGTTTATCATGATAATCACATACATCGATTACAATACAAGTATGCGTTGTTAATCATCCTAATAATAACTACTAACAGCACATGCCAGTCGTTCGCCGAAAGCTGATTTGTATGGACTGACACAACAGAGAGTTTTTGGTTTACAAAGTCTATGACTGTGAAGTGGAATCTAAATGCAAACTAAATGTTACAAGTCTCCTCACTTTCTTTAAACAATCTTATGACTAATCGCTGATCAAATTCAAACCTATAATTATTTGCTAGTCTGTTAGTTTGTTACAATGAAGTTTTGTAGTTATCTGTTATGCATGCCATATGTGATTTATCTACATGTATGTAAATGATTGTATTTTTATTTTGTAAACTGAATGCCATAAGTCTACGGACTTCCCTTTTCAGTATGCTTTTCTCAATAAACCAAAATCGAATTCAACTGAATTGAATTAAATTAAATTTACAAGCATCCAGGTGGACGCGATACGTAATCGCGTACACTTCGTGTTGTAAAGAACAATGAGTTCACAATTCTATTATTTAGCTCAAACTTTCAGCAATCTATTTATCTGATAATCGACCATGCCAGTCAGTCACAATTATAGTCACATTCTTGGCAATCTACGACCATCTAATACCAACCGAAGGACTGCTTGAGCGAACATAGGGATAGATCACTTCTTCACATCATCAGAAAACGGTAACTTTAATATATAAAACACATGATGAGAAGAGAATGTACAGAAACCAAGGAGGAAATGGATATCCATCCCTATGAACAAGGTTTGAAGCCACCGTCTACATTCATGACCGGCAGCTGCTCTTAACAATGTGATGCATACGAGATTGCGTCATGCCCACCAGGATTTCTTAAGAGATCATGCATATTCCTGAACATGAATACATTTCAGCTTTCGCTGATGAATTCTTAAATTTGTCACGAAGTGCTTATTATGTTGTTACCGAAGACAAGCGAATACAACATTTGATACTTTCTGAGATGAAAATACTACATTGGGCGCGGCTAGGCACGTTCTTCATGTTACCTGTCTGAAAGGAAAACGTTTCCAGCATTTTTTTTTTTTATGGAATACGACAGTATTCAGTTGGAAATCGAGATTTTTGTATTGTAACTTGAAATCACGTTTAGAGATTTTTACCGTATTGAAACAATATTCCTAGGTTGAATCTTTATAGATGCGTTGTAGGTATTAAATGCACAACTGCGCAAGCATATGGGGTGAGGATATTTCCCCAAATTCTTGGTCCTATTTTGTTTACCAATAAACTCCAGACACAAATTATCAAGAGATTCGGCGGCTTCGAACATGGAAGATCAAAGAGAAAATCTTTGTAAGGCATTTTTTGTGACTAGAAGAAGAGTACAACGAATCTGCATTAATTAAAAGGCTAATGGTACTCCATGTAACTTAGATATCCTTGCAGAAACTAAGAGACTGTCTTCACATATTAAGTGACAGAGAAACAGGGAAATGCAGAGAGAGAGATAAAGTATCTAATTCATGGATTCATTTTGTGTGGCAACTGGTAACAGTAGTACCAGTGCCTTAGTAGTAACGAGCAACACATGTCCATGGTGAGCCTTGATCGCCATGGGCGGAAATCGCTCCCCGAAGGTGGAGGGGACATGTTTTCCCTCAAGAAGTAGCTGAGCGGGGGGGGGGGGGGGGGGGCGGTAGTGATGGGATTTTGGGGAGGTGGTTTTCCTTCATTTTGTTTCATCCCGCCCAGTCTCTGAAAATGCTCTCAGTTGGGGGGTGGGGGGGGGGGGGGGGGGTTATGACGTTTTTCGAAAATAGTGGGGGGGGGGGGACATTTCATATTGTTTCCCCCCCTTTCGAAATGGTGGTGGGGGGTTATGACGTTTTTTTTTACAAAATCTGGTACACGAACGAAAATAGTGGGGGGGGGGGACATTTGATATTGTGTCCCCCCCCCCCCCCCTTCGAAATGGTGGGGGGACACGACCCCCCGTCCCCCCGGGATTTCCGCCCATGGTGACCGCCATTGGCTGGACACGATAAAGGCACATAGCAATCAAAGGCAGACCATGCAGCTAATCGTTGTTAATCAAAAGCACAATGTCTAAGTCATTGACCATGCAGCAAATGTGGTATGCAGCACACCTCACCGCATCATTCGGGCCTTAGCGGTACTGCCCTACTCTGACAAAAGGAAGCAAGTGACAAATCACTCAACTCTGGGTTATTGGTATTCTTAGATTGTGCCCAGCATTCCCTACATACGGCCAAATTCTAGACAAGAAATATTCATCTTGCTGCGAGATATTTAATCTAACATGATGTGGTGTTGCACTTATGCCAATGCAAGTGACAGACACGTTTTGCTCATTTACAAGAAAAGGCTCTTTTGTTAGTTGCTTCCTTTTGTCAGAGTAGGGCAGGGTAGTTCTCCACCCATTCTTAATCAAGTTAATAGCATCCCGAATTATCATCTCTCATCATCTCATCTACCCTTCATTCCAGGGTGTAAGGCATTTCTGATCCTAACTAACAAATGGAGTCTAATATCTTAAGACTAGTCATAGCATCATTATCCTCATTTCTCATTCAGTTAGTCATGTAAGAGGAGCTGGATAGAAATATCGACAATGATTAGTCTATTAATGCCAGACCTTTTTATTTATTAGTGTGGTTTATAAACATCAAACAGCCTGGAGTCCAGGCTACATCTCATCATTGGGGATTTCAGACGACATGTAGAGGTTTGCCACATAATCACATCAGTTACACTGATTACCGCTCAACTTCATCACCCCGATTATCGCGGCGACTGTTGAAATAATTTAGTCGGAAAGAATAACAGAGTATTGCATTACTACACGACGTACATTATACCCGACACGAGTTAGATGTCACCGCAAAGTAGAGTCCATAATTTGTCTCTCTGATTTCTGGAAGGTTAACGTATACTTTAGTGCCCGAATGATTATTTTGGTAGGTTTGTGGGAAATGCATGTCCGTTTAATCGGTATTAATTGTACTTATATCTGTTTATCTTCACTAGTGCAAGATGTATTTTCAGGAATGACAAAGTAGAGAAACCGAATACTGTACAAACAAAAATGAACATCGCAAACCTCACCACCACTACCATCGCTAATAGCATCGTCAACAACCACACCTAATTATCATTTTATCTCCTTTTGTTTCTCCATCTTTTTTATTAGTCTTGTCCCTCTGTGCACATTTCTCCAATTTGTGTCTTCCGCCTTCCTTCAAATCCGTTTCCATCTATTTCCTTCAAATAATCTGTAAAGTTTCTTGTTTATTCGTTCACGACCTACTTTATTTTTATCCGATTGTGGCGTAACTTTCATAGCAACGTTTCCATCGCTTCTATGCTACGGGAGGGTTTGAAAATATGTATTTCAGAATTGAATCTCCCTGTGCCATAGGCAAAAAAGTGCGTATATTGTGTAGATAATCAAAAGGTTTTAAATAACATTGTACCAAGAGGGTTAACCAAACGTCAGATAGCGTGACTGACTCTTAAATCAGACGAACATAATCCTGTACATACCTTGCCACAATGATATGATTCATTGTTTGACCCTCAAGACAAGACAACACACTATGTCTTAATGGTTTCCGGCCATGACGCAGAAGTGTTATAATATCCATTATGCATCACAGTTGTACTTCTCCCAACCGGACCCCAACCGTTATGACGTAACAACGTGTTTATGCGTTCATATAACATGTTGCAGTGAACAAAAGCCCTTGAGAATTGACCATAAGACCAAAGGACACTTTAAAACAATCCACATGGCCGAATCCACGGTTCACAACAGCTTAGACACAAATAGAGTGAAGGGTTCAAGAGCATCATACAAATTAGACAAGATGCCTATGCACCTTGCTCTTGAAGGATGAGGTACCATTGTCATGGATGTCACCGACTTCATGGTCTGGCAGACTGTTCCAGACTTGACTGCAGTATGGATGAATGTCTCCAAGCTGTTGACTCTTTCTTGTGCTAAATGAGCTACCCCAATTTCTTTCAGCATAGTGGGAGTTAATTTCCAACAATCCTAATCAAAAACTTTGTATTCAGACGCTTGTGGAAAGAAAATAATTTTGACTTACAAAGATGAGATTCATCGTAACAATAAGATATGTCTGATTTTCTCAAGCCTGTACCAATATGTTCTCCTGATTTATCTGCTTTTATTCAGTTAAGTTAAGGAGACTTGACATTTAGCATCGATGTGGTCAGTGGTGTTTGCTTACCACAAGCGAGCCATTGGGTCCGCCGCTGCTGACCGCTGCTCCCAGCCACTGGTCGGACTTGTTGGAGATCTGTTTGCCGGTCGACGCCGAGAAGTCATTTCCTGAAATTACAGACAGGACACAAGATTACGGCATCACTCATTTAGTAAAATGGGTGTGAAATGATATGTTATTTTCTTCTCAGTATTCAATATATTGTTATTGTTACTTCTACTACTACATGTATAGTAGTAGATGATTGTGACTGTGACTCTGTTCACGTACCATTATTTCTACTACTATTACTACTACTACTACTACTACTACTACTACTACTACTACTACTACTACTACTACTACTATTGCTTCTATTACTACTACTATTGCTGCTGCTGCTACTACTAGTACTACTGCTGCTGCTGCTACTACTACTACTACTACTACTACTACTACTATTGCTACTACTACTACTACTACTACTACTACTACTACCACTACTACTACTATTGTTGCTGCTACTACTACTACTACTGCTGCTACTACTACTTATACTACTACTTCTACAACTACTACTACTACTACTACTACTACTACTACTACTACTACTACTACTACTACTACTAGTACTACCACTACTACTACTGCTACTACTACTACTACTTCTACTACTACTTCTACAACTACTACTACTACTACTACTACTACTACTACTACTACTACTACTACTACTATTATTATTATAACTGCTACTTCCACCTTTCTTCTAATCCTATTAATTTTCCTTCTGCCAAGTATAACTTCTCCAATTTGCCTATAAAACCAACAATTTTCGACGTGGACTTTGATGCAAGGACTGATGAGCTGGTAATGCGACACATCCAAGCTCTCTGGGCATGAACTAACTGTCACTCGAGGAAGACACCAATTAGCCTCTAATCTCATTAAGCTTGTTATGATGACTTTCATCACATTTACTACATTTCTGCACCATTCACGTTTCTTCTAAAATGTTGACATTGGATTCCAATTCTAATACCAATGTGTTTATGAATAAGAAATATGGCGCTTAAAGAGAGGTTCAAACGAACATATACCCTTGTTCAATGGTATACAATCGATCCCAGATAAACGTTCAAGAGTAAAACTAATTAAATACATCGTGAATAAAAAACAGCATGTGTGATAGAGATATTTGCTGATTCAAAAATGTGTGAGCTAGATATAGAAAGAGCGGTTTCTATGTTCTTAAAATGATAAATTTATCTTAGCTGTAAATTGTATCGACAACATTTATTTGAGAACTGAAGCTATCAGGGATAGTAATTACTTTTTGCACCCTAAACACAACTTTCATATCAACTCACATACTCCCGTCCCAGATCCTATACAGTCATATAGAAATGGTGTGAAATACCAGTGCAAAACAAATGTGATGGTGAACAAAGAGTTTATTTATTTAGCTCAAACAGCAATCAATTTATCTGATTCTCGATCATTTAATCGATCATTCAAATAGCCAAATACGTCATGTTTTATTTTTACTCTTTTTGACAAAGGAGCTGGCATTTCGATACAGGGCAGCTGCCATGAGCTAGCCATATCCGCCTATTATCCATGTTTTGTCTACACGGGAAATGCCACTTGAGGTGTTCAGGGTCGATCATAATGATCGTGGTAGGATCGCGTAAACGATTAGCATGCAGGCGTAATCACTTTTGAAGGATAATATCAAATTGGAAAGACAAGTTTAAAGGGATATTCCACCCTACATAAAGGTGATTTCAATAAAAGCAGAAATATGAAAGAAACACGTAAGTGAAGGTTTGACGAAAATCCGATAAGAAAGAAAAGATCTTTTGAAATGTCAATGTTGTGAGGTGCTCTCTCATAATGTTGTATGCTGAATGATTCCATAAATTGTTCTCCAAATAATGACCATGGAACAAGCTCAGCGATAGAATATCCGTCAGAAACCTCAGAAGACCCCAATTCTATGTGTTTGCAACAGTTTGCGGAATTGGATTCTACAATCAATGTATAAATGTAGCATTCATGATATAACTTTTTGTAGCTTGTTTTTATACTGTATAGCAAGGAAGACATGCATCGATTCAAAGAGGAAGAAGATATGCATCGATTCAAAAAGGAAGAAGACATGCATCGATTCAAACAGTACCTCTTAAGTCGAGAGGTATCTCCGTACAGCCTCCGGCAAGAGACGCGTTGTGATTGGTGAACGCACACTTATAGGCCACGCCTCCTCGCACGATCTCGGTGTTGATAGACTGGCCTTTTGGCGCGCCTACCACCAACCTAAATGAAAGAAGACATTCAATGTGGATATAAAAACAATGCGTCCAGCTAACATCTTTGGTCATGGTCATGACAAAGATTGCTCGTGCATTACTCTGTTGATATGCCGATACACCTCTCCCCATCAAACAACTGCCACAAGAAACTTTGCTGGAATATATGTTTTAATAACTTTAAATAATGTATCTGTCGACTTGCTGTCGATTCGTCATTTGCACATTCATATATAAACCCTGTTACCTGTGTGTGGTTGTCTGGAAATGGGGGTTGGTAAGAACATTTTGCAAATCAAGTGTCATCTACTTTTCACCAAGTCTGATGGTATTACTATAAAGATAATATCGCAATGTTATACTGTTTTTTTTTCTTGTTTTTCTTGTTATGATTTAATGTCTGACATAGGATTATGCCCTTGTATCTTTTTTTTTGTTTTCCTGTTTTGTGAAAAACTATTAAATCCTTTTCCTGTTCCATTTAAAAAAAAAAAGTGGTGTAAAAGTTTTGCGGTCACAGGGACAATTCTTTCTCAAGTCACAGGGACAATTCTTTCACAACACCCAACAAATGTTAACATTGATTTTTTATCGTAAACTGGAATGACCCGTTTATTATCCTAGTAAACAAATGGTTAACATACAGTAGTTAGCGTTTTATACTTGACTTCTCGACGACATACTGGAAAATGAATGAACACCCCAAAATAAGTAATTTTAAGTTGAAAATGAATTAGGACTTTAAAGACAGGGTTTTCCTTTTGCAGGTCAAAAAATACAATTTTGTAAAAAAAAAACCAGAAAATGGAAGAAGAGACTGTATCAGAACTTCCCTCCCAATAATAGACATGGACACTAACTTTTAGCAAAATTATAGCAATAGATCGATTTTTAGGAGTTTTTGGGCGGGTCGTCTAAAACCTAAAGCCTAGAGACCGGAGACCGCTGTGCGCTATGGTCCGCGTCGGTCCGCTCCACAGTGCATGCGTTCAATGGCAGCAATGCCCACATCGTGCGCTGACAGGGATAATATGATTATGAATGTAGACCATGGTCGGCGCGTTTTAAACGTAAACAAGGATAGTTTTTAACTCTCATGTAAATGTTCGTAAAGCTATGACTGTGAGATTTCCTACCCGTTATCGTTAGAGTATACCGCTGATTCCTGTCGAATTCATGACCTTTGCAAATAGAAAACCCTGTGTTGAAGAGTAGTAGGTGTCCGAAATGTGAAACTTTGGACAGTTATCACCTCGTTACATCATATCAAACAGTCTATTGTTCCAAAAATTACCCTTAGCGTTTGCAGGTGGTGGTACATTAAGGGGAGGTGAAATGAAGAGGTCATCACCTAATGAGACAGATAGACCCTTTAACCCCCCCCCCCCCCACTCCCCCGGGATCTTTCTTTTTATCAAGTATCTCATCTTACCGGACCACACGACACTGTAACGTCTTATCCTTCCGCCTCCTCTAACCTAATTAGTCATGAGTAATGAAGTAATTGACATGATGGAGGAGCTACGCACGAATCGCTTCACTAAGGCTTCCTTCCAGCTTCTCATCTTTCTCTCTGTTTGTCTCTCTCTGTCTTTCTTGCTCACCACAAAGCTCAGGGGGTGGTAGATGAGTAGAATAGGTCCACGTTAATCTACGATCTCCTCCCAGATAATTACAACGAAGTTTTGTATGAGCAGTTTTGGGTTACAATGGATTTTTAAATCTTTGCATACGAAACTTTGCACAAGCAGGTTTTGAATATGAAGTTTTGTAAAAGAAGTTTTGGTATCATAGATAGCTAATACACATTTGAATTTTCAATCTAATATATCTCTTTTTTATTTTCTCTTGTGTTATACCTTATCTTCTACTGCACCTTACTCCATTTGTTTGATTCTCATCCTTTAATCTACATGATCAAGGCTTTCGCGTCATTGGTAATAATAGGTTAACATAGGATCAGTTTTTGTCAGGTTTGTAGATTACGTACATGACGTATGGTGATGTTCTGTTTTACGTACATGTACATTAACTCCTCATAATGATTGATTTCCTTAGAATTCCATGACATCGCCTCTTTTTCACACAATTGTTTCGTTGTCTCCCCCCCCCCCCCCCTTCCACCATTCGGCCAATGTTTTGTGTTCGTCTTCTCTGTGTTCTGTTTTTGTAGTATTCGTATTTTTCTTATCCTCATATGCTTGTTCTGTTACTTTACCATAAAAGATACATAAGTCTATGCTTACCTACGGTGTTTCTTCCAGGCCTTACCTCCTTATCCCAGTTTTATAATTTATTTCCATAACGATACCCCTAAAATACTCGCGTTCATCATCGTTTATAAATAGCTCGCTTGGACATCTTGATTTCGGACGAACATATCTGTTTTCCACAGATATAAGGATACGGAAATGTAGGACAGGCTTCTCAGGGTGTTATCGCTGGTCACAACCATCCCTAGGTGTCGGTATAAACGGCTGTCAAAGCAATCCGTGCAGCTCAGAAAGAAGACCCGCTCTGTCAACCTTTATTTACGTATGGAGTAATATTTCAAGTATTTGAAATGATGACCACAGCATATGTGTCAATAATCAGGATCCTGGCGACTAGGATCCTGGGATCGAGTTTTCTGTTTTCTTTTCCTTAACCATTTCCCCGTAGGTAGATGTCCGCACAAGGCCATGGCCAAGGTCAAACTATTAACCACAGCTCATATCAGCACAACAAATAACAAACCGCATGATATATTGAATATATTACCTAGAATATATATATATATATATTATATATGCAATATAAAAGTTTGTCGAAACATATTGTTTAACGTATAAACAGGTACTTTTCACAAATGCCATTTATGAATATTCATGTGCGTGTTTTTATTGAACATTGAGGAAGACCATGGTTTGCCTATAGTTTCAAGAATGAACTGACTTAAATAATCTATCTACACCTGCCTGCTTCCATCTCCGAAGCGTGTGTGCATGTGTATGTGTGCGTGAGTGAGTGTTTGTAACACTTTCTGTGTAATTGACTGTGTACATGAACCTTGCTTTATCTTTGACTACGCTAGATGTACATTTGTATTAAAAAAAAAACGGATATTAAAGACAGGGCTGCCCACTTTTGATAGTCACGAAACTCGGCTGGAATCAGCAGTTTACCCTCATAGATTCAAATGAAAAGCCTACATTCATAATCATGTTGCTCCTGCCAGTGCGCGTTGCGTCGAGCAGCGAATACAACGCACTATAGCGGACAGCGGCCTCCCGTCGATAGGCTACAAGAATCGAGAGATTTTGGAAGACCCGTATGAAACCTCCTCAAAATCTAGTAATGGCTATAAGTTTCCAATTTTACTGTTGGGAGGGAAGCTCTTGTATAGTACTTTCTTCAATTTTTTTTTCTTTACAAAAATAATTTCTTTGAACTGCAAAAGGGCTACCTTGTTTTTAACTGGAGATCCCGTGTATTGGAGAGCCATGCCTAATGCACTCAAGATACATGCATGAATTATCCATACATCAGCATCATACTATTCTATATCATATATATATATGATTATATTCCACATACTAAGAATGTTGGTATATGATTGGTCAAGAGTTCATCACGTGATGAGGCGTAGTTTTTCCTATCAGATCACCTGAGAATAAAAGTTCGTTACACTCTAGGTGATAGCACTTTTTGGTTTCGCTGATCTCTTCACTCCTCACAGTCCTAATGCGTGATTAATATTTTGAGTACGCGCGAAATAAAAGGGCGTTACACTCGGACTATCACTTGACATCTAACGCGTCCTAACGCGCGTCCTAATGCGCGTCCTAATACGCGTCCTAATACGCGTCCTAATGCGCGTCCTAATGCGCGTCCTAACGCGTGTTCCCCATGGCAGCGGCTCGGGGTTATGGAGATAAGTAAACATTACTTTTTTACGTCAAATTGCCATTTTTGGTATAGATAGTTGGTTTCAGATGTGGAATATAAAGCAAATAATCAACTTTTGGTTTCAAGCAATGAGACGAGCTATCACTTCCTCGGCGATCTGAATGTATACGCTATCTTTCCTCAGCTGCTCTTCGGAAAGATAGCTACATCCAGATCGCCTCGGAAGTGATAGTTCGTCCCATCACCCTCACCAACGCTGATTATTTGCTTACTATCGATATATCAATATCACTATCATTTTTTAGTTTGTTTGTTTAGAGGGAGTGAGCAATTTCAGCCTCTTCACAAACTATTCCCGGAATCAGCGCATCTAGTTATGATTGAAGAAAAAAAGATTTGGGAATCACCTTCCTATCATATCCGTAGGGCTGTAACAGCAATAAAATACAAATTCATGAGCCCTAAAAGTTTATTAATGCCAGTCCAGACTTATTTACCTTAAATAACGGAGTGCCACTATGCCACGAGCACAGGCCCCATTCTTGTTTCATTATTTCAAGATACCACGGCCATCTTGCATTGAGGTCTTCAATAATTGCAATTTCCCATCAGTGGAAACTACCATGATAACAGGTGCAATGATGAGAGCGCATTGAATGTTGCCGTGGTAAGTTACACTTATTGAAACCCATATGCAACATGACCCAGGAAGGAATTATTACCTCAAAATGATGAAATTGTTTGAATTGAACAAAATCGAGACCCGGTGATGACAGCATAATGGTTATCCAATGATTCCGTCCTGTAATCATTAAGACCTCCAACCCTTACTTTTAAACACAGTGTGTCCTCTTGTCAAAAGTCTCCGGTCTCCAGGCTATAAGTTACGGACGACCCGCCCAAAACCTACTCACAATCTACTGATCACTATAAATTTGCCTAACGTCAGTTTCCAGTTCTAAATTTGGGATGGTAGTTTTAATGCAGCATCATCTTCCATTTTCCATTTCACAAAATTCTACTTTTTGACGAGCAAAAGGGATACCCTGTCTTTAAATGTCGATATGCGGAGCAATTTTTTTTGACGGCGAAAAATGCTTTATATCATGAAACATATAGTACAAAAGTAGGCGACGGGTTGCAACTGCCAGCTCTTCCGCCTGAATGCATTTTGACTACAAAAGCTCTCATTTTGTTACTATATCCATCCAACCATTCATTGCTAGCTGCATGCTGAATGCTCATATTAACATTGCCTCTTTTGGGGGCCTCTTTTTCTGCAGATGATGCGCTATGCCGACCTTGACTTTTTTTTTTTTAGAGTTGTATAGTCAATTTTTTAATATGTGTAATCTGAAAATGCATTGCAAATAATGAGTCACTGTTGACCTTGCTTGAGATTTTTAATCAGCATGAGTCTATATCGGGTACTAATTGCAATATGGTACTAAGTAGCTATCAAACTCTAGTGGGCCGCATCCGATGAGATTCATTATGTCATGAAGATCGTCGATTGGAAATAATTATGAAACGGAGGCAATAGTCATTTCCATAGGATGATTAAAATGAAAATGATTAGAATAGAATATTTTCACCACTGAACTTTACGTTTCTCGTGTATAAGAGGTACACGTACATGCACCACAATCATGACAATTGTAATGTTTCGTTTGTGTCATTTCGAGAATTAATGGTTTTCGTGTCAATGTAATATTTGGATAAGTATGTGTCATATTTGTGCATCATTCATGGGACCCCTGTTAAAAGAAGACTGAATGATGTAAGATATAATACAATACACGCAGCGCTCGAATTACGAGTTGCAAAAGGAAGACTCTTAGTCATGAATCGCCCCACCGCTATGACCGCGAGCCCCTGCCAGATGTCATACATAACAACAGCCAAAATCCAGCTGCCCCAAGCACCCCCCCCCCCCTCTAGTTTAGTTCTAACAGTCATTCATCAGATGTCCATTGCTGCACGACTATTTCAGCTTAACACACGCAAAATACAATTTAAACATTCGACGGATGTTTTCGATTGAAGTAATTTCAACGTATAATGCCTATTTTAAAACACCTCAATATATTTGCTAAAGGGGTGGGGGTGGGGGGGGGGGGTGCCTGATCAGGACTGATACAAACTCGCTGTCTCTCAGATAGGACGTTAAATAGAGGTCCCGTGTGCAAGAGAGCCACACTCTATCACATAAATGCACGTTAATGAGCCCACTTTACTTATCGATTAAGAGTAGGGTGAAAACCTAGTGGAGCGGACAGAAAGCCTATACTGGACAACGAGTGAGATGTACCGCCCCCCCCCCCCCCCCATACGAAATGATACGTAATATTAATACCGATACCAATATCAACTTGCTGCCATCAAGGGTATATGAGCGTATAGCATTCAATCTCCGGTATGCCTGGAATGGCACTAACTCTCTCTATATCATACACCATGCCTCAATGTGCGATTTGTGTGTGATGACCCTTGTAAATTTACCTCCCTCCCTGTTGCGCAATGAGTTAATCCTTTCAGTACCAAGCCAAGAAACTCCCGTTGACTTATCACATATTCCATGCACCTGTTGTACTGAGTGGGTTAAAAAAACATTGCAAAGGCCAATATTGCTACTTACACTACTTGACCATACCTTTAATGTCATCACTCACACGACATATTCCTGATCATTTATGATTTGGAGCAAAACGTCACACACGTGCCAACTGAAAACTAGCGATCTTACATCTTATAGCCAGAGGACGATACAAAAGTCATGAGAGAGGGTAGATGCGTAAATTTAATAATATCTAAATTAGTAGAATCAAACCATAAAAAACTAGTCCATATTTGTTCGAACCTCTCATGGAAGAAGCAGGGTAAAGAGTACGTTTCAAAGGTAAGCATCTTGGGGGAAGTTATGGTAATGATTGCGGGCTGTAATAATGGCAGATTTCAGAAATCATAGCTTCTTTCTATATGCCATATAAAACGCTGCCCTCCACGAATGGTATGTATAGGCATACTATCGATGGGACTACGGAATAATCATAATTTCACTCTTATGCCCGCCCAAATGCGCGTCTTTAGGATTTATGTTTAATGGTGACGGCAGTGACAGTGGCCATGGTGATCGACACATAAAGGAATGACGTTTTTTATTGGAATAAGAACGGTTCTAACCAACTCACATGGGTTCGGAGCCGTGTTGATGCAGCGTGATCGATTGTCCGAATCCGCTGCCGAACTCGGCATCGCGAAAGATGAGCGGAGCGGACGAGTCGATGTTAAAACCTGCTGCCAACTCCAGGAGCACGATGATGCAAAGTGAGGCAAACATTCTGATTCCAATCATAGCGGAATGTTGATAGAATCCCCAGGGTTCAATGGCAGTCGTTTGGTTGTAGTGGATGCTCTCTGGTATAATTCCAAGGGGAGGATTCTAGATAGAATGGCGACCTTCTTTGATCAAAAGAGCGCTGAAATATCACGGCGATATGGTTATCAAATTGTAACCACTACTGAAGAAGAAGAAGAAGAAGTATTTAACAATATTGTTTATCAAATAATCGCTGATGTGGGGTTTGTTAATCAGAACTCTTTCAAAAGAACTGTTTCAAAAGTGTTTTCTTAATCATCCTGATAACACCGAATCGATCAACCCATTAGGAGCGTCAGATTGTCAAAATGTTGGTTGAAACATCCCATAGAAAGATGCCACATGTAATGTGGGTTATCTACTTGAAATACAAACGTGATCATTCCGTTATCTGCCCATAAAGTGTGATCTACGAAAGCTCGCTGGGAACACTGTGGTCCGAGGCATCAAGAGGATTCATAGCGTCTTTTCTCTTTTAATATTCTTTTCCTGTTGAAACAGTCCGTCAAATTCAGATGAAAACACCCAAATCTCTATCTTCAAAAGTGATGTAGAATCTTTCCACCTCTCAACAATGGGAGACTTGAATGGATCCTAGGCTATAGGGTTTATATGGTTGATGTCATTTTCCTGGCAGTCTCCGTCCACTCCAAGCAGCTCCGTACGAGTGGCGACCCGAGCCTCGATCGGGCGAACTCCGAAGTGCTACGGTGAGTCTAATCAGCTCTCCACTCTGCGATAGCGCGTGTCCCCTGACTGACCAGGCTGAAAGCGGATGATGTGAACGAACTGTAATCAAACGTCTACACTTTCGTTTGATCTATCGGGTAGGCGTGAAAGGGGGACACGCACCGCGCGATGGAGCAGCAAAGCCTAACACCATTCAGCTCGTAATGGGAAAAGCACCCGATGCGATACGGCTTTTTGAAGCGAAAACGAGCCACGTAATGACCATTCTTCCACGAATTAGACGTCTCGCCATGATAAATTCGGTGCGCTAATTCGTTGATTATGAAAATGACATGAATTCCCGGATGAAACGAAGACCGTGATGTTTCGTTCGTGGTTGTCACTAAGACAGAGACAGAGAGAAAGAGACAGAGAGAAAGGGAGAGAGAGAAAGAGAGAGAGAGAGAGAGAGAGAGAGAGAGAGAGAGGTGGGGGGGGGGGGGTGGGTGAGAGGTAGAGAGAGGGATCGAGAGAGAGAGAGATTGAAAGAGGGTCGATATAAAACAACGATAATTCGCTGACCGCAATGTACTTCCGAAAAGGTGGTCCCAATAAGTCCGGTCGATTGTCACGGAGGGGAAAGATCGGTTTCGCTTCAGACGTGATAGAGGGTGATGTTACAGAACTTTACCCCCAAAGGTGTGATGCATAGACCGGCCGAATGACATCCGGCCTTGGGTGATAGGGACTGTTCAGACAGGCGTAGGTACGACCAGTTACTATTCACAATGCTATGATCGATCAACAGCGACGTCTGTGACTGATAGTTGCGTGAGACCGGTGTCGTGCACCACTCCGCGCGTAGATCTAAGACAATGGGCATGTTACGTAAAACATAATATTTATATTTTAGAAAAGCTGATCTCAGTGCTTGTCCGACCTAGCAGCAAGCGTTTTGTGCTAACCTAGTATACATTTATATTTACGTCTGTTAAGTCGTCTTAGATTTAAAAGAACAACTAGTAACTGTAAACAAACTAATTTATTTCATGATTGTACGAAAGGAATGCAATGTAACAGGATGCGCCAGTGCGCCTCGGCAGCGCCTGTCTGCTACCGGGAATATTTTCCTCTTTCTTTTTTTTACTCACATAAGTGTATGAAAAAATCCGTTGTCAAAGACAGAAAAAGAGCGATTCATGGGAGAGCATTTCGCAGGTTACGTCACAAAATTGAAATTTCAAAATATCATAACTTTCTTATCCTTTGACGGATTTTCGTCAAACCTTCAACTAAAATTTGATTAAAACAAACTTATCTGGAGGGTGAACTATCCCTTTAAATTCTGTAGGAAAGAAGGAAGCGACTAATCACTGTCATGACAATGGCGGGATGATCACGGACCCACGGCGGACCTTGGATTGGAGGAAAATATGAAAGTTGCGTGACGCAGGCCATCTGGCGACGAACGTAATTAGCGGTCAGCATAAGGACGAGATGGTAGATGAGGTGGTGAATGGGTGCGGAATGTCTGGTAATCGTGCTTCTAGTCACTAATAGTCTGCAGATATCATTTTAGAAATTGAAATTTCAAATTAGAAATTAGAAATTTGGAATTGATTTAACACAATTAATGTTGCACAATGCGTTATCAAATACCACAAAAGGTGTTATATTTTCCATTTATAGCTACTTGAATTATTACCGACCAAGATATATTGTACTACAATATTATAATGTTATATGATATATTGGACAAATTTGGTAATGAATTAACATCATTGGTGTTGCACAATATAGTACGAAATGCCACAAAAATGTGTTATTTTTTACATTGAATTGTTACGTGAAATATTACCGACCAAGATTTATTGCACTACAATATTGCAATGTTGCATGCTATCATATCATCTTCTTGATTTCTACATTAAGCGGTAATACTATAAATTTACGGTACACTATGTGAGAAAGGGAGGGATTCGATTCTTTCTGGAAGTTGTGGTAGTCCTAAAAAGGACTGTTGGTATCTGTACTATGAAGGACTGATAGGGGTAGTCTTGGAAAGGACTATTTTTATTCTTTCTGAGTGAGTCCTGAGCAGGACTATTTAGGAGGGACTCGGCGTTTCGAATAGATTGACGGTTCATCGTCAGAATCAATTTGTATGTATGTTATGGACGCATTAACATGGCACATGTACATTCCCACATTGTTCAGCTCAATAACGCTCCATCCTGTACATTTCATGTCGCGCGCCTCTATCCGTATGGGTTTACAGGGTGACGAGTGAGTGAGACCAGTCGATATCCCGAATCAGGATGGTACGAGGAGGGACGACAAAGGAAGAGAGAGAAAGGAAGAGAGAGGGGAGGGGGATGGAGAGGGAGAGAGAGAGATAGAGATAGAGAGAAAGGGAGAGAGAGAGTGAGAGAGGGGGGAGAGAGAGAGGGAGAGAGAGAGAGAGAGAGAGAGAGAAAGCGGGGGAGAGGTGGAGAGATTGGTAGAGAGAAAGAAAGGGGGAGAGGGGTGGAAATTGAAAATGAGAGGGAGAAAGAGAGGGAAAAGGAGAGAAAGAAATTTGGGGTGGGGGCGAAGGTTGAGGATATGTAGAGAGATGAGTAGAGAGAAAGGGGGGGGGGGGGGGGGAGGGATGGAAATTGAGAAACTGAGGGGAAAGGAGGGAGGGGAGAGGTGCGGTCATAAGCAGAGAGGCGAGTGTAGCATTGCAATTATGCAAAAAGAAGATAAGGCACATGTTAAACTGTTAACATGTTCAAGGAAGATACGAGAGAAGGAAATTAAGGCAGAGTGAGGGCAAGACAGGGGTATAGAAAGGGAGAGAGGGAGAGAGAGAGAGAGAGAGAGAGAGAGAGGTAGGGGAGAGAGAAATAGAAAGAGAGAGAGAGGGGGGGAGAGGGAGAGAGAGAGAAAGGGAGAGAGCCAGAGAGAGAAAGGGGAGAGAGAAATAGAAAGAGGGATAGAGAGAGAGAGGGGGGGGGGGGGGGGGGAGAGAGCGAGAGAATCAGACAAAGCGAGGGATAAAGGAGGGGGAGGGGGTTCATTTGATATGTGTGCATGCCAGTGCGTCCTACCACATAGTATCGCTTGTCATAATTATCATCTCGACACCGATCGCTAACATTATATTGTTAAGGCTTTGTAATTCGTATGGACCTTCAAAACATATGAGAAAACATCCCAAAAATAAAAACCGCTAAATTGGATACTTCTGGCGAGGCTAAGTCTCCACAAATCACACGCATTGATTCGACCGCTCTGATGAACTGACAAGGAGTTCGTGTCTGCTTGCTGCATCCGACAGTCCCCGATGGTGGTAGAATCATCCGGGAATAACCATCATCGACACCTCACGCCAAACTCGATTAGCCAGCACGATTTCCGGTCCGCTCACCTGCCAACTTGCTTGACGCATGCTGATAACCAGATGACAGGCTCGCCTGGAATAGTCTGGTTTTAGGGCCAGTGGATATCCGCTGCCTCCCCCCCCCCCCCCCCCCCCGACAAAAATTGTAATGAATCCTAATAACATCATCAATATAAACCTTATATGACAAAGTGAATCATATTGCGTATTGTTAATTGCTATCAATTAGACAATTGCACGTTAGACTAAGAACAAGCGCCTTATTGAAATGAGCTTTAACATACGTCATGTTGTATGTTAATGTATGGAGTAGTATATATCTATTCTAAATCACTATTGATTGTGAGCTCGACGCTCAGAGTTCATTGTTGTTGTTTTTGTACCCACTGATTTATGGACATAATTTATTAATTGATGTAATATGCTTTAGATGTGTTTTGGGGATCACATAGTTTACGAGTCCGCCAACTTTAAGCGCCCCCCCCCCCCTTTCATCCATATATTCTCATGTTAACATGCATGTATCTTACAATGTTTTATGTGGAAATCAAGAAAGAAAAGCATATTGCATAGAAAAATACAAATAAAGCAAAACAAAAAGATAGATATAGATACAGATAGCAAGGGAGAGAGAGAGAGAGAGAGAGAGAGAGAGAGAGATGGAGAAGAGAGAGAAGGTGGAGAAAGAGTAATTATTTTTCCAGGCCGACCTAGATATCACAGCATTTATCATGTAAGATATATCATTCACATTATGAACAAAACACCAATGAAGGCGCGTTTGTGGGTGTCGTTTGGTGTGTCCTTGGTGAGCTTCATCAATACATCCCTTTTTGCTCTGAGAATGTAGACGCGTTGATGTTGTTTTCTAACACCACGAACGAGACCATCATACTACCCTTCTTTGACAGATGAACCAAGTGACACAACACTCTAATCTAGGCCATCGGTACCCAGCACTCCCTGCACATAAACAAACAAATCTGGAGAAGAAATATAAATTTTTGTTGCAAGATATTCATTTTCACATGACGCACTGATTCCATTGCAAGTGACAGACAGGTTTTGCTTATATAGTTACTTCCTTTTGTCGAAGTAGGGCAGCATAAATGTTCTCGCGTGAGAGTGATATAATGCGTCGAATTTTGTCACGTGGTTACACTCATGACAATCGATCACTTTGATGACACCCGTCTGACCATCATATAACCGTTCATCATAGGCAAGGAAACCCGTGGCGTAATAATGAATATGCAAATTACCGTACATGCGCACTGATCCTTGATGGTTCTGATTTGTTACGATTCTCATGCACAATAACCAATAAGGAAGGAGAAATAGTAATTTTAAATAACCAAAATTTGTATAACATAGGGAGGAAGGGTGTGGCAATCTAGAAGAAGTAAACGAATGTTGGTTATTTTTTAGATGGTATGGTTACTTTTTGTTTTCATAATTCTGATTTGTCAGCTGTCACGATGTAGGAAGTTCACGCATGTATTGATCTAGATCATTATGAATAGCGTACTCGAAATAGCACGTATCTCTCCGTAACACTACTATGACACTTATCGATTTAAAACCCGCCTTATTGGGTAGTTCTAACCCCGACTTATTAGATATACTTATTAATCCGCTTCTTGTTAACCTATATAAGAGCTGAACGTTGAGTCATTTTCGTCATTCTTACCTTTGCATGCATTTAGAATGAGGTCGCATCAAAGTCACAATAAAGACTGGACCGCCGCATCCTCCATGAAATAGTCGGCTTAACTCGAATTATCAGAATTGCAGGCTCTGTATGTCAGAACTCAGTTGTGACATTTCATAGACATCATCTTCATTATTACTATCAATATCATCGTCGTCGTTGAAATCAGAGTCTTATAATTTCGGCGTCGTTTTTGTCACTGTCTTTGTCAACATCGCCGTAGTTTTATTTGTCAACCATCATCATCATCACCATCAAGCCCGTCAAATTTTGTCGTGATTTGCTCAAATCAGTTCTGCGTCGCGATCCTCATCGTCGTCTGGGTCAACATCGTCTTCGTTTCATCATTCATCATGTCATCGAGAATGGATTCCGAGGTGTACATCGGGGTTCTCTCCACCGTCAGCGCGCTCGCCATCCTCTTCAATGGATCGACGCTTGTGGTTTTCTTAGCATCCCGTCGTCTGAGGAAGACCCAGAACATCTTCACTTTCAACGTCGCCCTCGGCGACTTTGTGGCATCTGTGGTCGTTACATTCCAGCGCTGGTTCGATTACAAGGGTATTTCGGTGAGTACGAAGATCTTCCCATTTCTGTTTTTTGTTTTGTATAAAGTATACATTTATTAACTTTCGATCTGTGTATCTTATGTACAGGTCATTGCATTTGCTTTAATTTCCTTTTAAAAAGCAAAGGACTTTTTTTTATTACAATTAAGTGCGCGACGTTTCGATAGTTTCAGTTTTACTGTCCTCAGCCACCTGATGTGCAGTCGATTGTAACACCATATAATAATGCATGTTCATATTTTCAATTTCATATTTCATGCGCTTTAACGTTAGGGTGAATATACTGCTGAGTTAAATCAGGGATGTGTTAGAAAGGAGGGACAACTCAAGCATAATATATTCAAACATCTGTATGGATACTAAAGCGTGCTAATGAATGTCAAAAGCATTCCACAATCACTACAATACTGTGATGTCCCATGCGCGGCACCGACATTTAGCTGCTGTCAACTTGGAAAGAAATATCTTTAATTCCCTGTATTGTCTTTTGAAGCTGTGTTTCTTATCACATGTTGAAAGCCATCTTTAAAAATGATGACCTTGAAAATATTTTGAGATGACTCTATATCTAACATCATTCCAAATAGTATTTTTAACATGTGTGAAAAAAATGGTGCTTATAGTCCACATAATTGGAGAAACAAAAATGTGTGCACGTTTGATATTAAAATAAGAGGTCCACGAACCTTGCGCTCACCTGGGAATATTGATCATTAGGGAGCGAATAAAGTCACCCCATGATAGCAAGAGGGTAGCTAACACGGATGGCAAAATACATTTAAGGCCCCACGTTTATTGGGGAGGGGGTCCTCCATGTTACGTCATAAGGTGAATACACAATAATAACTATTTAACATTATCGTTTGTTCCTGTCAAGTTTGGATAAATATGAGAATATATGTATTTTAAATTTTGCCACCTGGGGCACTTTTCTGAAGTGGATGTGGGGTTGGGATGGGGTTGGGGCTTGGGGGGTCGTGGGGTTGGCGGTGGGGTGGGGGGTCTACCTTATGCCAGATGGTATCCTAATTGTAACTCATTTTCCTCATCGCCTGAGCATAATTTGTGCTAAGTTTTGAGGAAATCCAACATTTTTAAATCCCTCTAGTTGTGAAATTGATGCTTATAGCCGTACTGAAATCTGTTTACATGTTTTAATGGTGGTCAAATTAGCAACCATATTGACTATTTTGAACATAACCAATACCGATCAATCAATATTTATTTGTAACAACAATTTCGTGCATCTGTTCCTTCTCTTTAGTTTTGATGTAGAGTGTGAGTAAAAAAGAAGAAGAATGATTTCAGTACGGCTATATGCATCAATTCCACGACTAGAGGGATTTTTTTGGTAGAAGCAGTATCGTCCGTTAAAGTTACTTATATTCTATTTGAAATCGACTGTCTGCACCAGTCTATCCTGCAATATATCTACATAATCAATGCACTTACTTTGACCAGCAGCAAGTCAATTACATTGCCCCCAAAACCATATTGGTTCCAGAAATTCAAATACACCATTTGATAACTTTAAACTTGAAATTTCATGCTCAACTCTGTAAAAAAAAAACAACATATTTTATTATTTAGTTATTTCACTTCTTATCGGGTCGTGCTTGTTTTCTCGTGTAGACGCCATATTTGATCCGAGTTCTTGGCGCAGCCATGATGGTGAGTGTTCTGAGCACCATGGCCGTCGCGTTCCATCGCCTCATCATTCTCCGTCTCGATCCGTTCAACAACCGTCGTCTCGTCACGGCCCCACGCTGCATCGCCGTCTGCATCGTCATCTGGCTCGTCATCTTCGCCATCTACATGGGAACCTACTTCCTTAACGACGACCTCTTCTTCTACTACATATCGCCCATTATGCTCCTCTCCACCATCGCAGTTAGCGCTCTTTGTTACGCTGTCATCTACGTCACAATTTCTACATCCACGCGCAATGTACAGCTGACGTCAAGCGTAAGCGCGCAGCGCATCAAGCAAAACCAAAAGGTTCTGTGCACGTTCGCGCTCATTGTCGGCACGAACCTCGCGTGCTGGGTAGTCATGTGTTTCTGTATTATCTGCCTTGCGTTGCAGCCTGCGTTTATTATGACCTTTGACACCACGCGCGGACGCATGATCATTGCATCATGGTTCCTGAACACGTACTACGTCGCCTGGTGGATGGTTAACATCAATGCGGTGCTGAACCCGGTGATTTATTGGACGCGGCTGAGCGACTTTCGGCAAGTGCTGTTCGGTCGCTGCGCCCGCGGGTCTGGCGAGCAGACGCAGCAGCTTTCGCTGCAGACGCAAGATACCAGTAATGACAAAGCACAGATTGAGTCCGTAGAAATGGGCGAAAATAAACCACGAAATGCTTATAAAGTTGTTTCATAAACAAACAGGTGAACTCAGTTACGGCGGTGATATCCAAAAACCTAGCCCATGGTCTTGCACGTGCGCGAATGCATACGTAAATTTGTAAAGCTAAACGCAATTTGTAAAGCTGAGCCCGAGCGAGCAGGGCAATCCGGAGGTGTAAACATGTTAATTACTCAAGATCTACCGGTACTTAAAGATAGTCCCCAGTATCTGTTGTACTAGTCCTAAATAATATTAATCCGGCGTTGATTTGTCACTAATGTTAGATCTAACGTTTTCTGCCGCTAATTGCAGCAATTAGTTGCGCGGTAGGGCAACTAAGTTAAGCGCTCGACTAACTTTTGAACACGTACTTCTGGCACCCTCTTTAGTAAGGCCCATGGAAGTATTGAGTGTAAAGTAATTCATTGATGATGAAAGTGCATTTTCCGTGACTTTCATTGATATCGTCTTTTAGAAGAGGTGAACAAATCTTTTTTTTACATTAAACTTGTCAAACGGCAAAGCCACCTCCTCTAATCGTTACTATAATTTGGCAAAGCTTTGTGTCCGTCTGTTCATTTTAAATAGATTTTCTCAGTGCTTTTCCAAGGAATGGAGATATATTTTTTCCAACTATGGTTAAATAGATTCCAGATCGTTCCAAGAAAAGTTTATTACTTTTGTTTTTGTATTCATTATTGCATAATTAAAAATTGTTTTAATCTGCAATTCATAACTCCTTTTCTTACGGCCGATATTTTCCTTCACAGCATCGCGTTCGTGCGTTTCGACTGTACATATACTTTCATTGGTCCACCTCGGGCCCGGGATAAAGCTAGCCGACTAGTGCTAAGTCGAATTCGCATGAAGAGGATTTGACGATTTGATGATCGAACGATCGAATCAGGTGAATATTAATGATTACGTACATGCACTTGCACTTGCAGCGCATGATGTTGTACACATACATGATAATATCTGTTAGTAACTATAATTTAAGTATTAATCGACAGTAATAATCATATACCTCTGCTAATAAGCGTACCAGTTTGCTTCTCAACATGGAACAGATGAAAATAAAAATCCCTGCCTTAAAATCTTGATACCCTGTTTTGCAGGCTTTTATGTGGCTTGGTTTCATGTTTGAATTTATCAAATTGTGCGTTTATCATGATTGTCTGTCCCTGTACGTTGACTTCTAAAACATGTCTTGACTAGTGGCCAAGCCTTTGCAACACATATCGTTTTGTCATTACTTCGTGCTGATAGTTTTAACCATAACCCTCGGAGCAGTCAGCAAGTGCATGGTAAATATATGTATATATATATTTATATATATAGATATATATATATCTATATATAAAAAGAAAAAAATATTCGAATTTTCGGTCACAGACCTTTATCAAGAATGACCGAAAATTCGAATAATTTTTCTTCTCCGGCGTTTCATTCAATTTGTTTGTCTTCAACTAGAAATCAGCGCCATCGCAACCTTTATTCTTCTCTCTCTCTCTCTCTCTATATATATATATGTATATATATATATATATATATATATATATATATATATTTTGTGAAAGAAATGTATGAAGAGAACAATGGTAGGCGTAGCTTAAATCAAGGTTCCCCAGAGCTATCTACCCTTTGGAAAAATTGGTGATGCCGAAAAAATGTCTCTGCCGGGAATCGAACCCGGGCCCCCAGCTTTGAACGCCGGAGCCTTAACCACTAGACCACAGAGACGGGTTAGTGGCTTAGGCGATCCCGATACGATTGACCGTCAGATTGACAAATTCTCGACACTATACCAATTATAATTTCCTTTGTTGGGTGCAGGTGGGTTTTGAACAATGACAAGCCGCCATGCCTCAGCTGGATCAAAGCTATTACTTAGATGCAGTACACGTATGGGAGAAGGTATATATCAATGTGAGAAATTATACATATACAACAGCTTTGGCAACTCTTTTATTTAAATATTTTGTGAAAGAAATGTATGAAGAGAACAATGGTAGGCGTAGCTTAAATCAAGGTTCCCCAGAGCTATCTACCCTTTGGAAAAATTGGTGATGCCGAAAAAATGTCTCTGCCGGGAATCGAACCCGGGCCCCCAGCTTTGAACGCCGGAGCCTTAACCACTAGACCAAAGGGTAGATAGCTCTGGGGAACCTTGATTTAAGCTACGCCTACCATTGTTCTCTTCATACATTTCTTTCACAAAATATTTAAATAAAAGAGTTGCCAAAGCTGTTGTATATGTATAATTTCTCACATTGATATATACCTTCTCCCATACGTGTACTGCATCAAAGCAGGGATATGTTATGGAAGGATATGAAACAACATTCTTTCTTTGAGCCCATGCGTGGCACCGCCGAAAAATTGCGTGGTCTCAGCATGTGCTTTTCACGTGTTTTAACAATAACGAACACGATTGCGTAGCAACGGTTTCTCAGAGAGAACAAAAGATATGTAGAGTCTTATTTCGCTTGTCCACTTCTGTTGGATTGCATCAATACTTTTGTGAGGAATAGCGATATCAGCGAACAAAAATAAACAGTTTTTTAAAGTAAAATATCTCATTTGCACGCAAATTCACGCAAACTCTGTTAATGAAAATAAGCAGCTTAATATATGATTTTGATAATGATTGAATCCGACATTTCCGGAAATCTCCGGAAAGTGAAGAAATTTGTTAATTATGCAAGTAAGAATATTATCTTATATCTCCGTTTGTGCATCATTCAACAATTATTTAGAAGAAAAACGAATACAGGATCTTTAGAGGTGTTGCCCCTTAACTTTCTTGAAAATTACAAAAAAATGTGATAAGAAACACAGCTTCGAGAAACAAAACAGGCAATTAAAGATACTGCTTTCCAAGTTGACGATAGCAAAATGACGGTGCCGCGCATGGGACTTCAAAGCATTGCAGTGATTGTGGAATGCTTTTGACATTCATTAGCACGCTTTAGTATCCATACAGATGTTTGAATATATTATGGTTGAGTTGTCCCTCCTTCCTAACACATCCCTGATCAAAGTAATAGCTTTGATCCAGCTGAGGCATGGCGGCTTGTCATTGTTCAAAACCCACCTGCACCCAACAAAGGAAATTATAATTGGTATAGTGTCGAGAATTTGTCAATCTGACGGTCAATCGTATCGGGATCGCCTAAGCCACTAACCCGTCTCTGTGGTCTAGTGGTTAAGGCTCCGGCGTTCAAAGCTGGGGGCCCGGGTTCGATTCCCGGCAGAGACATTTTTTTCGGCATCACCAATTTTTCCAAAGGGTAGATAGCTCTGGGGAACCTTGATTTAAGCTACGCCTACCATTGTTCTCTTCATACATTTCTTTCACAAAATATTTAAATAAAAGAGTTGCCAAAGCTGTTGTATATGTATAATTTCTCACATTGATATATATATATATATATATATATATATATATATATATATATATATATATATATATATATATATATATATTTATATGTACTAACGTGTAATCATGTTTCGGATACATATAAGTTTGTATTCAAGATGCAACATTGTGAGTCACATTGATATTATGTAAAGCCAAAGTCTTTATAATATAGAGTGTGTAAACATGGTACAGCTTCATGTTGTAACGATTCACCGAGTAGTCAACATGCCAGCTAACAAAAATGTTAATCATCATGATTCTGATTATTAAGTTTACCCGTAATATCAGCGGTGCTCTTACGGATGTTAAATTAAGGAATTTTATCCATATCATGGCCAAAGTAATTTCCAAATATTTCGGTGTAATATTATCATGTAGACCTATTGCAGAATTTACTGATTTTTCTACCAGAAATTTATGACTTAAAAATGATTTCGCAATCTAAACAAGGTTTCTAATAATAGGCCTTCGCAAATAAAATATTTATCCGGGAATAAGTCATATCATTCTTCTGATGAATTTTGAGTGGTGGATTAAGTGGATATCTTTTTGAAGAGCTCTAGTTTGTGCATTTTCCGTATTACCCTCAATCAATTGCTTTCCTCTTTATGCCATAAGTGTTTTTTGTCTAGAACATCAATATATGCCCATTCAGGAGAAGAAAGGGGAGAAGATAGATGTGGAGGAGTGAAATAGATGAAAGAGGAGGAGGAGGAGGAGGAGAAGTGGGAGATAAAGAATAGAAGAGGAGGAGGGGAGGATAGAGGAGGGGAAGAAGGGGATGGAGAAGGGTGAACATAAGGAGGAGGGGATGAGAAAAGAAAAATGAGGATGGGATGGCGAAGAAGGGAGGAGAGGAGGAGGAGGAGGAGGAGGAGGAGGATGGGAATGACGAGGAGGAGGAGGTTGCCAGTTATGTGACTGAAAAGCGCTTCGCATTTTTTCCGACATATTGTTACTAACTGACGCTAAAAGAGGTCTTTCATAAGTACCATTTGTGTCTTTTGAATGAAACCTATCTTTCGCGTACGCGTTCGAAGAAAATGACAACTTAGATGAAATAAGGCGGGAAAGTAATGAATGGCAGTGAAATCTACAAAAGATCGCTTCGTATCGCCTCAGAAAATGGACCACAATAAACAAAATTGAAGCCATCACTGCACGCGATGGATGAAATATCAACTCCTTCTCTGCCAGATTCCGTGAAGTTTTATGGGAATGCTGTTTAAATCATATCTCAATGGCGCATATAGAGTTAAAGTGATGCTCCAATATTTACGGTAACTTCACCGCGCTTATCGACTCGTCGCAAATTGTATACATTAAGTCTTGATGTGCTCTTGTCCTATCGACACCATTAATACAAACAAATCAGAAGGAGCGGCGTTCTGTCTGGCAAAGAAAAGGTAAAATGTCACTGCGGGAAACCAGAACGGAGAAATATCGAAATAACAAAGCGCATTTTTTTTTTTTGTACGCTTGGATTAAAGGCATCAAAGGCAGAGCTGTTGTTGTTGTTGTCGGCTGTAATTGAGAAGATTGGTAGTGACTTAGAAACTTGAAATAAAAATACTTTGCAGTAACAAACTATCCTCATGTAGATTGCCTCCAACTGCGACTTGTTTGCTTGTATTTAAGGTTGAAGGCTATCTGAACACGCTGAATGAAAGTAGTTTGTTACTGCAAAGTATTCATATATGTATAAATTGTATATTAAAAAAATAAAGATAGTATGAAATATTTTATGCTCATAATGCAGTCAACAAAAGCGCGTTTAGTTGAAAGCACTATAAAGGTTAGAGAAAAAAATGGAATATCTTCATTTTACTCAGCACATGAACATCTATCTTTGTGATTAGTTGTCTCTATACTGTTTTTTCCTTTCAATTGTCTCCCACCACCTCTCTGTCTCTCACTATATCGCTATCTGTATCTGCCGCACACTCTTCTCTCTCTTCCTTTCCATTTCAGTTCTCTCGTTATATATTTGAATCACCTTTTCTGCTTCCCCCCCCCCCCCACCATCAGATCACTGTGCTCCTAAACAAATATCAATATACAATCTCAATCACTTCATTAATCACGTCATATGGAGCCCCCCCCCCCCCCTCCGTCCCCACTCCTTTCCCCTTCGCATATATCCTATGATTTGTTTTCTCTTAAACATATTTATTATTCACCAATTTATTTACGTATTTTGTATTACTTTTGTGTGGGTTCATGATGAAATAATATCTTTTAAATTTTGTCACAAGCTCTGCTTCGTTGGACCCCTCCACAGTCTTATTTCATTATTTTTTGTATGTTTTTCAATTTGTGTATGTATATGAGCTATAGCAACAACAAATTACCCCCTCCCCCTCCCCCCAAAAAATAAATAAATAAATAAAAATAAATAAATATATATATATCTATATATATCTTTCTCCCTTTTCCTTCTGCACTCTTTATCACCAGCCCTCTATGCCCTATTGCTAGCTCTTCTCCTCCTCTCTCTTCAATAAGCACACATCACATTTTATACAGGCACATATTCGCTAATATCATAATTTCATTTATTCATCATCTATGGCAATAAGGGCATTTAAATCAAAAAGAGCAAGGCCAGCTTTACATATTTGTAATCCGCCATTTCTTCAATAATACAACAAATTATCCAATTCAACCATATGCATGACAGTACTTTTTAATAAAACACTAGTAGACGTAACTAGGATTATCATCAAATGAAGTGTATCACATAAACAAAGAAACCCTCAATAAACTTGTTTGCCATATTGCAAGCATTATGGGTTATTAAATATTGCATTGAAACATTACATTGTGACAAAATCAGTACAATGAACATGATACAAACTTACTTGATATATGTAACATAATCAACATCTAATGAAACATTTACCGCATAGGATGTACCTAAAATCAACATTGAATAAGATGCACGGTATCAATATAATGATGCAAAATGTACACTAAGCACATACTGCGTTCACTTGCTATTTAACGAGTGTAATGGTCTTCCATCAATTTCCGTTAAAACCTAACCTTCACCGTGACGGCCTTTAACTACACGGGGTAAATATTTTTTTCAGGATAAAACTGGAAGGACAATGGAATAATAATTTGTGTACATGAATCTCTAAAAATATGTTTTTCTTCATAGGCTTATTCAGCCTCAAAATTGTTATATTTTTAAGACATATGCCAACAGGATTTGGCCTATACAAAATATTAAAATTGTGAATATAATCACATTATACAAATGACATTAGGACAACATTCAAATGATATATCAATCAAACCCTTCAAATGCATATAAAAAAACACAAATTACTATGAAATCTATTGCTCCTTACCATAAAGACAGGGAGAATTAAGCTCAGATTTAACAATTGTATACAGGACAGAAACCCTTATTATCGTTCGTCTTTGTTTGGAAAAGATCAACCTTAAAATTGGGACCTCTCTAACTCTTACACGAGTCTTGCCTTCAAGCACTCTTAGAGATTGTCGACACCACCGACTTAGCTGGACTTGATTCCTGACCAAAGACAGACGACGTCTCCCGGTCCCCTCCTCGGCTGGTCAACATCTTCTTCACCGCAGAACGGAACCTCGGGTATCTGAGAACAAAAATAGATAAAAAATAAGCAAAATGTTGAAGTGCTTGTGTTCCATTCTCACATGCCATAGCGTTACACACTTTGAACTTTTTCGCCATTTTTGGTGATATTTGATAGCGAACTGCTACGATCTGGCAATCGTAGCTAAATCGCTCAAGTCGTCCTGACTCTTGTTCATGTTGGTAAAGGCATATGCACATTCACAACGATATTTTGCAATGAACTTCAGGGATGCAATCATAAATGTGGTACAACCATTTTGATCGCGAATAACTCATGAGGAAGGAGTTAACAAGACAACGCAAATCAACTTGATACAGAATGAACTACAGTGAGGCAGGCAGTGAGACACTAAGCAGAAATTATCCGAAGAAGATGAAGACGTAATACGATGTGGTAAGAAGCGCAACTGAGCAAGTAGAAGTAATGTCCATGTGAAACTAACTAGAACGGACTGGATAATACACGGACAGTGCAAAGAGAATTCATAGAGGCGGCACTTTAACTATCATCATCATCATCATCATCATCATCATCATCATCCTAATCCATCGTCAACCCAGTGAAGGTCAAGATGACGCTACTCTGTGGCTTTCATTATGAGCTTGGTCTTTTGTTACGCGGAAAAAAATTAAAATGGACCCTTTGAAATTGTGTCAGCATGAAAAAAGACCGTATTCATGGTGATTCCCATGTTCCACCAACCAAAACTGTGCTGTGGTATTACGGTAGTGTTTTTTTTCTCTCGAGAAACCGCGACGATTTGGAACTCACTTTGAATCTTTGAAATTCCTTTTTTTTCCACGCGACATACGTTGCCCTACGCACGGTTTATCTCGTTTCAGGACGGTGTATACATTTAAAAAATCGTTACAATTTATTTCAGTTTCTTGTCCGTCGTGATCCAGTTTCAGTTGTTAGAATGTAAGCTACATCTATTAGTTGTTGCGGTTGTACCATGCATGGGTGTCTGTCATATTGTTTGAAACACGTGATTTTTCATATACAATGAAAAGACGCTTTTCGTACTTCAATGCCGGATGAATCAGTATACACAGCAAGGCATGTAGAACGACAAGCCCAACTCAGCATATACTAGCGTACAGCAATGTTACACATACGTGATCTAAAACGAGCCGTAATTGTCGTTGTGGAAACCTAGATTTCAGGAACGCTTCACACTCGACAGCTTTAAAATAAAGACAGGGTGTCCCATTTGCAAAAGTCTGTCATGGAACTCGATCGGCAGGAATAAGAAGTACACCTAAACGATGACGTGTCTGAAATCTCACAACCATAGCTTCACGAAGATTTCCAGGAATAGTGAAGAACTCTCCTTGTTTATGCTTGAAACGCACCGACCATAGTCTAGGACCATCATCCTTCGTCATCGTATTGTCCCTGTCAGCGCGCGTTGCGGAGCCTAGCGCACAGCGATCTCCAGCAAGGTTCCCCTAGCGCATCGTGTAGATCTCTCTTTTTTTTTTTGGTAGAAATAAAGTTTCTAAACGCGTTTATTTTTTTTTAAACGCGTTTCAGGGACTTGATAAACGCAAATGTGTTTTGATTATGGGATTCGGAAAGCTGTTTTGAAACACGCAATTTTGTGCGATCCTTAACGCGTTTGAGCCAGAAACGCGTTCAGAGAAGCGAGATAAACGCAAAGCTGTTTTGAAACGAGTTTAAACCACGTGTTTCTGATTTCTGAAAACATGCGCGCCACGCCAAGAAAACACATCGATCGCACACTATTGTACTACAGTGCACGTGTAACGGCGCAGTAGAGCTGCGCAGTGAAAAGGCAGGTTTTCGACTTGGGCGATTTTTTAAACGCGTTTGGAAACACGTTCGTAAGGGCCGTTGGAAACGCGTTTCAAATTCTGAAAAGATGATAAACACGTCCTTATATTACCCAATCGCAGAGGCACAATGACAGTTTGAGGCATTCAACATTTATAGTGAAAGCATTTGATATTTATCATTTAACATGTATCGGTTATCGTTTTCGCTCCGTCTTTCAGATGGGTCGTTAAAATGAACGTCCCGTATGTAGAAGAGGCACACTCTATGCATGTATACACGGTGAAAAGCGGATTGAAAACAGCCTATACTGGAAAATGGGTGAGAGAGACCGACCACTTGTGGCACACCCCAAAAAGCTATTTCGCCTACAACTCAAACAGGCATTAAGTGTGCCGTAAGAAATACTACTACTAATAATCGTTGCACTTACGCAAATCAAGGCTCGCAGCGCGATGCGCAACGAAAATGTAACCGAACAATACCAATGATCCAATGAGAGTCACAACGTATGGAGCGTGATTGCTCTGTGAATGCTAGATCGTTGTCTTAATAGATCGGCTATTATAATTGTTTGTCACGATTAGCAGAGCCAAAGGACAATTTTCGATTTTTTTTCAAATTATCTAAACAGTCTTTGCGCCACGAAAAACGATTTACTATGTTTTTTTACTTCTGGAATAAAGTATTGTTACGTAAAAGGTAGAACGCATTTAACCTCACACAAACACTTGGCTTTCTAAATAGGTTTGTAAAGCAATAACGCTAGGCATAAAGCTCTTTAAGAAAATCATTTTGAAGTTCTCAAAAATAGAAGTTTGGCACCGTTAAATTGTTACCCAAGGGATTTAGGAACATTGTATCGGTCATATTTTCTTGGAGCACTTTTCGTTTTTTCCCCGCGTAGTTTCATATCTTAGAAAGATATTAAACGCCGACTAAAGGGGATGTGTATAATAAAAAAAAAGGAAAATCAACTCAGCATTTAACAATGAATATGAAACCAGCGATTGATGTGAGAGCTAGCTACAAACAAGAATGATAACGTCATCATTTTCATTGATAACACCATCGTCCTTAGATTATTTTCTTTTAGTATACACTTCGATATAATTAGGACATACATGTACATTTATTTCACTCCACACTTACACATATATGTATCCCAGATTCATGTTATACATTTTTCAAGAATACGCCCGAGAGGGGATTCACATCTTCAACCGATCGCATATCATAAGGAAAAGTTGTCCCATAATGCACCGCGCAGCCACATTCGGATTCCTTTGTTTGCAGTCATGTCCACTTCCGGTCTAGTGTATTAGTGTAAGAGACCGGAAGTGGACACAGCTGCCAAAGAAACCCGGATGGCGCTTCGCAGTGCATTATTTGGGACGACTTTCCCCTATACCGTTGACCACGTTTGACCACGTAATCGACACACGCAGTACACGAACTACATGTAGCTGAAAGTGGTCTGCAACCGGAAATACGCGTGGCGGGTTACAGCTCGTTATACTGAAGGTTCGTTATTCCGAATGTTTGTTGTTCCGAAGGTTCGTTATTCCGAACGTTCGAATGCTCATAAGGTTCGTTATTCCAACGGTTAAATGGTCCGAAAATTAAATAGAGTTAATTAATTTGAAAATTGAATCGCGTTGGTTGATAAGAAAATTGGAAAGGGTTAGTTAATCCAAAAATAATTACTTAGGTAGGTTAATCAGAAAATAATTACTCGAACTTTTTTTTTTAAACTGAAATCTTTATACACTGGTCATACACTGGTAATCATTGCCATAGGGTATTTTGGAGTCTGGCGGAAAAAATGGAGGAATTTAACAAATTAACGAGTCCTATTTTATTAACGGATTTAAGAAAATATTTTAATAATGAGTAGTCGGAATAACGATCCTTCGGATTAACGCCACTCTCCCCCGTCAGAACGCACCAGTAGAGTGCTGGCAGAAGTGCTTACCCACCTTGCGGCGTAGATCAGCGGGTTAGCGCAGAAATTGATGAAAGCCAAGAATCTGAGGATGGGATACAGTGTCGAATTCAAGTGGCGTGTAAGATCCCCCATCAAAGCGTAGACAGCCTGGACGAGAGTGTGGGGGACAAGGCTGAACAGAAATACGAGCGTGACGATGAACATGAGCTTGACCACGCGATTACGCGCAGTGATGTGCGATTGGTCGCCGACCCCACCGCCGCCCGCTAGGGCGTGTCGCATCGCGGTGGACTGGCGATGCAGCGCCCAGGCGGTGAAGACCTGAGCCGTGATCATGATGAAGCAGGGTATGGCGATACGGAGAACGACCATGATCAGCGTACGGAGTTTGTGATCTGAGGGTGAGAACGTGTCGGTACATCGGGAGTCCCTCACTTCGATAGTTAGAACGCTGGTGCTGGCCACGACAGCGAAAACCCACACGAGAACCACGTAGATGTAGACACGACGATTCGTGACAACTCGCGCGAGGTGGAAGGGGAACACGACAGCGATGAAGCGCTCGACCGTGATGCCCACCAGGGTAAAGATGGATGCATTGATGGCGACGAAGAGAGAGTTGTTGACGAAAACCCACTTGCAGTACGCCCGACCCAGTGCGGTGTTCGGCACCTGTAGTAACCATGATAACGGTAATAGCAATTGAGAGTCATTATTCTGTTTTCTACGTCGAAAATATATGTCTGTTTAATTGATAGGATTTAAGTGTAACTTTGGCATCATACTCTGGCCCATGGCACCTTAAGGGATTATAAGTAGACCACCCTAATACAAAATAACTACCAAATAATAGCTTAAGTAAATACATTACCTGAATGGCTAATGGGACAGGAACGGTGAAGAGGGAGGAGACGAAGTCAGCCAGCGCCAAGGCTCCGATGAAGATATCCATGGTGTGTTTGTAAGCCTTCTGTCGCAGCAGGACTAGGATCACCAGCAGGTTCCCGATCAGCCCCACACACGCTATCAGCAGCTGCAGTATCTGGGCCCAGGTCCAGGGATAGTACCACACCCAAGGTGGATGGACACTAGTAACAGTACCACTACCATTACCACCACCTGTCACACTCGCCACACCCATAGTAGAGTGGTGCGGATCCGCTGTCAGTATAACGAACTCCGTGATTACCGTAGATGTCATCTTTTGTTATTATCAACTGCTACTACCAACGAACATTCCTTCGCTTGGAGTGGCTTTTATACAAAAAACTCCGGCCTCGATTAGCAAAATACTCTTCCCCCTTCTAAGTACATGCTGCTAGATGAAAGAGAGAGAGGGAGAGAAAAGAAGAGAGCATGCGCACGTGAATGCTGTGTACGCACGTACGCGTGCATGTGTGTATGTACAGATATAATTTTGTGCGAGTGTGCATGATGTATGAGTGGAACACTATATCCATTATCTCTAGATGTAGACATGTTTGTCGAAGTACGCATTGTATTTGTCAAGACAGCTTGATCACTAACTTCTCTGGCAAAGTATTTTTTCTTGTGAGTCGCTTTATGTAATGATAGATTAATTTCTGTAAGGGGTCTAGTTCACAAGCTCTGCTTCCCAAGACCCCTCCTCAATATCATTTCATTATCTATTTGTTGTATTTTTTTCAATTTGTGTAAGTATATGAGCTACGGATATAATAGATCACGAAACAAATGTATCTCTCTCTTTTTCTCCACCTCTTCTTGTATATTTTATCACCCATTCTGCGCTTTCCCCCACTATCAGCGCAGCGTGCTCCTAGACAAACAAACAAACATAAAAATACAATCTCAATCATTTCATCGATCATCTCACATTGACCCTCCTCCCCCCTCCGTCCCCACCCCTCTCGCCTTTCAATATCTCCGATATTTTATTTCATCATTCATCCTATTGTTTTTGCATCAATTTATATATAGCTTGTATCACTTAAATTTGTGTTTATGATAGATTAATTTCTGTAAGGGATCTAGTTCACAAGCTCTGCTTCCCAAGACCCCTCCTCAATATCATTTCATTATCTATTTGTTGTATGTTTTTCGATTTGTGTATGTATATGAGCTACGGATACAATAGATTTCCAAACAATTATTGTATCCTTTTCCTTTTCTATCCCTTCTGTCTCTGTCACGCTCTATCTACTTACCCTCTTAACACTCTCCACTCCATTTTAATTTCTCATTCATCTCCCCTTCCCCCTTCCCCCTCCCCGTTCACACATTTATATTTAGTTAATTAGACCCAACTAAATAACTCAACTCCAACGTGTACAGAATTCAGTGACAAGGCTTGTGACGCGAAAAAGGAAATTTGAACACATAACTCCGATCCTACGTAGTCTCCACAGGCTTCCGATAAGGGCTCGTGTTCAGTCTAAAATCCTCACTCTTGTATTCAAATGCCTTTGTGGAAATGCTCCTGTCTATCTTACTGAACACATCAAACGATACCAGCCTAATCGTAATCTTCGTTCTCAATCAAAAAATCTTCTCTCTGAGATCCGTGTAAAATCTAAGACATTCGGTGATGGGGCTTTTGCAAATACGGCACCCAAATTATGGAACAACCTCCCCAAGGCATTAGATCATTGACAGATTTCGGTCAATTCAAATCAACACTAAAGACGAATCTGTTTGATAATCATTAGTCATTTTCAAATTCTCACCAGTCAAGTTTTACTTTCACACGCATAGAGACTATTTGAATGGTATTATGCGTATCTAAAAATTGAATATTATTATTACTATTGTTATTATTATTATTATTATTATTATTATTATTATTATTATTATTTCATCTCACCTTTGCCTCGTGAATTTTCTCTTCTTCTGATCTCTCTCCCCTCACTCCTTTCTTTCTCACTTCTCTCTCCGTACTCTTGATCAGCAGACCTCTATGCCCTATGGATAGCTCTTCTCCTCCCCTCACCCATCACAGATCATACAGGTACATAATCTCTATATTATCATTTCCCTTATTCATCATCTATTGCAATATGGACATTTCAAAACTTACATCAAAATTAAACAAAATCCAGTTCAGCTTACACGTATGTAATCCGTTATTATTTCAATAACACAACAAACTGTTCAATTATTAAAGATTGTCCGTCCCTTTTGCAAGCTTAAAATTTGAAATCGTCTATCACGATCGTAAATTGAAGAAAGTGTGATTCAAGACCATTTCTAAGAATATAGCATGTTGAAGCTTTTCAGCCGTTAAATTTCAAACCGACTTTTTTCGTACTACGAAAAAAGTATTAGTCTTCGTTACAGCATCTATGTGGTTATTATGCGTGTGTGATATCCTAATTTTATGAGTAATTGCAAAATTTTGGAGATGATTCCTTCTAAAGAACAATTTTTTTCATAATGCGTTTTATAATTTAATAAACAGATTAATCAATAAAGCAGATATTTCAACACAAACTGATAAGAGCCTGAGGTAAAGACTATTAATCAGACGTTGTTTACGTGCATTTTTTGAAACTTACACTACGTATTAGTTTCAAATTATGAATATACAGCTTGCTAACACTTCTCTTTATGTTTTGCCAATGTTTCGATGGTTTTGTGGTGATCTGAAAAAGGGACGGGCTGTCTTTAAAATCTACAACTGAATACTTTATCAATAAGACAAGAAGTATAGTAGACGTAACTCTAATTAACATCAAAAGAAGTGTGTCACATACACAAAGAAACCCTAGATAAACTTATTTGCCACATTGCAGGAATTATGGGTTTGAAAATATTTCATTGTAACATTACATTGAGAAAACATCAGTAGAATGAACATGATACAAACTTACATAATATATGCAACATAATCAACATCTATTGAAACATTTACCGCATAGGATATACCTAAAATCAACATTGAATAAGATGTACGATATTAGTATAAAGATGTAAAACTACACTAAGCACATATTACGCTCACTTGCTATTTAACGAGGTTACGTATTTTGTACTTTCTTTAAAACCTAAATTTCATGTCCTTAACTACATGGGGTAAATATAATTGTTCCACGATGAAACCGAGAAGAAGGGAAGTGGGATAAGAATTTGTGTAAATCGATGTAAGACTAATATATTTTTCGGCATGGGCCTATCCAGTATTATCAAAAACGCTTGGCCTATCCAATATCAAAATTATGAGTATTTAAGATATATACAAAGGACATTTGCACAGCATTCAGATGATATATAATTCAAATACTTCATATACATAAAAACAAACAAAATACCCTGTGAGCTTTTTCTCTTCGTGATAAAGACAGTGGCAGTAGTTAAGCTCAGATATACCAATTGTATACCAGACAAAAACCTCTAAAATATCGTTCGTACTTGTTTGGTAAAGGTCAGCCTTAAAATTAGGGCCTCTCTAACTCTACGAGTCTTGCTTCAAGCACTCTTAGAGATTGTCGACACCACTGACTCAGCTGGACTTGATACCTGACCAAAGACAGACGACGTCTCCCGGTCCCCTCCTCGGCTGGTCAACATCTTCTTCACCGCAGAACGGAACCTAGGGTATCTGAGACGAAAAACGGAGAATCTGTCAACCATAGCTTGACGAAAAATCCCAGGGAAAGTGAAGAACTCTCCCTGTTTATGTTTGAAACGCACCGACCATAGTCTATATAGGACCATCATCCTTCGTAAACATATTGTTCCCTGTTAAGCGCGCGGTGCGGAGCGTAGCGCACAGCAGTCTCCAGTCTTTAACGCAAGTACCCCTAACGCATTGTGCAGATCTTACTCAATTTTATTTTTTGTGCAAAGTTTCATAGAAAATACTAAACGCCGACTAATTATATCGAAGTACGCAGTACGGAAAAGGGAATGTGTATAATCAAAACAAAAAAAGAAAATCAACTCAGCATTTAACAATGAATATCAGACCCGAGGTTGTGTGAGAGCTAGCTGCAAAACAAGAATGATAACGTCACCTCTATCATTGAAATAATCTTCATCCTTAGATTATTTTCTGTAAGTATGAATATCGACACTATTGTAACATATTTCAGTCCACACTCACACATACGGATCTACGGTTCATATTCTACATTTTTTCAAGAATACGCCCGACATAGGGGCCATTCTCATTACAAAAAATCTAGAAGTTAAAGATCGAAAAGTTTGACACTCGTGTTCTCGTTACACCAAAAACTCGCGAAGTTAGAAAAATCGCGCTCTGAGTTGCGAAGTTTCATGCAAAGTTTCAAACGGCTTTTGGTACGGTTGCTAGGCAACTTTCACCCTAACTTCGCGATTTTTTTAACTTCGCAACTTTTTAAGTCCAATGAGAATGGCCCTATAGTGAAAGATACCAGACATCTGCCCACTTGTCTCAGCGCGCAGACGTGTGCGCACCGCTATAACACAAGGTTTCCAGAGTGAAAAGTGCACATTTTTTCCCCTTCAAAATCAGCCATTTAACCATAAAGCACGCACCACATCGATTTGAGGCGCTCAGAAAATAAAAGCTAAGACTTCAAACTATAACATACACTTCCTAGTTTTTCAATATCTTATGTCATCTTGTCACCTGTTTTGATGAAATTCAGGCTTACGCACTGCTTCGTAGAGCCTTGCCTATGGGAAAAGGCCCTAAATTGACCTGCACACTGCTACATGCGCACGTTCCACTGCCCATATCTCGAGAACGAAATATCTTCCTGCCTTGAGGCGAGCAATTTCTGAGACAAAAAACTCGTATCTTCACATTGATATTAGACTTGTTTCTATTGGTTAAGTAACTTTGTCCCCCTTTAGGGGGAAAGTTTAAGGTCAAATTGCCAAAAGCTTACTTCTCAGTCCAGTTAAAAATTACGTCATCCTTGTCGTCTCCCGCCAGATCCAGTCACAAAGCGGGGGTTTCGAGTCCATGCATGCACAATATACCGCTGTATATGTGATGGCGTGACTGCACGTGCATAGTAATTGTAAATTTGTACTTCTATCAAGAGAATTGAGGTTATGTGTATTGCGTAAACGTGTGTATGTAAATGTGTGTGTGTGTGTGTGTGTGTGTGTGTGTGTGTGTGTGTGAGTTTGAAGTTCCCTCTTGGTTTCAAGAAATGCTTCCTCCCCTATTTGGTACAATGTATCAGGCCAAACAATGATCTGGTGTAAAGCTCCCCAGGGGTCCCGTGGTCGCTCAGCCGTGTTTATGTAAACAAAGTGCGTCCGTGATGTCTGTGCAGGGCATTTTTGTCCGATTTGGGGAAATACTTTTCATTATGGAGTGGATTCACATCTTCATCCGATCGCATATCATAAGAAGTCGTCGTCGATGCACCGCGCAGCAACAGTCGGATTTTAGTTTGTAGTCGTGTCCGCTTCCGGTCTAGAGTACTGTTGAATGAGACCGGAAGTGGACATGACTGCCAAAGACATCCGGATGGCGCTGCGCAGTGGATTATTGGACAACTTTCCCCTATACCATCGACCTCTTTTGACCACATGATTGACGCACGCAGTACACGAACTGGCTCAAAGTGGTCTGCGACCGGAAGTACGCAGACCACTGAATGTTCGTTATTCCGAAGGCTTGTTATTCCGAAGGTTCAGTATTCCAAATGTGCGAATAATCCTTAGGTTTGTAATTCCGAAGGTTGGAGTGTCCGAAAATGGAATAGAGTTCATTAACCGAAAATTGAATCTCGTTGGTTAATACGAAAATGTAAACGGGTTAGTTAATCCAAAAATGAGATAGGCGTAAAGTTGGTAAATCCGAAAAAATATTACTACACGGAATTGTTTGTTTACATAATTCTGTTAAGATATTTTTGCACTGGTAATACACTGGTAATCATTACCAAAAGCCAGTATGGAGTCTGGCAGAAAAGCAAATTAAAGGAGTTTAAAGGATCAACGACCTTAATCCATTTCGGATTTACGAGTTTTTCTTTATTTTCGGATTAACGAATAATGAACCTTCGGATTAATGCTAACCTCGCCCGACGGAACACACCAGTGCCGGCAGCAGTGTTTACCCACCTTGCGGCGTAGATCAGCGGGTTGGCGCAGAAATTGATGAAAGCCAAGAATCTGAGGATGGGGTACAGTGTCGAATTCAAGTGGCGTGTAAGCTCCCCCCTCAAAGCGTAGACAGCCTGGACAAGAGTGTGGGGGACGACGCTGAACAGAAATACGAGAGTGACGATGAACATGAGCTTGACCACTCGGTTACGCGCAGTGATGTGCGACTGGTCGCTGGCCCCGCCGCCGCCCGCTCGGGCGTGTCGCATCGCGGTGGACTGACGATGAAGCGCCCAGGCGGTGAAGACCTGAGCCGTGATTATGATCGAGCAGGGTATGGCGATACGGAGAATGACCATGATCAGCGTGAAGAGTTTGTGATCGGCGCGAGAGAATGTGTCGGTACATCGAGAGTATCTCACTTCAACGGTTAGAACGCCGGTGCCGGCCACGACAGCGAAAACCCACACGATAACCACGTAGATGAAGACACGACGATTCGTGACAACTCGCGCGAGGTGGAAGGGGAACACGACAGCGATGAAGCGCTCGACCGTGATGCCCACCAGGGTATAGATGGATGCATTGATGGCGACGAAGAGAGAGTTGTTGACGAAAACCCACTTGCAGTACGCCCGACCCAATGCAGTGTTCGGCACCTGTAGTAACCATGGTAACGGTAACAACAATTGAGAGTCATTATTCTGTTAGCAAATAAAAATTGTTGTCTTGTTTTCTACGTCGAAAATATATATCTGTTTAATTGATAGGAATTAAGTGTAACTTTGGCATTATACTCTGGCCCATGCACCTTAAATGGCATATACTGTACTGGGAAGGCAAAAAAGCCTTCAAAAGGTAATTGTTAGCAATCTTCTTGGCAATGGTCTTAAATTCATGTATTGTACATTTTAGAAGCTTGCTGAAATTTATTTGCCCTCAAATGAGCTACATTTTGAGTAATGAGTGATTATATCACAAATCTTCAAAATGTTCGGGCCGAACATTTTGAAGATTCAATCATTAATCATTAATTACTCCAAATATGGATCATTTGAGGGCAAATAAATTTCAGCAAGTTTCTAAAATGGACAATACATGAATTTAAGACCATTGATAAGAAGATTGCTAACAATTACCTTTTGAAGGCTTTTTTGCCTTCCCAGTACAGTATATGCCCTTTAAGGGATTACAAGTAGACCAGGCTGATACACAATAATTACCCAATAATAGCTTAAGTAAATACATTACCTGAATGGCTAATGGGACAGGAACGGTGAAGAGAGAGGAGACGAAGTCAGCCAGTGCCAAGGCTCCGATGAAGATATCCATGGTGTGTTTGTACGCCTTCTGTCGCAGCAGGACTAGGATCACCAGAAGGTTCCCGACCAGCCCCACACACGCTATCAGCAGCTGCAGTATCTGGGCCCAGGTCCAGGGATAGTACCACACCCAAGGTGGCTGGACACCAGTACCACCACCACCACCACCACCTGTTACACTCGTCATACCCATGGTAAGTTGGGGCGGATTCGCTGTTGGTATAGCGAACTCCGTGATTGTCGTAGATGCCATCTTTTGTTCTATCAACTCTCTTAATGCTGCCAAACGAACATTTCTCCGCTTGAAATGGCTTTATACAAAAACTCGGCCTCGATTAGCAAAATTATACTAAGTACATGCTTCTAGACGAAAGAGAAAGAGAGATAGATAGATAGAGAGAGCGAGAGAGAGACAGAGAGACAGAGAGAAAGAGAGAAAAGAAGAGAGCATGCGCACGTGAATTCTGTGTATGCACGTACGCGCGCATGTGTGTATGTACGTATATAATTTTGTATGATTATTTCCACTATGTATGTGTGTAACATTACATCCATTATCTCCTGATGTAGGCCTATAATTTTTGTCGAAGTACGCATTGCATTTGTCAATAACAACTTGATTAATTGCTGAATTCTCTTTCCTTTTCATGTGAGTGCCTTTATGTATAATATGCAGATTAACATGTTAACCGTTCACGCAAGACCTACGAAATTAATGAAACATAATTCCTCCACCCCTCTCCTTCTGTCATTCATCTAGCTATCTACATTATCTCCATTTACCGTCATCTTCCTTCTCATTTTTCTTTTCCCTCTATCATTTACTTATCTCGCTTCTCCGCTCCCCCCCCCCGCCCCCCCCCCCCCCACACACACACTTCCGTTCCATCTCCCTCTTTTTCTCTCGCCTTTTTGTCTTTCGCTCTCTCCACCTATAAGTACTCTGATATCACTCCCTCTTGATATACTTATGTCTTAAGTGCCTTAATTCTTTATGCGCCATTGAGGCATTTTGTACTGGTGATATATACATTAGACAGTATGGAGTTTGGCAGAGGAGTTAAAAAGAAGTTCACTAACACAAAATATTACCTTAAGTCCAACTTTTAAACGACAATGATAAATTACAAAAACGGCTGATATTCGTCCAACTTTGTGAAGGTGCATTTAAAGGTTAAAAAGACCTATATTTGTTCTTTTCTCTGTGCTAAAGTCTAGTTCCGTTTTCAATGGCTAAGAGTAAAATCTAGGACATAGGATGAAATTAGGTCAGATGACAGGATAAGAAGACTCAAAAAGCACTAAGCGATCGCCACAATGAATGGAAATGCTATAATAATTCCATGATCGCTTCTTTACATTTTCAAAGAGACCGAAGGTCTTTAGGGGAAAAAATCGCTCAACTAATCATTCCATTTAAAGGGAAACTCTAATCTTTCAAGAAAAAAAATGTACAGAAGAAAAATCATAAGAGTGGGGTTTTAAAAGAAAGTTTATGGAAAACTGGACAAATGATAGGAATGTTTCAGAGTGTTTGAAAATCGTATCCACTAGCCCCGAATTCGTAGGTTTCTGATGTCACTTGTCCGTAAGGGTTCAGAACCGTTAGAGGGACAGCGTGTCAGTTATTTAAGGTGTATATCAAGGGCAATGGGTCACGTGCTACTGTGAAAGCTTTAAAGCAAATGGCACTTATGAAGGGGAAAACCTGCTTGAAATGTTAATATTGTATCACTTTAATTCTGCAATATCTAGTTAATACTGTATCATTGCTCTACAATGTCATTACAAGCTATGTAGCTGTTAACTGGACTGTGTTTTGTCTTCTCCATTGAATCATTACAAAAAATTAATATATTTTGTATTCATTAACCTTTTTTTAATGTATTGTAATGTGTTTTTTTCTTTTTTTTTTTGGGGGGGGGGGTTGTCTGTCAGTGCCCTCAGTGACAGCAGTTTTATAAGTGAAGAGGCCACCCTACTAAAATAAAACTGGAAATAAATAAATGAGTCAATAAGTATTACTTCTACATGTAAATATTGCCCAAGAGCGCTAGTGTCCTTTAATTGCTCAGCGCTTTAGACAAAATGCTCTTGTGATTCCAATTTTTACTGTAGCCTGTATCTCCATATATCATCTTTCCATGAGGAAAATCATCGTGAAGATGATGCTTAAACTGGGCTATTTGTAGCAAAATCATCATTCAATGTACTCATTTTGCTTAATTGTCATTTGCGGATGCAAAAAATATCAGGGAATGCATCCTTCGTGTCTCTTCTTCCAGAGTATTTCTATTAACTTACTATATGCGTAGAAAGTATTTCAAATGCATTCCACATGATGGAAAAAAGTGACTTTCAGTTCTCCCATTTTTAGAGTATTTGTTATACATCCATTTTAAAGTGTATGAAACAAAGCGCATTTTATATATATATATATATGTATATATATATATATATATATATATATATGTGACTTTTCTTTTTAATCTGACCTCATCCCTTGTAAATGTATCAGAATCGTCGGCATTTGGCTTTAGAAAAAGAAGCCACAATGGATGTCAATAGAAGCCGACAGCGAGAGCAGCAGATATGGTATTAAAGGAGAAATCCACTTTCATAAATAATTACACAAACTTACTGCTCGGTTTCAAAAATATGTACAAAAATGTGGCAAATAAAGGGGGAATAAGAAAGTCACGTATATAATTAACTTGATAGGGTAGGGGTTGTTATAAACATGTCACTATGACGATTCTTCTTTGGTTCTTATATAAGCGGCATAACGACACACGTATATACATGTTTAACGAACACATTATAAAGCTATTACGAGGTAGACAAGACGGTATATACGTAAGAATGCAATCTCACGTGCAAAATATGACAATATCCTTTTCTCTGACATAGTGGTCACATGGGCAGTATGTCAAAATGACACGTCAAGAGATATTTTAGCACAATCACGTTTTCGAAAATTGAAATATTGTTGTAATCGAATTATTTCATTCATCCAATCCTCCCACCTGTCAGTGTTCAATCCAAGCAAATAATATAATTTTTATTGACTGTTGCTTTAAAATGGCGCGTCCAACGTGAAAACGCGCTCATGACGATTTGAATTGTATCATTTGGTACGCGGTAAAAAGGGAACAATAGCGGAGAAACGGAAGGGCAAGGGAAGATCCGAGGGTCATAGATGAAATGAGATATTTAAAGAACAAAACCTATTTATTTTGAAGGGCATACTCTCCAATCCATGCAGCCGCAGCCAGCGCACATCAGCTACAGATAAATGAAAGAGGCGATTGTGAAGACAAAAAACAGGATGAAATGCACACAGGTACGCCTTGCACTTCTCTCCTGTGAGTAATAAAAGCATAATACAGAGTGAGTCAGAGAATTGACCAATCTATTTAAATCATGGGTTCATGATCATGTCTTGAAAGAGTTATCATCCGAGCATGTTTCGGTATCGTTTTCATTTAGATCTTTGCATGTATGACTGACCAACAGACATTGCAAAATCTCACTTGCGCTAAGTAGCCTGGTAAAGAATAAATGAAGAATAAACGATTTATAACATAATGTGATGTACCCACAAAAAAAGACATAAACACAAAGACTGAGTACGAATCATGATTCCATGTGCTGCTCAAACAGGGTTGAACATTAGTAACTGCTGCTAAATCAGGTTTGTTGTTTGTTTCACAAAAGCCCATACTACATTGTAAAGCATTCAAAAATCAAATAGCGGTCCTTAAAACGTAAATGAAACTAGGTTCGATCATCCCAAAATCCCTATTCCACTTCAGTAGGGATTTTTTTTTTGCAGTTAAGATTTTTATCGGCAGTTTTAAAGCAGCTATTTTTAAAGCATTACGGATTATGCTAACGAGCCCTATTTCACTTTTGGATTGACAAATCTTCAGATTAAACAAACTTTTCTGATAAACGAATTTTATTTCATTGTCGGAATAACGATCTCCCACTTATACCAAATGTGTGTGTTCGAATAAGGATCCTTCAGCATGACAAACACCACCGGACATAATATTCAGGCAGACGATTATAATATCGTTTTTCATGAATTGTAGTGCTCTTTCGTATCAATGTATTTATAAGTATACCTTTCTACTGAACCGTATCCAATGTTCAACAATTCTGATTTGGACAAGAGCTGACCTATAGAAAACATGTTTTTCGATGGATTATGATTTATACCTACTTATCACTCTAATTAAACACATATCCTTGGTAAATAACAATTAGTTCATCTGTATAGCATTGTCAGTCATCAAAGCGAAGAAAAGAGATGAGAAATAGAGAATGGGATTGAGAGGGGAGTTGGGTTGGCAGAGGAATTCAATGTTCATTCTTTCCACCAAATTGAACGCATTGAACCTAATAAAGACTGAACAAAACAAAAACGTTTTTTCTCTCATGAAATACATAAATTTGTATCACAATGTGTGCCACATAAATAAAACAACGCTAACATTGAACATGTGAAGATAAATTGCGTATTGAGCATTTTATCGGCAAGATTGTTCTATACATCTGATCCAATTTGCCCAATCCAACGGGATCGATTCAGTGGAGCCACGCCATCTAGCGGCCGACTGCGTTTAATCAAACGCCTGTGTTCAAATTATAGCGTGTGTCCCTTCTACAGATGCCGCCAAATCCAGTACAACATATTGCATTAACCACAAGAATTATTTATTGGTCATGTTTGTGAAATTTAACAAGAACGTAGCATTTAAATCATTCGTAGAAATCGACTAAAGTAGAAGTGTGCCTTTTAGCCTGAACTTCCAGTTAAAATGCGAATAAAATATGAGTGTGCTAGGATATATCCGTATTGTGTACATACTTACATGCAGTGACAAAGTTGACTCAAAATCGACCAGTGTACAGCTAAATCTAATTAGTGAGGCGTTAAGAAGGAGAAGTAACTCGATGATATATCCAAACATCTGTATGGATGCTAAAGCGTGCTAATAAATGTAAAAAGCATTCCACAATCGTAGCAATGCTTTGATGTTCCATGCTCAGCACCGACTATAGATGTTGGCTGCTGTTGGAGGAAACATCGCAGAATGTCCATACCGAGGGTATTTGCATTCCGCTGAGGGAACGTAAATAAGGCAAGAGCCAAAGGCGAGGGACTAATTTGTTCCCGAAGCAGCAGTGCAAAACCCCGAGGTTTAAACATTTTGTCATGTTTATGACAACAAAGCCAACATCTGATATATTATTCAGGTTATTCTACCAAACATTTATAGTATAGCATACACTAGTAAAATGTGTCGGAATAAAGTCACTCCACCTCGCGTCGGTATGCCCACTGCATGTGGCTGTGTGGGTAAAACGCACACGTCACGTGTCAAATACACACATAGGCTAAGCCGGTAGAGTCCGCCCGGTATGTACAGTGCGCGTGACAAGGGGATGAACACAGCAGCGCGCCTATCAGCGCGTATCAGCGCGTTCACTTGCGTGCAAAGACAAGCATAGCACTAGTATGGGCATTATCATGGATATGTTGACTGGCAAAATGACGTCAGTGGGCAACATACCGATTTGTCTTGCTGACGCGTTACCGCATTTAACCAATCGGTAATCAATACTAGACTAACCTGAAAAATATGATAAAATACACACGTAGGCCTAAGGCAATTTTTGGTGTTTTGTGTGTGTTTTTTGTGTGTGCGTGTATGCATAGCTTACAGGAGTATGCTTATAAATGATGCACATGTGCTGGTACTGAATTGACACTGAAATTGAAATGAACCAGATAAAATACATCACAAAAACATGAAAAAAAAAGCCTCTTTTTGAGATTCCCGCGGGCCTATAGTTTAACCATGTATCGAATATCAGAGCAATATCTATTTGTTTTATATACCGAAATAATGATGAATAACTAAAATCTCAATCGATATTAATCAAACCAATCATAGTGGGAGGTCTACACACCTGCCCCTATATACCCTTGAAACCGACCCCCGCGTATTTCTGCTAAATGCGCGTTATCGGTTGGATGCGCGATTTGTTGTGTACTTGCGCAATAGAAAACAAGATGCAAGATTTTTTTTTTTTTTTTGTGGGGGGGGGGGGGGAATTGATAAAATGTGCACATATTTGATGATTTTCGTTCGAAATATCTTTTTTCAGCTTGTGTTCGTACTTCCGTGATTTTTACGTCGATCGCAGAAAGTTTCCCGTCATTTTTTTTTTATTCCACTCGAATAAAACATGATCGAGACGCAATACTGGTGAAATGTCGGCACTGTACTCGTCTGATTGACGGAGATATGGCCCATTATTGGTGTAGGGGCCGGTTTTAGGGTTTAGTGATGTGAATGAACAATGTTTAACTGAGCGATATTCGAAGCGCAATATCTCCGAAAGTTTCTTGCTAATTTTCAATAATAGTTCTTTAAAGAGCATAATTTTGTGAGTGTGAGTAAAATATGTGAGTGAAATTGCAGTATTTTACCTGTTTATCATTTTGGTACGAATATATTCTAGCGAAAACAAGAGGACCGGTTTGAGGCACCAGCATCATACAGCTTAAAATTGATCCGATCGGTTTTCAGATCGGTTTAAAGAATTAATGAAACACCGCGGTGATTGAGGGAAAAGGGGGTCTCGATCGGTGCTATACATGGGCCGGGGCGCCCTCCAATTTTTCAAATGACCTCAAATCGGGCTCGCTCCTTCATGGGCCCTTAGAGACTGTCGACACCATCGTCTCGGCTGGACTTGATTCCTGGCCGAAGACAGACGTCTCCCGGTCCCCTCCTCGGCTGGTCAGCATCTTCTTTATCGCTGACCGGAACCTTGGGTACCTGATATCACAAACATAAAATAAATGGCGATTAATGGTTCAAGGGATAATTCACCCTGATATTAAGTTGGTTTCAATACAAGAAGACGAATGAAAAAAAAACACATAATAGTGAAAAATTGATGAAAATCGGTCAAAAATAAGAAAGTTATGATCTTTTGAAATTTTGATTTTGCGATTTCACGGGCGAGGTGCTCTTCCATATGTTGTGTTTTTTGTCAAATGAACAGAACAAAATAAATCACAAAAGTTTGACATATTTGGAAAAAGCAGACATATTGCCAGAAAGATGTGAGGTCAAAAGAAAAGAACCAGTAGATTGTCGTGCCGGAAGTAAATTTCTCAGTACTAGGGTCTGCCAAAAATATACTATCTTTCACAAAAATCATCAATAACATCAATATGATATGTAATGTAAAGACAGAGCCTGCTCTAAGCACTAGGTGATCTTAAAACAATAGGCTTACTAATTACACCGAGGGAAAATAGCCTTGTTTTGATGTTACGCCGTGAAATTCGTTGAATACATGATATGTCAAACAATGACTGGTTAATGAAAGTATTTTTAAAGACTAACTTTGCCAAGATCATACTTCGTCTGCTCATTATGTTTTCGATTTGTCTGGAATCAAAGTCGAATCTAAATCGTTTTTGGATGGTTCCGTCTATCGGTTCATATTGATGTAAATTCAAATAAAGATTGCAACAGAACACATTCCGTAACATATCCCTCACTGATATATTCCAGTTCGTTGACTGGCTAAACTTGTGTCAAATGACCACAAATAGTTCAAATATTTGCGAGAAAGAAGCTCAGAGGGAATCAAAAGGTGAAAAAAAAGTTGTGATGTGACGTCATGACATTTCGATATCAGTACATCCCTTGTACATGCGCAACACCCAAAATCTACGCCATACATTTTTCCAGCTGGTTTTTTTTTTTTTTGCGTTTTAGCGGAAATCCATGGTACGCCCGGGCAAGTCCCGCGGTATTGCAGCCAAGGCACAACTAGGAAATTAAAACAAATGAATAGCTCCTCCGTATTCATATCTAAAGTTAACGAGGTTGGAGCATGAACATTGTGTTACATGGTTCATATAAATGTGATATTAACCAAATGATGAACAAAGACTAAAGGATATAAAATAAATATTGTCATGATCTTATTTGCGATCTTGTGTGAAATATATTAACCCCATGCCCTCCACTTTACTTCAGAAGCGAATTAATTGCACCAAACCCCTCATTATCATGATTTTTTGTATGCTATTTGTAATATACTACCCTATTGTATGTATGATTTAGTTCCGTAGGATTTTCCTTAATTCATACTTTATCTTCTTCTTTTTCACAAATTGTTATCAAGCTCATTTATACACCCTAAAGAAATTAATTTCAGGAATATCGCCCCATGAGGTCATTTTCACTGCAATTCGCATTTTTCCTCGACAATAAAACAACTCACCGCACTTAAAATCTTTACATAATTTCCAAATGTTTAAGAAACCAAGACACGGAATGAATTTGGCATACTTCTATCGTACTTATTTGCACTCATTGTTCTCTCTATACTTTCCATAAATCATTGCAGCTTTTGTCACTTGAAATCGGAAGCAAAATGAAACACCTCAATTCAAATTCAATAATAATTGTTTAATAATGTATAACGGGCATGTTGACGAAGTGCACTTGGTTAGAGGTGTTTTTTGTCGTGTGTGTGCGTGCGTGTGTGTGCGTGTGTGTGTGTGTGTGTGTGTGTGTGTGTGTGTGTGCGTGTGTTGGGGGGGGGGGGGGGCGAAGGATCGACGAAACGCGTCAGAGCGCTCTTGAAATACGGTTCTCAGAACAGTTTGGACCGCGTACGATTGCGCACACATCACACTTGTTAAAGTGTTTTGAACTGGTTTAGAGCTTTCTACGAATAACGAGGGTAATCGCTGCACCATTGTAATACTAGGGTGCTGCATTGCAGCACAATACTTATTTAAGAACACATACGGTGCTAAAAACGACGAGACAAGCTTCAAAGTCTGTTGTTTTCCTCGTGCTCAATATGATTATTACATTGATTTCAAATGTGTATTAATTATTTAAATAAAATATATACTGCAAGTGGAGAACCCCTTCTCTCATCATGGTGTCTCCCTATAGGCCAAACAGACTCTAACTAGCACAATTGGTGTTGTATTAGAGTGATGGAATTAGTGCGATTTTTTTAAAGAACATTATCTATTGTATTTCTAAACCACTTTGTCATATATTTAACCTTTCGCTTTGTTCTGGGGTTGTCCCGGATTGCTTTAAAATAGCTTAAGTAGTACCTGTGTATAAAAAGAAGGAAGAAAGTCTCATTGAAAATTATCCACCCATTTCACTCTTATCAGCCCTATCAAAGATTTTAGAACGAAACGTATATAAACGACTGTATAAGTACTTGATGGATAACAATGCATAAATTGATAAATGAACAATTTGGGTTTAGGCCTTCATTTTCAACAGAGACTGCTTTACTTCATGCCCTGGAAAAAATCACCTCGTTCTTAGATAAGAAAGAGAAGCCTCTTGCTTTGTATATTGATTTGAGTAAGGCGTTCGATTCATTGGACCATGACATCTTACTGAGCAAACTTTATCTCTATGGAATCCGGGGTATACCACTACAATGGTTCAAAAGTTACTTACATAATTGTAAACAATACACTACTTTTAAAGGTGTCAACTCAAATACCATGTTGTTGAATTGTGGGGTTCCGCAGGGAAGTATCTTAGGGCCACTCTTGTTCCTTGTATATATAAATGACATCATAAACTCGTCGAGTGTCCTCAATTTTGTAATATATGCTGATGATATATAAACTTGTTTGTATCGCATTCTGATGAAGAGCAACTTAATCATATTGTGAACAATGAATTGAAAATGTATGTAATTGGTTTAAGGCCAACAAATTACAACTAAATGTAGAAAAGACAAAATACATGTTATTTCAGTCGATATCTAATATGACTATTAGATATGATGATAGTATTATTTCAAGGGTAAATTCCACAAATTTCTTGGGGGTCATAATTGACGACAAACTTTCGTGGAATGACCATGTGTACCATATCTACAGGAAGATTAGCATGTCATTAGGGATGCTTTATAAAGTACGTGTAATACTTCCAAATAAGATTCTTTGTACGATATACAATGCCCTTATACTGCCTTATCTGGATTATTGTAGCCTGGTCTGGTCAGGCACGAGTTCAAAAAAATCTAACCCGTTTATTTGTTCTCCAAAAGAAAGCCATTCGATTATGTACCAACTCAAATTACCTTGCCCATTCTTCTCCACTTTTCAAAGAAGTACATACTATTCATGATCGCATAGCGTTCAAACTCGGAGTTTTTGTTTTCAAATTTCTAAATGGGTTATTGCCACATGTTTTTTTAAAGATTATTTTGTACAATATTCCCAAACCCATACTTTTAATACTCGTAAAAGTGATAATTTTGTCCTGCCGTTCTGTCGTTTGCATCTAACACAATCAAATTCTATCCAGTTTAAAGGATCGAAATTTTGGAACTCTTTTGATTCAAATATAAAAATCTTAATTCTTTCAGTAACTTCAAAAGCCAATTAAAAAACACTTCCTGTCTCTTTATTAGTAATAACTTACTAATGATACATTTTTAGTGCGTGATATGTAGCGCCGAGGTGTGACGTCGTTTGAGCATAGTTGCCGGGACAACTGGTTCTAAACTATGCGGGTCGAGCAAAAAGCGATTATCACAGCGGGGGCTGTGATAGGGATTGCCCGACACTAAACCGATATACAATATCGGACCGCTAAGCCTCTCACTGTAGTGAGTTTGAGCCGTTTGTCTTGACAACATGCTCATGTGGCGTCACCACTTCGGTGCTATATTCTCTATCCTGCGTTTCGTGCTCTATGCCACATTTATGTTTCATCATAAAGAGCGAGCTTCTTGATGTTTTTAACACATATATTAAATTAAATACTATTTATTTTTTGAGCCTCACGCTCTTTATGGTGAAAAGTCAGGATTGTGGATAGTTGTGATACTGCGGCGCACCCAAGAGCAAGTAGCTTGATCGTGCATACAACTTTGGCATGTCGCAAGGTAATTTTCCTCCGAAACAAAGTTCTGAACTCATTCATACCATTTAAATGCTTGAGCACGCGGAGGTTTTTCGACCTTGCTTGGGTAGTGCGTAGTCACTTATTTTGTTGTAATTCGAGTTGCCCTCGGGGCGTGTGGAGGGGTATACATATATGGAGGTCTACATAGCCGCATTATATTACGACATTTTGAAGGTTATCACATCTCACAAGCCATCGGCTTTCTGGTGATGCCTTGTACTCATTGTTCATGAAAGATGTTTATTCTTGTTTGTTAAATGAATAAATAATTGAACTGAATTGAAGTAATAGTGTTGATGTATCGAGACTGACCTTGCAGCGTAGATCAAAGGGTTGGCGCAGAAATTGATGAAAGCCAAGAGCGTGAGGACGTCGTGCAGCAGGGACCCAAGGTATTCACGAATCCCTCCTCTAACCGCGATCACGGTGACGGCGATGTTGTGGGGAGCGACGCTGAGAAGACTCACAAGCATGACGATGAACATGAGCTTGACCACGCGATTCCGCGCAGTTATGTGGAACGACGTTGCCTGCGCTTGGTCGTTCCCCTTACCGCCGGCCGATCGGACGTCTTGCATCGCGGTGGACTGGCGATGGAGCTCCCGCGCGGTAAAGGCCTGTGCCGTGATCATAATCATGCTCGGTACGATGACACGGAGAACGGCCAGGTACACGGTGAAGATTGTGTAATTGTTGGGGGAAAGCGTACCCATGCACTGGTTGTTCTTCACTTCAACGGTTAGGACACCGGTGGCGGATATGACGGCGAACACCCACACGCCCACCAGGTAGATGTAGACGCGGCGCTTCGTGATAACTCGAGTGAGATGGAAAGGGAACACGACAGCGATGAAGCGTTCGAGCGTGATGCCCACCAGGGTGTAGATAGACGCGGTGAGAGCGATATAGAGAGAGTTACTGGTGAGAACCCACTTGCAATACGCACGCCCCAGGGCAGTATCTGGCGCCTGTAACGTCAATGGCAATTATGATTTACCTAATAGTTTTAAAGTTATGTTAATATAACACGTTTAGATTATATCTTGTTTTCCCTTTTTTTCTGTTTTTATTGTAATTTTTCAGGAGTGAATTAAACAGAAAAAACAATACATTAATCTATCTATAAAAACAAGCATCATCACACACACTCAAGCACACACACGCACACGCACACATTTCCTCAGGGGAATATTAACATTAGAAGATGTTGAGGACAAAATATGATTGCAAGAACTACATAAGTTCAGCTAAGGTATGTAGATCATTTCTTGAAATAGATATATTCTATTGTTGTTTAATTTTTACCATTGAAATAAAAGCCTTGAAAAAAAGATATTTCCCCTGAAACCTCCACGAGTATAATAACACATTTGATTTAAAGAAAACCTATACAAGAGTCATGTTTGTCCCTGTTTATCTTGTTTTGTTGTTCTTAAAAAGTGAAAGGACAGTGACGTTGAATTCGAAGACATAATGAAATAAAAGTTCCTCTGTATAATTACCCCGCAAACAAAGCTTCCTTTAAAGGTGAATTTGGAGTTCTCCAGGTAATCTTTGAATGTATAAACATAGTATGACACAATATGACATAAATGTTCCTGATAAGGGCGTTATTCTGATTCAATTGCGTAGATATTGACGGTTTAGCTGATGTTGTCAGTACAGGAGCCGGGTTCGAGACCATATTTTATACCATCCAACAATATAATAGCATATGTAACAGTCAACATTAAGGTCGATTAACCTTTCAAAGCCAGTCAACATGAAGGTCAATATAGCATTTAAGGCTCCATGTGAGTTCCTATATTCTGAGATAAGTTATACTTTCTTCTATATGGCGTGTTATTTACAGGTAATTATTTTAGGCCTGCAAAAGGCTATGACACATTTTAATGTTTCATTTCTAGGTTTATTTTAAAATTATTTC